>BGPT01000759.1:1462-240310 GCA_003297045.1 Symbiodinium sp. clade C Y103
TATCGGACTCCTCTGTGTTCCAAAATGACCCTTAACGGGCACTTCCTCGTGTGTTCCAAAATGACTCTTATCGTGTGTTCCAAAATGACCCGGGTCCCCATATTAACTGGATGTGTATGCATATATGTCAAATGTATGTATGTACATGATTTCAGGTGGTTTATCACCCACTTAGCAGCTGTCAGTAGCCCAAAGGTGCTGCTGGGCCCACCCTGGATCCTGCGAGGGCCACATGGTGAAATTCGTTCTTCCAAAATTGTAAGAATTGTGGAATCGGAAGAAATACATATAGAGATATGCCAAATATCAGGGAATGGGGAAGCAGTGTGTGCATATATATATATATATATATACTTATATATATATATATATACTTATATATATATGTGTGTGTGTGTTTAGATTCTTATATGTGCGGTAAATTTATACATATATATATTTATTTATTTACAATTTCTACTGCATGATCATCACGGATTTGGTATATATAATATAGTCCACAGATTTCATGTAAGAATGACACAAAACCTTCGGATCTGTGGACTTCGCTCCGCAGGGGCCGTGGCCCTGGCACCAGCCCAAACTTTAAGAAGAGGCTCAGGTGGGCGGGAGAGGAATCAATGGACCGATTTTGTTGGGAAATTCTGTAGGAATCTGGCTGGTTTTTCCCACTGAAGTATGGAGGTGTCCTGCATTTTTCCTCTTAAACCAATCCATTTATTGAACACTTGGTGTGTTTGACTGTTTTCCGGTCAAATTCTGCGCATTTCCTTGAAACAAATAGGCAAATGTGTAATAGGTTAGGCCTGGTTAGGCACTTGTTTGGTCGTCCTGAATCTTGAGATGCTTCAGAGATGACTTTTACATTCCCATCCTTCTTCGGATTGGATTGATCCAGAAGAAACGGTACCCCGCGCAAGGTGTCGTTTTGTTATCCACAGCACGGGTGTGTACCAATAAGATCTATATTTGGTTTCAATGGCAGCTGGTGAAATCCAGGCGCGGCATCTAGTCGATTCACACAGCACCGGTGCTCAGTGGAATGCCGCCATGGCCATGTGGGGATGGTTGGCATTTTTTTTTCAGATGGGAGCTGGCAATGTTACGATGATCTGAAAGGAGTTCACTAGATGGTTGAAAAGTATCATGAGAATGGTTTGTAGATACACGCATGTTTTTTTTTGAATATCATTTGCTTAGATAGATACATGTGTATGTTTATGATGTATGTAAATTGGTGGCTTATGAGCTTCTTGATGTCTGGGGACATTTCAAGATTTTTACATTCAATTTTGGCCCATGTTCCCGCCTTGTATGCCATCTATTCTGGCACATACAATAATCATGTTGCCAACAACTTCAAGTTCCATGAAAGCTCTGCGTTTCTTGGCTTGGTATCCAGCTGGGGTGGCTACAGCTCACAACTCTAAGGGGAGATGAGCTTCCCAGTCTTCTCAGAAGTCGAGGTGGCCCTGAAGGCTCAGATAGTTCTGTTGCTTTTTGGGGATTTGTTTGAGGGGCAAAAGGGGTTTCCCACATATATATATATATATATAGACATATATTATATATAATATATATATATATAATATAATATATATAATATATATAATATATAATATATATATATATCCGCCCAAAAGTTTCTTTTGTGGTTTAGTAGGTTTCTGTAGGGTACCAAGAAACTACCAAGTTTTTAGTGCTGGAAATTGAATGAATTTGATGGAAGTTTGCGTTGAGACTGCTGGATTTGGCCATTGGGGTTCAATATGATAGATAGGTTTGGAAGACGTTGGTGTATACTGAGTTGGGGCGAGGTGACAAAGCAACCACCCACACCAAGGGCAGCTGTCCTAAGATTTGATTGAACTAGTGATTCAACATGATTCAACTATTTACATAAAGATGGGGGCATAGAAAGGCCCAAGTATATATGCACAGTACAAATATGATGATTTGGAGAGAACACATTTCGAGATCAGTTCTTCTTTTCAAGCGGCTTCCTCACCAGCAATACGCTGGCACTGGTCACCTTTGGAATATCTCGCAGTATCGGAGTACTGCAGCATAGCGTACTTCTTAAACCCCTCGTATAGGATGGTATAGTCCCCAAAGTTCACCAGATTCAACTGAAAACATGAGGAGAACATGGGAAAACCCATCAACATCCATTCCACAAATCCATGTCCTCAGCTGACGCCATGGCGGGACCCAAGAGACGCTGCGCGGCGTTTCCAAGACGACATGGCGCCTGTGGCGTTCAAGGCGTCCAAGGCATCCAAGGTCCCTTGACCAGCGATGGATCGGAATATGACCGGACTATGACCAGCAGTGGATTTCAGCCCAGAACATGTGGATATTTCAGCAGCAAAACATGGGATTTCACTAGCAAAGAGGGAATGAAGCAACTAACGGTGGGGATTCAACCGAGATAGGGAGAGGGTGGGAAGTACCACCAAGTAGCATGAAGTGTCAAGAACACAGAGGGGTTTTCACATGATTTCACTAGGGCCCTTAGAATTGGATCGTTGGGTAGTGTCGCGAATCTGTGTCTAGGGAAGAGCAAACGTTTAACCGCGAAAGTTCTGGGGGCATACAACCAGCTATCATGTTGGGACAGGGTCTATCACCAACAATATTAGTGTGCTTGATAAAATGGTTGGCGGGTCCCACCTATGGCGATTTTAGACAGAGGGGGAAATGATAATCAACCATTGGATGGAATGGGGCACCCTCTTTTCAGAAAACCCCCATGTACATGATCTACTATGATATATGCGACTGAACAGCGGTATAAAGTGGGCCGTTGCACATCTATATGTTTGCATACATGTCCATTTTGGGGGATGATATATGAATGATGTGTTGACATATGTTGACCCTAGAGCCAGATCCTAATTCTCAGTTCAGTCCTGTGGATGTTCAAGCCATTTTGACAACTGGGGGTCAGGTGGTTTGCCCGCCAGCCCCTCAGGTGAATCTGCGAGATTTGCGATGGGAGGTCAGGAGCTTAGAAATCACCATGGAACTTGAAGGCTGGAAACTGATGAAAACCTCACCTTTGAATACCTTTGAAATGTGCACAGTCTCATGTCCAAGCCTACCCTTGCTGTTGGCAAGTTCAAGGTTAAATCCACTGAAGTCACAGAGTCACAGTCAAAGCGCGAGAGAAGGAGCTGAACAAGAACATACAAGAACATACTGCACCCATTAATTATCATTAATTCAGTTGTATCATGTTGTATCTATTTATATCTATATAGTATCTATATAATTCTATCATTGAAATCATATTCTATCCATCTACCTATCTCTCCCTCTCTATATACATAGTTTCATCATGGAACATTGGGATTTTCCAGTCAGGCAGTTCTCGAGCTCCTCAGGGAAACCAAGGCACAGCGGGAGAAATGGAATGAGGAGCCGACTGGGGAAAGCAAGGTGTGAAAACCAGGGTGAATTTCCACCAAAATGATGGTTTAAGATGGTTTAACATGGGTTTAACAGTAGTTTAGTACGACTGAATCTCTTTCTGGAAGATTGGGGAGATTGACTCAGCTTAAAATCTGATCTTTTGCAGGGTGTAAAGATTGGCCATGGATAGAAACAGGAAGATGTGGAAAAACTACTGGAATAGAACGGATGTAAAAAGGGCAAGCATGACATAGGCCATGCCCACCAAAAATCATTATCCATTTTGGGTGCTGACTCCTAGAGATGGAGATGGAGAGAGATTTTGGGTGCAGAGTGTACCCTCTGGTAAACTAACATAACTATGGAAAATCACAATTTTTATTGGGAAAACCAACTATAAATGGCCATTTTCAATAGCGAACTATTGAATTACCAGAGGGTAACCAAACTGATATTTCGATACATGCCATCCCAGGCGAACTCAGCATTTTTCCGACATGTTCCATGTCTCCTCACCCCAACCCCGGCCCCTAGGCCCCCTCCGTGGCCCTGCTGGGCGCTGCCGTGGATTCCTTGGGGCGTCAGCGGCGATGGCAAAAAGTCATGACTTTGCTGCAGCAGATGGAGGAGGCTTGGACGGTACCCATCAGGGGCACATGTGGCCTCGGCATCACTACAGTGGGGCCCCTCAGTTTAGCTAAGCTAAGTTGGTTTAGGTTCACCAAAAATAATACTATAGTTAGGAATATCATACACAAGTTGTGTATTTGAGTTTAAGCAAGCGCAGGTGGGAGAATAGAATGTCCAGCTTAAGAATTGGGGGGTCACCGCTCATTTGGATTTGTCCAGAACTGAGGCGTTCGCCATGAAACTTGGGATGTATATAATTAGCTGGTTTATGTGACCAACAAGATGGAGATTTACCAGGGTTGCGGATGGGTTTGTCCAAAAATGGAGGATTTACCCAGCCCAAATATGGGATCCGTACATAAGGGATTTGACCCTTGGACAATGGACGTCGGCTTCTCCCAAGATACGGTGTTCCTAAATTTACGACCATATCAATTGGTAAGAGGACGACAAACCATTGGTCTTGTGGATAACCATGGATAACCTATGTTTGGACGACAATGATTCGGATTTTCTTCCAGCATTTTCCATCCTCATGTGCCCACACACTAAATCCACAGATCAAATAGCCGACATGGCTAGCCAAGAAGTAGATGAGTGTTTCTGAAACCAAGGACTTGGCTCCAACCAATACCTATTTGAGAGTGTAAACTTGATGATAGGCCATGGGATTTGCGGGGTTCCAAATTTTGATGTAACCGTTGCAACATGGACTTTCGCTGACAATCCCGCTTGCGAGGCCTCCCTTCAAAGCAACACCATCCTGCTGAATGCGGCGCTGAACTCGCTGACTGGCAGTTGGCTTTTAGCTTTTGCCTTGAAGCAGAAGATGGACTGCTGGAGGGGCACAGGCTCTTAGCCCGGCCGGGGCTAGTTTTGACTTCCCGTGCTTCCAATTGTACTCATTTATATGCCCTATGTGTGTTGAGAATATGTGTATAAAATCATATAAATGTAAAATCTATGACAGATTATACTGATTATACAATATATGCACGAGAGTGTATGTTACTGTAACGTGTTTGAACTATATGTGCTCACGGTATGTGGCCTATTTCGGTGGTGCTTTGGCTCCCCAGGACCTGACCGGAGTGCCAGCCGATGTGATCACCTGGAACACGTTCCTGGCCCTGACAACAGTACCTGGGAGTCCCCTGAAATAGTGGAGGGAAAAAAACAGTAAAGCCAGGAACATCTTCTAAGTGAAGTTAAGGCAGTTAAGAAGACGAGATTTGAATCCTCCATTTGTGAGCTCTAAGACTCTAAGATCACAAGATCCACGATCTGACCTGGGATGTTCGGCAGGTTGTTCGTTTGTATCTCATATCCCAGCAATTTTCTGTGGCAACTCTCAAGTTACCGCTAGAAGTTCAGCGGGATCATCTCCGCCGGGGCCCAAGGCTTTCCAACAGCTGCAGCAAGAGCACCGCATGGCATGTGGCCTCCCATTGCCTCGGTGCTCTCACCAGGCCAGCTGATGTTTCCACATGTTTGCAAGGCAATTTTCCAGCCATCCGCCATATTTGTTGATAGTAATTCATAGTAATTCACCACCAAAAAGATGATAGAGAAGTGTTTCCAGGATGTTAGTTCGATGATCTTTACCTCATGTTTCATCATGTTTCTAGGTTTCTCGTTGTCCTATCCCTGGTGGGGGGTTGCTATTTGCACAAGTCCCCAGGCACAGCTTGGAAGCGAGCGTGGCCAGCTACGGGGCGGCCTCTCTTTGCGGGTCCTGGCAGGGCGCCGTTGCGCTGCGGGATAGGATGCCACTGGGGCTGTTTGTGGGGCCCACGGTGCCACGGGTGGGGAGGAAAACCTGAGAATGCCTTGGATGTTGACCCAGTGCATCAGCATATTGTGGATATATATATATATATATATGTGCTGACATTTGTTGATCACGTCGGAAGTATTCAGATTTTTGTGGTGTTATTGTTGGGATGAATAGGACTAAGTTGGTTTCCTTGCAAATTTAGCTCTGGCAAGGGTCAGTTCCTCCCTCGGTGGAGGTATGAGTAGCATGACATTTATTTCTGAACCATGGCTTGTTTGAGTTTTTTTCAAGCACATCAGATTGGATAGGGAACCAAGTACACCTCTGCAGCAATTCTCTGCAGCTTCAACCACCAACCGAACTTCCAAAGGGCTGAACATGTGATGTGCAACTGTCGGGCAGAGAAGATGACCGGCCTGTTGCTAGGGCAGTGAACACAATGCTCCAACTTATGATGTTGCTTCCCTAATTGTTCTTCTCATTTTTTGTGCAATTGTACCCTCTGGTAAACTAACATAACTATGGAAAATCACCATTTTTTAAGGGAAAATCCACTATAAATGGCCATTTTCAATAGCTATGTTTGTTTACCAGAGGGTAAGCTTGTTGTAAGCTTCATTGGATTGGTTAATGGGAAAATTTACAGGAAACCATGGATTTTCCCATCAAATATAGAGGTTTCCTGTAAATTTTCCCATAAACCAATCCAATGAAAGCTTGAACTGAGGGAGACTAGAAAGTCCGAAAACTTGAGGTGATCCCTTTCCAAGGTTGGAGCGTGGACTGCATGGAAATCGTATCATCAACAATGGGGTGTTGGGTGTTTGCGCGACTTGGAAGCACTTCCATGGTCTGCCTGTGCACCATTTTACAGCGGCGAAAGTCAGAAGGCTATCCGAACTTTCGACATACCAGGGTCCACTACGGAACATGTTGAAATTCGCACTCGGTATGAGCTTGGATCCTCGATTTTTGGTTGTTGCAGTCAGTGGGCAACTGGCGCTGGCACCCAGTGGTTCCATGGATCCACTGCCTGTTTGGTGATGTGATGCCCTGATTTCGGTTCGACACACTCTGAATGGATTCGAAAAAAAGCTTGGCGTTGCCATTGGTCACAGCCATCACCCCAAGCTCCGATGTAAGAACGTCAGCATCCGATAATATATATATATATATATAGATATAACTATGTATATTTACATATATATATATATAGTCACCCAGCAATGAGCACCTGAGACAAGGGCTATGACTGTCGTATAACTATGGAGGACTAAGGAGAACCAAGATTGAACATCTATTGAGAATGGATGCAGATGAACGTTTATGTTTTTTCTCACTAGGATCCTCCAGACAAATCACCAATTTAATCTCACAAACATGCATCTACACAGGAACATCATCGTGTTTCGCAAGAAGCACCAGTGGCACCAAGTCTAGAGTTGATAATAAACAGTATATCAGAAAATCACATGTTGAGAACTTCAACTTCAATTGGCTCACGTTTCTTCCGGCCAGATGGCTTCATCCCCCCAAATATCACAATATGCCCTATCTACTATATCTATATATTTATCTACTAGGTTCATATCTAGATTCTATCTCAGTAGTAGAAATCCTTTCATTTAACTACTGAATCTCCATCCATCCATCCATCCATCCATCCATCCATCCATCCATCCATCCATCCATCCATCCATCAACTGCCAATGAAGCGCAATGGTGGCCCCTTGGGCCCTATCCCTGGCCTCCTTTGGGACGAGCAGCGCCAGCGTTACTTCAGCGCGCCGCCGAGCCGCCAGGGCGCTGCAACGGCCGAGCCCAGCGAAGCCGTGGCGGCGGCGGAAACCGCGCCGCGGAAGGTGGCGGAGCTGCCGGTAGCGCCGGCGGTGGCGAGGACTTTGGTCGAAACTGGGCCGATCTCTGCGTTTTTTGTTTGGAAGGGGGAGGGCTTGGCGATCAGATGAAAATCTTTTTTGATGATATACTATAGAATTCCTGGGATAAGTTGTAATTATACCGACTTTCATGGTGAATCTTGGAACTTTTTCTCCACTGGGGGTTGGAAGTTTATGTTTGGGTTGTTTGGGTTTACCACATTGCCACTTGCAGGTGGTTGCAGAATTTGCAGATGGGTGATTGGGGCCAGACTCCTGACCCCAACTTGAACCAGTGCCTGTCCAATTGGGTGTTGCCTGAATTTGATGTTTAGGGTTCTATTTGCCGAAGGAAATCCAAGCATACCAGGGGGTTCAGATGGGTTCGACACGTTCCACTTCAGAGAAGCTTCAGGCATGTTTTTTTTTCGCTCCGATGTTTGAGTTTTTGTCCTACCCAAAAAAAACCTTTGCTGAGCTGTTTTTTTGTTTATGTTTGTTGGCTCCCTAATCCCAATTTTCAAGGGTGAACGCACTCAGGACACCTTTCAGAAGAAACGGCGCACGGAAGCTCCACAGCCAGAGCAAGCCCTGGGCCAATCCGACAGCACTTCGTCGGACGCTTCACAGATCTGTGCAGTTTGCTTGGAAGCCTTTGAGGACAGGCAAAAGTTGCTTCGCTTGCCTTGTCAGCATCTTTTTCACGATTCGTGCCCTGGGTGTCCTTGAGGTCATCTTTTTGATTCTCCAGGATGGTTCCAGTAGCTCACATGGTTTCCACCATTTGGGGAATATATGTTGCGGATATGGGTCTGTCTGAACATAGGGCGACCCCAAAATCCCATGGTTTAGCGTCATGTTAACCATTTACTGTAGATGATAATTTTGTGGCATACCCCATTTTCAAAGATATTCAAATACTGTATCATATTGTTGGTTGCATTCCATTAAATCCTCATTATATCCAATTGTATCCCCATGACATTCCAATGATATCTCCATTTTGAGAAACACCATGGTTCTGCTAAACCCAAACAATGGAAATATAGTCCATCATGCATGTTGAGAATTGCTATTTACCGTATGATATTCTCGTGCCGTTCCATCCACTTGTATCCCAGATATTTGTTGTTTTCCAGTAAACTAACTTAGCTGTGGAAAATCAACCATTTGTAGATTATTCTCCTAGGGAAACCATAGGTTTGCCGCATCTACGTTGGTTTACCCTAGGGTATTTCCGACTAAACTATGTATAATTCCAAGGTGCCTGCAGCCCTGGATGGAAAGCCGTGGCAGTTGTCCTAAGTGCCGTTCTGCCATCGATGCCGCCCTGGATGTGGCACAGAAAGCGGCGCAAGAACGCTGGGAAGACCAGTGAGTCATACTGGGATGATCATGGGATGATGGAATGGCAAAATACGTGGGTGTGTCCCAAAATGTGTAGGTGTGTGTCTTGGACTGTTGGCAGGGAATCATCAAGACAGACGCCAGGGGCATGTCCCTTTATGTGAAGGCGCCCAAAAAATGAGGGACTTATGTGGACTCTTTCATTTTTTAGCATAAGATGATAGAGAGAGTTGCTGGATGATTGGATATGATATGGACATGTATATATTGCTGGCACGTTGTTCAACTTTGTTCGGATTTTATCTACAGGGTCCCCTTTCATTTGACACGGGCTGCTGCGTCTGGCTGAATGGAGCTTGACCAATTTGCCGAGACGACAGTCTGCGAGAAAAAGCTCCGCATTTCTGGATCCAGGTTTGGAAATATCTCATACCTTTGGAAAGTCAAAATGCCTAGGACGTGAAGATTTAGATCCCCAGCTTTGGAGTTGAACATGGAGAAGTTGTTGGGACGCATCAACATTTGGAGAAGGAGAAACTATGCTAATAGCATCTAATAGCATGGTTTGTTCATGTTTGTTCCATGTTGTTGTTTTATGTCCTTCTGGGTAGACAAAGATGCACGGATCACTGCCAGAAGTGGAGCCAGGGTGTCTTAAGGGTGGTGTCGATCGTGGGCAGCCATTTTCCATGGCCAAGTTAGATCACCAGAGATTACTTGGTGTATTTTTCACAGCATGAATAGGCATGAATCACTGCATTAGTCACTATTAACCGCCGTGAATCACTAGATCGTTCGAGGTTTTAGGGGAAGGGATTAATGGTCAGCAGCAGCACCAAGGCGATCTTTGGACAGTGGAGCTTCTGCTTGGAGCAACTACAACCTCTGAGGTGCTGCGAAAGCGATTGAGGGCTTCAAGGTGTGACCTACCATAGTCTTGGAGAAACAAGTAGGTCAAACATAGATGATAGATGCCATGATGATAGATGATGATAGATGATGATAGATTGCACAAATCCAGGAGATCATGATTGATGTGGAGGTTGAATGTGAATTTGGGACAGGCTGCGTGTTTAACAACGGTCTCAAACGTGCGTATTGGATTTCCGATCAAGGGTCACATTTTTGGGAGGAGGGCAAAGCCACCAACTATCTTGGATTAGCAGGTCTGTCCTGGTTCCCAAGTATTTTCAACTTGAATCTGTTTCCACGACATTTCCACCCCAAGGCTACACTCCCATCAGCTGCCTTCGACAAGGTACGCCATGATGCAATTGGACACGTTGAGTTTCAGCAGCTTTTGCAGTGCGTCCGTGGCCCGTCTCAAGATCCACTGGTCCACACATGTCCACAGAATGTTCCGTTTACTTACCTTTTGGAGGGTCATGATCATCGTGGACCAGGACCATCATACAAATACTACCCGCGGACCCGGACCCTAAATCACGGAGAGAGAAACATGTAAATTCCAACATGGGATGCATATACTCGTAGATATGAAATGATATGAATCTGAATAGATGTTAATAGATGTTCGTAGATGCTGACGGATGTTCATAGAGATGTTAGTAGATGTCCATAGATGCCAAGAATGAATACAAGCTACATAGAATTATAGAATGCTCAAGAATATTCATATTGGTCCGCATCTGACATTCTTAAGTTCCATGCTTTCTTCAAACGACGGCCCTGGCTGTCTCAGGAGAAGGGTCAACAGTGGCATGTGGCCCTGGTGCTTTCCAAGCAGGTCGCCGAAGAGGTCGCCGATGTGGGAGCTGCTTTCAATGTCAGAGATGTCGACACTTTATGTGTAATATGACTGATGTGATTTATTATATATACATATTGGAGCAGTGTATGTGTATGTATATGTATGTACATGTATGTGTATGTGTATGTATGTATATGTATGTATATGTGTATGTATGTGTATATGTATACATGTATATATACCTATTTGTTTAATTGCTATCGGAATTTATTGTATCACTAGCCGGGGCTTCAGCTCTTTATCTCCCCATTGTAGGTTCCTGTAAATGTCCCGATGTCTGGAGATAAAAACATACAAAATTTTGGCAATCAAACATGGCAATGGAGAATATCCCATTTATAGATAATTGTCCCATCAAAACCATCAAAATATGGTCTTATATGGTACAGTAACTCCATTTTAGGATCCTAAATCCCATTGATTTACAAGGGATTTTCCAGCTAGCCATGGCGATGATTTCCAACCCTTGGGTCAGGCGTTGGCCAGGGACACCGTGCTGCGGAGCTCGGCTTTGAGTGCTTGCGAGAAGGGACATAGGCGGGCTGGGAGATGTGATGAACTGCGGGCGTTTCCATTTGGATGACTTATAAACTGCTACAAAGAAGGGGAATCATCCCCAAGTGGCCCAACATTGAGCCACTTTTCAGGTCAAGTTATGATGAAATGGAGGCAGATACATTTGGATCAGCTCATTCGATGGGATTTTTCATGGGGATATCAGTTGTATAGACCAATATTTTTCTTGTGGATTTAGCAGCTACACCTTCCAGCAAACAAAACAGAGATGGAAAAGAACCATGTGGAAAGAGTTTCGGAACATGATCAAACAAATGGTGGATTTTAGGAGTTCTATTTATTCACTAGCGGGTCGCTTGCGGGTATATAAATGAGTAAGCCTGTACTGGATTGTCATTGTAGTTTGGTACCTTGGCCAACTTGCCATATCTATCCATTTCTATGAGAATGTAACATGCGAACCAGCCATTGTTTTACAGAAACCATGGACTTTTGAACCATCCCTGATGATCAACCATTTGGAATTGGATATGATCGGATCAAAGCCTGTGATCCTATGATTTCCGGTGGGATTGAAACAGGGGTTATCATGTGGATGATAGCAGCCTCAGAGCCAAAATTTCAAGTCGCCGGGATCACAGAGGATGCATTGAGATGATCTATTTGTATGAATGAGACTGTATCGCGCATATATTTTATGTATATATAATTGTAATTATATAACATCACAATTTACGTACATATATAACATATCTATCTATATATCATCGGGCAAATAAAAAATAACAACCTCCCTGTGACGTAGGTTGATGGCTAGGGGGGAATCATACCGCCTCATTTCAGGGTGAATCACAAGGAAATATCAAGTTCCAGGTGGCAGACAGCCTTGTCCTTATCTCACCGCAGTTTGGAGGAGCCTTTGACCGTTTTTTTTTTTGGGGGGTGCTGAGGTGAATAAAATACTTCCAATGCAATTGGTGATACTCCAAAAAGGTTGATTTTCATGGGGAATTTCAATGGATTGGTTAATGGGAAAATTTACAGGAAACCATGGATTTTCCCATCAAATATAGAGGTTTCCTGTAAATTTTCCCTTAAACCAATCCAGTGAGAATTACATGATTTTGGACACCTCGCTTTTTTTGCAGTGTTCACCAAGGTAAGTCCCAGACCTTTGTGACGAGTCTTCAGAGTGTGGCCGAATTTTTTTTGGACCCTAAAAAGATGGCCACCACTGACTTGGTTGAACTCCATCATTGGAGAATTTTGATGAATTTTTGCATCTGTTCATGTTCTTCCGGACTCCTTCTTAGTCTTGGAAGGTTTGCAATCACTTGGTCGCATTGCTGTTACCCTTTGCGTGCAGGAGGAACCTGAGTGCTTGGACCTAATTTGTTTCAACGCCGTTCCTTGGTTCAGTCAGCGGAGACCTCAAAACTATTCTCCCCCCCGGGGCTGGAATTGAAAACAGGTCGGGGCTGGGGTATAATAAACAGATGGAAAATGGACGATCATATGATCATACCAATATTTGTTTCTTGTGTTGATTCCTTGGAGGTCAAGGAGTCAAGCAGCTGTTCAATGACCATTTTCTTTATCGGATAGGGGTAACATATATCACATAGTATCATATAATATCACATAATATCATATAATATCACATATAATTATCAATATATCAATATTAAAGTTGGCAATGGTCCAGCAACAGCTTAAAAGTTTGCTCCAGCTAGGGCCCCCTTACTGACTGACTGGGCAGGTCATCAGTGCCTGCGAAAAGAAAGGCCAGTGGCAATGGGCTCTGCATTTGCTGCAGCAGATTCGTGGCAATCCAAAGCTACGAGCAAGCGCCACCTGGCTGTGAAAATCCAGGCTGAGCTGTGGCTCATCTTTGGCCATGCATCAACAGGTTTGTTTTTCTTTTTTTTGAGGGGAACTTGCCCTTAGCCACTTCAATGGGGATGGGTCAACACCTATTATTGCTATGTAGGAGCATGAACATTTACCAGCTAGGCTTCACCAAGCTCCCTGGGTCCAACTTTGCGCTGGGTCGAACGTCATGGCAGGTGGTGTCGTTCAATGCCGCCATCAGTGCATGTGAAAAAGGAGGTGGGAGCGTTCAGCAAAATGCAAGTGAGCAAAGCTGTTTTGGGTGACTCCGTGGTTTCATATATATGGGAAGATTTGCACGGATTTCTTTGAAAGATGCAATGCCATAGAATCATGCAACATGTTTTATAGAGATGGAGTTTTCGGTTGGTATATGGACATTGTATAAACATATGAACTACTGTCTATAATTGTCTATATATATATGTATACATATATATATATACACATATATCATCACAACTATATATACATATACTATATAAGTTTTATTATTTCATAAGTCATGTGTACATTCATTCTTATATACGTACACCTGACATTATGAACGTCAGCCAGAATTAGCCACCACCAAAGCCTATCATTTGCATTTCGCTTTGCATTGCAAGGTGCTTGGGAATGTTCGCTGGAGCTCTTGAAAGAGATCACCGTTGAGGTGCTGCGTCTTTAGAGATCCCACTGAGAGATCACCGTTGAGAGCATCTAGACTGTAGCTATGTATAGATATATAATATATATATATACATGATATACATTTATGTATGTATATATATATATGTATAAAAATGTATGTATGTGTGTGTGTTATGTATACATTGTTATATAATTCAACTCTAGTATCTTGAACTAAGGATATACTATATATGTGTTAAAATACTTTAATTGATATAGCTATGGAAAATCTCCATAAATCATCTAGAAATGGGCCATTTCACATAGCAATCTGAAAGTACCGAAGGGTAATGCTAATGATAAATGACAATTACCCATACAATCTGATATGTCTATTTATATTTATATTATAAATTAAAACTGTATAAATTATATGTATATATGTATATGTATACATGTATATGGTCATCCTGGAATGGATAAAATACGTTTCCTGGAATCAAAATGTCCCACTAAATTTGCAATATGTTTGAAACTCCCACATTCGACCTAACATATTCCAGGATGTTATATATGGATGAATTATAGCAACCTCACTTATATCTCACTGGAATGGCAGTTTTTGTTGAGCAAACCTTGGTTATTCTGCAGCAATCAGACAGTAGCTGTGAAATCAGCAAAAGAATGGGAAAAGTTTCTGGCATGTTTTACGGGAAACCACTTGAATTGGAGCTAAAAACTTACTAAAGTCAGCCAGTGTCGTGCCTTTTTCCCATGAACCAATTTAATCTCACCCTCTGGTAGTCTAATATGGTATGCTGGAAAATCCACCATTTAGATCATTTTGGTTCGATGATTTTCCTTGAAACCTCCATGGCGCCTCCCGGGCTCCAGACTCTGCTGCCGGACATCACCAGCTTCAACGGAGCCATCAGCGCTGCAGCCAGTGGACGGAGTTGGCGCGTCGCTTGGGCGCGAGAAAAACGTGGGACACCGTGGGCAAAACAGGTATGACACTGGACAACTCTCCATGTGTATCCGTTCCCAAATGCGCCATGCATGAAATACATGAAATATCATGAAATATCATGAAATATCATGAAATATGTCCCAACGTTTGGGTCATTTTTGGGTAAATGTTGGTAAATAGTAGCATTCCATAAACGGAGCATTTGTCCATTTATTTGTAACACCTTCAACTACGATGAATCTAGAATGGCCCCCCACAGGTATAAATCTCAGGGATAAAAATGGTGTTGAAGGGTCCCCGCATGTACTTTGCAGGGGCCCCAGATTCTCATGCTTGGCCAGTAGCCATGGTAGATCAATGTAGATCAGTTGCAGGAAAACAACCACTCCATATTTGCAAATCAAATTCATTGAATGTGTTGCGGCGGATTTAGTGAACATATCATGTCTAAGCGGATGTTTAAGCTGCACTTATCACATGGTGTAAATCCCATTTCTCGAGGGGGAGCATGCTGATCAGGTATTGGATAGAATCCTAGCAGCTGGACATATTCTACTTGGGTGAAACCAGACCCTTAGATTGTTGTTTTTCTCGCAGCCATGATGTTCCACTCCCAGTGAGGTCTCTTTGGAACTTTTTCGTCGTGCAACAGGATGCCCGGGCTGAGCAGCCACTGCAGACCCTGAACGGACTTCCCAGAAAAAAAAGGGCAGGGATATTCATCCCCCCGAATTCCTAGCACTTTCCAAGAATTGAAGCAAAATTTTACAGCAGAACCTTGTATATGATAGCAAAAGCGCTGTTTTCTCTTTATGTTTGTCCACCTAGACAGATGTTGTTCCATTGTTCATTGGCTACATAATTCCTCCCTCAGCAAGATTTTATTGGGCAACATTTGGCTCTATGTCATTCAAAGTTTTTTGCATCCAATAGACGGTTTGTCCTCCATTTTTGTTTGGTCAAATCCCAATTTTTGGCTGCTTACCCTCCGGTAATC
This sequence comes from Symbiodinium sp. clade C Y103, assembly GCA_003297045.1. Classification (NCBI taxonomy): domain Eukaryota; class Dinophyceae; order Suessiales; family Symbiodiniaceae; genus Cladocopium; species Cladocopium sp. clade C. The sequence continues at coordinate 17,264 of BGPT01000759.1, forward strand.
AAACATGGCGCGCTGGAAAATCTAGCAGCTACAGATGGTTTTTCCATCAAATGATGATAGCGAGGGAGAGAGAGATACGGAGAAATGGTTTTCCCATTATCTCCAATTTATGGGGGGATTTGCCATGTTTCCCCGTATTTTTGTTCATATTTTTGTCATGATTCTCCCATATTTATAGTGATCATATGGGATTTTCCCTGACCACATTGGCTCCAGGAGCAGAGATGGTTCCTGATTTGGTGACCTTCGGCGCAGCGGTGGCGGCCAGCGAGGCAGCCAATTTGGAGTTCTTTGGCACTTTGAGATTGCTGAGTATAGTTGAACATATGGGTGTGTCTGAAAATAGGGTATATCCCCGATTATAGCCATTTAATATGGATAATGATCCTTCACCATTGGGTTTAGGGGTACACGATTTTCAGACAAACCCATATGTGTGTAATCTAGATAATGTATGAATTGATATGAAGAATTTTCTTCGAACATCTCTGAGCTTTTTTTCCGGAGGATAGCTATAGTTGCTCCAAGGGAGACATTTTCCGCACAGGCGGCGGGGCGTTGGACATTGGCCCTACAGATCTTAGACGATGCCAAGGCTTCGGGATGGCGAGTGAAGCAACAGCAACAAAGTCCAACTAACCCGTTCCAGCAAGAAAGTAGGAGAGAACTATGTACCAAGAATAGGGGTATAAGCAAGAATATCCAACCAGAGTTGGGGACTCAGTATGCACTTTTGTTTTGACCAACAGGTGCATTGATGGAGCCACACATATTCAACAAGATGTGGGATCTAATGGCTTGTGTAAGTCAACAACAATGACATATAACCATCAACATCCAAAACAGTTGGGGATTTACTTTTCTTTAGCCAATCAAAACCTAGAGATATGCAATGATATACAGACTCACTCATACGTTCGTATTGGTCTGAGAGGCCAGAGAAATTGGAGACAAAATTCATGCAAAAAAAGATCACCAGGAAGGATCCCCAGCTATGATGCGCCACGTGCGCATTTTGAATGAGGCAGCGCACATCCAACTGAACGACATCGTTTGCAATGCAGCCATCAGCGCATGCGAGAAAGGCGGGTAGTCAGATGTAGTCAGGACTGGTGGTACCAATGAGGGGCTGAAGAGTACAGTATGTCATTCATGGTATCAACTTGTACTCTTAAAATCACTGACTACTTAATCCACTAAAGCCCTGTGGCTTAAACATGTTTGCCAGGCATCTTTGTTTGCTTAATAAGACCCTGCTTGGGCAGATTCCTTTCCTACCATATACAGAATATTGGCGATATATGGCGATATACCATATGTATGCAGGTAGTAACATGGTCTTGCTTCGCGAGGATCCGAAGATCCCGATGCGACCCAGGTAGCACTTGGCCAATGGCGATACTGCTCCTGGATCAGATGGCTTCGTCGGCGGTGGAGGTGGGTTTCTGACCTTGTGCAGAAATCGGCAGTTCTATGATTTTGAGCTTCCTTCATGATCAGTGAATATCAGTGATTAGGTAAACTCAATGGTTTGATTTGTTCATAACCTATTTTCACGAGTAAACTCAACGGAATCAATGAATTACAGCAGAAAATCGAGTCCCACTTCGAAGAAGAGCATGGACGTGATGGCACATGGCAATCAAAGCCAGTTTACAAGAGGAAATTGGGTGTCTAGTAGTCACATCGTATAAGAGGTGTGTGTGTTTATAGAACAACCGTGCCTAGGGGCCGCTCCATAAAGATCGGGTTCAACTGGCTAAAATGCCATGTTTTTGTCAGGCTACACTCATCTCCTTCAACGCAGCCATGAGTTCCCCGTCCTGTTGGGATGGGACGGAGGTGTCAATGATGTTCTTGCAAAGCCTGAAATCTATCATGGTTTGCCATACTTCCATGTATCACCTGGCAAAAAAAAAAAACAATTGTTCCTTCAAGATCCTTCAACCATTTTCTGGGGACAGGGGCCAGCTGTTGACTTTTTGGGAGCAATGGTCCCAAGTAAACATCGCATTTCAGACAGCTATATTTTCAATAGTCTCTATATAGCCTACATCACTGGATTGGTTTAAGGGAAAATTTACAGGAAAACCCTATATTTGATGGGAAAATCCATGGTTTCCTGCAAAATTTCCCATTAACCAATCCATTGACTACAGGAATAAAGTGAAGGTAATTACTCTAAGACTCTACCATTGTGAGGCCATATTTTGCTGGAATGTTCCGCCACATTGGCCTTACAAACAATAGGTACATAACATGCAGTGAGGTCCAGGTTATAATTTGCTGTTTCCTCAAGATCAGGGGCCCCAAAAACCACAGGCTTTGGAGCCAAGGAAAGAACCGTTGGACCTGGGTTCTTCACATAAAGCAGAGTCAAAGGTAGTTTTCCGTATGGAAAATCACAATTTTCAAGGGAAAATCAACTATAAATAATGGACATTTTTTATAGCTATGTTAGTTTACCAAAGGGTATCCTGATCCTTTTCTCTGCAGTTTCTTTTCATCCAAAATTGGATCGATAGTTCACTTGGATCCACTTGGGTCTTTGACGGGCTTCTGAAGAAACGGTTGAAAGCAGTTTTTGAGGCGCCTGTGCGCAGTGCTTCAATTGGTGTGCTGCTTTGCAGCTTTTTGTACCTTGGATCCATCAACTCACGAGAGCATACCGCTACAGTTGGACTTAGTTAGTCAGCTTCAACATGCCGGTGTTTCGTATCAGCAGCAGAGAACCATGGATTTTGAACAAAACAAGTCTACAGTAACTTCTATTTCCAATTTATATATGGGCATGGCGGATTTCCGCAAAGTTATATCGAGAGAAGCATTTCACAGACATTTCCATCCCAACAAATTCTATACCAATGTACACATGCCATGTACCCCTCATTCATTTACTGTTCGCTCATTCATACATGCATGCATTCTACATCATTCTACAATATTCTTTATATATACCATGTGGAATTCAGATATCATATTATTCATTGGATTGGTTTAAGGGAAAAATTACAGGAAACCCCTATATCTGATGGGAAAAAACTAGGGTTTCCGGTTTAGATTTTCCCTTCAACCACTCCAGTGAATTATATACAATATAATCATATACCCTCTGGTAAATTAACTGTTTGCTATTGAAAATGGCCATAGAAATCGTTGATTTTCCCATGAAAAAGGGTGATTTTTCCATACGGAAACCCCCCTTGGGGTTGACTCCAAGGCCAACATCACCGCGCCTGGCCTTGGGTTGCGTGCCGATGTCTTCAGTCTCAACGCCGCGGTGATGGCCTGCGCGCGCGGTGCGCCGGTGGTGGGCATACAACCAACTCTCATAGAGAATCATAGGGATCATAGGGACAATACGATATGATGGGGAGATACAATATATTTATATATGATCTACAGTAAATATATAAGTATTAATATATATATATATATGTATATATATATATATAACTAGTATGCATAATTATATGCCAATGTGTAACATATGACAGTATGATATTCATGGGCACTGGCATGGTACAACTTAAGAAATGGCGATATTCAAGGTGTACAGCAACAGAGGGTAAGATGTGGTAAACTGATGTAGAATATGAATGACTATGATTTGGATGGCAAGTTCCAGAACTAATCAACCACAACTCCCCAAAGAGGAGCAGATCCATGACTAAGCCATGATTTCTGAAGGGTTTGCCGTGTAGGAGAAGGGACCAGCTCTGGGCAAAGTTGCGAGTGGAGAAAAATGTGTGACCATCACTACATTCATCGGTTGTGGGGGTCCAACGTTGATTCAACTCCAGCACTCCCCCGCTGAATATGAGGTGGCCAATGGGAGCACGCACTCGCAATGGTCCTAAACTTCGGGGAGACGCTTGGATGACCCACAACTGGGGTTACGGACAGAGACATGGAGCTCAACAGACATCCCAACAGACCTGGGTTTCAAATATTCCTTTCCGAGCCTGACAGTTGACATGCCCTCCAGTAAACTAACATAGCTATGGAAAATGGCCATTTATACTTGATTTTCCCACGAAAAATGGGGATTTTCCATAGTTATGTGGCTGTTTACCAGAGGGTAACCATGTGAATATTTTGTGGGATCCGTGGGTTTCAATGCTGAGATGATCCAAGGGACATTTGCAGCTTGGTAAATGATCCCATTGTGTTGGCCACAGGGGGAGGCAGTGCCCTTTCCCCAATGATCCTGTTAATTTACTGGACTGGGATCTCAGATCATCCCTGAGTTTATTTGAACATGTGGCCCAAGTCAAGGTCTTTATCATCACTTTCCCCATTCGAATAGCACGATGTAAATCGCCCATTTTGAGACACACTCATAGCATATCCATCAAAATTCAGTGGTAAAATCTCTTATTTTCTGGTTTAATCATTTGAACCCCTAGTTTCACTAGTCATGATGATGTTCCACATCATTTTCAGGTTTTTGGTTACTTTTGGGCACTCTTTTCAATGGTAAATCCGTTTAAATCCTTATATTTCTCGTTCAATCATGTTTGAATCCCCAGTTTTACCAGGATGAAATGCACATTTGCCTTCATATCAATGGCCATTTCAGGTACCTAGCTTGGCCGTACCTACCATACGTAAGGCCTATGTCAGAGGTATCAGGGGATATACCCCCAAGTTCTATGGCTTTATATCGGTTACATGGGACAGTACCTCTATTTTAGGGTCCTGAAATTCCCATTGATCATCTTTGATGCCTACTTGGTGGATCCTCCCACGAATCGTAAATGGTTTAACAACCCTGGTTAGTAAGTCCCCTAGGTGGATTATGCAATTTACAAATGGGTTACAACTATGATTACTGTACTTACCAGGGTTATTAACTGTGAACCAAGTATAAATGGGATTAACCATTGATAATAAATAGAACCCATTCATGATAGTTTTGGTTTCCCTCTGGTACACTAGAAAATCACCATTTTTTCATAGGTAAATCAACTATAAATGGTCCATTTTTCAATAGCTATGTTAGTTTACCAGCGGGTATATGATTACATTGTATATAATTCACTGGATTGGTTGAAGGGAAAATCTTAACCAGGTATAAATGGGATTAACCATTGATAATAAGTATAACCCATTCATGATATCACTGGATTGGTTAAAGGGAAAATCTACAGGAAACCATGGTTTTTCCCATCAAATATAGAGGTTTCCTGTAAATTTTCCCTTAAACCAATCCAGTGATGATAGTTTTTGCTTAGTAAAGCTTCATTTTTATTGATCCCTGAGGCCAGACCTGCCCACCTTGGACGCCTTGGCCTGGACGCTCCCAGCCCAGCCGCGCTTGGCGCTGATGCCGCGGCTGCAGCAGCATGCGGCCGGAGGGGGATGGGTCATGATTCTGGAGACCCCAAATAGGGTTTAACTAGGGTTTAACTAGGTTTAACTAGGGTTTAACTAGGTTTAACTAGGGTTTAACCATGTTTTACCATCAAAAATGGTGATTTACCCTCTGGTTATTTAACATAGCCATGGACAAATGGCTCATTTTAGATGATTTTCCCAGTAAAACCTCCATTTATAGGGGAATTTCCATGGATATGTTAAATACCCAGAGGGTAATATGATCGAATGGGATGTTGATAAGGTGTTATCCTTGGGATTTTAATAAACTGGGATAGAAGGGTGAGATAGTGGAGGTACAGTGGTGATGGTTGTATATAGTAGGACTAGAATGGGGGCCCAAAATGCGGGTTAAAACATGTTACCACGGGGCTTAACGAACAACAAATAGGATCATTGATGACGAGCCCATGTCGCGAAGACACGACGTAACGACCCAGGCCAAATGGATGCTGTGGGGGTCAAACCTACTTTAATGGTAAAACATGGGAAGTTCACCTATGAAAAACTGGCAATGCACCCAGAAATGGCGCATATGGAAAACACGCGTCAGTTGAACTTGGGCATTGTATACAAGTTGGCGGCGTAAAATCTCATGCATTTACATTTTGTGTTTTGCAGATGGTTTACCCTCCGAAAATCAAACATGATGGCAACATTTCCCCATTCAAAGACGATTTTCCCATGAAAACCTCCATTTTCGAAGGATTATCAATTGCCATATTTGATTGCCAGAGAGTACCAATCAAAGATATTGGAGCATGACAATTTCCCATGGCCAGTTTTTTGTACAGTTTCCAGCCCTCGAGAAGTCGAGAAGGGGTGATTCTCTTCAAAAAAAAAACGGCCTTTGTAAAGAGTTGATCATGTGATAGTATAGCAACCCCCAGATAGCATGATAGAAGATAGAAAAAATGCAAACCTGGAAACTGTTGTAGAAACGTCATCTATAACTTCCTGGAAAAACAGTTCTGTCTTTTTTTGGCCCCCATCTATAGCAAGATCGGTTTCCAAAAAGTGGAGCTTTGTGAGCCAGAATGCTATAGTCCAAGTCCTCTAACTTGCTCGAATGCATTTTGTTTCAATGAAAGTTCACCTGGTTTGAGTATATTTTTGGACACCTTTGTAAATCCAGTGCCGTAATTCCCCTATTTTAGCTGGTTGAACGCCATTCATCCTGCAAAAAAAACACCATCCATCTATCCATCCAATTTCATCAAGTTGGGAATGGTTGATAGTGTCAGATTTCTTGGCATTTCCCGCCTTCAGCACTTCATCTTGTTGGAACAACTTCCTGAGTCTCGCAGGTTGTGCTTTGCCACTCAGCTCAGCCCCCTGACCTCCCTGAAAAAAAAGAGCTGCGGCAGTCGGTGGATTAAGATGGTGGGTAAGAATCGAGTTTTATGCACTATATACCATTACATGCCAAAAAATAGTCGCCGCATCATTTTGATAAACTTGGGACATCCTGAAATTTAAATGGGTCATTTGTTGTGGGTAAACAATCCCTTTGCAACAATGGAATGGCAAAAAACATCGCTGAGAACATCCAATAACTAGTCATTACCTGTAATTGTCTCCAGAGGAGTCTCCATGGCCGAAGCACCGCAACTCCACGCAACGAGCCGCGCGACAATATCTCGCCAAAATGAGCCAAGCTTCAGCTTTTTCTGCAGTGGGGTAACCAGCATGTCAGGTTGTTTGTAAGTTGTTGTTTGAATGATTTTGCCCTGCAAGATAGAGTAATGAATCTAATAAGCTTCATGCGCTGCTTCATGCGCCATCGAAATCGAAGCACCAGTTGCGTTCCACAGCTCTCAGCCCTTCCTGGCCAGCCGCGATAAGCAAACATTGGATTCCAGATTCCATCGAGATTCTTTCCTTTGCTGCGTGCACTTTGTTCCATGGCAGCAATGAAGTTATATATAGATATTTAGTGTGGAGTCACAAGAGAGGTCAAGAGTTCTGAACCTTAGTGGGATGTTCTCGGTGCATGAGCTAGGCAAGTATATACCCAAAATGCCCAACGTCCTCGCTATGTGACTGAAATTATAGTCGTGTTTCCTGTCTGAAATCAGAAGGGGAAGGCTATGGAACACTCTTCAAAACCAACGGCAGTCCAAGCACTACTTTGAAAGGAAGTGGTTCCATGTTGTTCCCCCCCACCCAGGTCGGATCTTTCGGATTTTGGAAGCAGCAGCCAAGTTCCCAATGAGACTGTCCATCCAATCCAAAATATAAGTTAAGATAGTTAAGTAGAGGTGTTCCACTCCGGTCTTCCCCCAGTTCTGAAGAGATGTCTTCCATTGAGGCGATTTTCTCAGCAGATTGAACTCTACCCCAAGCCACAATGACTCAGATAGGACCTCTGTAAACCTCCCAGGCCTTTGCTGATCTTCCCATGGCAGGCCCTAAGTCTAAAGCGTTGAAGAGTCGCGTTCCGGGAACATGTGGGGTGCCCAGGGACGGCCGCCGAAAAAGGGCTCAGGGACGGACATTCGGAACGTGCTGCGCCATAGGTAGGTAGGTTGGTCAAAAGAACTAGGCTAACTACATCTAACTATAGGGTTTATATGTTTATGGTAGATATTTCCATAGTGTTCTAATTATACGCGCTGACACCATCGTTTGCCCAAGAATTCAAAGGGCATAGCATGTTTATATATGCTGCCATAGTTATGGTTCAAGGGACATAACATGTTACTATATGTTACCATAACTATGATACCTATGGTTAAGAGACACCACATTGCAGGAATGATGATCTTTTGTGCTTCTAGTCGAAAATATGTGTTTTTCAATCTGGGAACTATGCCACAAGGAACTTTTGGGAATCCGATCGACTGGTCGAGATATGTGGAGTCCCATGGGGTACAACACCATGTTTCAGGCTACTTCGAGGGTTGAATAGGTATATATAGATAAATAAATACTAATTAATATATGTAATGTATTTAATGTATGTATGTAATTTATGCAACGTATGTAATTTATGCAACATATGTACTGTACTGTAATGCAATATAATGGAATGTAACGGTATGTAATGGCATGTAATTGCATGTAATGGCATTGTAATGTAATGGAATGGAATGTAATGTAATGTAATACAATGTAATGGAATGTAATGTAATGGAATGTAATGTAATGGAATGTACTGTATTGTAATGAATTGGAATGTAATGTGATGTATATAAATGTATATAATGGAATGTAATGGAATGTAATGTAATGGAATGTAATGTGTATAATATACATTATATATTTATATATGTGACATATACAAAGTGTAACCCCGAATGGGCGACCTGCAACAAAAACGCACGTGCCGCAAACCTTAAAGCCTGTGATGCTGATACCATCAGTCTCCATCAGTTGCGTTCCACCTGAGCTCCCAGGGTCAGCCTGCTGAGGTTCATCGTTTTCCGAGTCCGGTGAATCAGACGATGCGGAAAGAGCTGGGTGTGAAGGCCACCACCGCAGGGCCCCAATGATTTGGGACGATGAATCCCAGCGACCATGGTTTTTCTCAGCAATGGCACTCCACTCTAGTTCTTTTTTATTGCACATGTTGATCGTGCCACCTGCATGGCCCTCAAGCTAGTTACGTGGTAAACCCAATGATAAACCATCGCGGCAACCAAGCATTTGGTTGTCCTTGCACATCATCCCAATACAAATCCATACCCAATAGTAACCCCTATTGTGTGGGATGATTTGTGTTTGTGTTTGGGTTTACCACTTTTGTTATGAGGAACACTGTATGCAATACCCTTTCATAATTTAACCTAGCTATGGAAAACGGTCCAATCATAGATAGTTTACCTTAAACAATGATGATTCTCCGTAGCAATGTTAAATTACCAGAGGGTAAGACTCCACTTATTGCATGGCTTAAGGATGTGTATGTTCAATGGTTAGACATCACCGGCTGTCTCTTTGAAACAGATTTGCCAAGGATATTATCGGAGTCCTTATGACGATTTTACTCAGCTATCCCTATCTATTCTTACCTTTTCTGCCTGATCACAAACCTTTATTGGTTTGAATGTGTAAATTTTCTGGTTTGATATGCGCTAGAAATGTGCAGTCGTTTTGCTTTTTACAAGTATTCCCTCTATGTGTAGATGCTTTGCTTATTAAATTTTCATCTATAGCTCTCCAAAGTGACCTATTTTCAACCACCAATTCGAGGTCACATAGACGCCATCTTTCCAGCCCAAAAAGGGTGACTGGACCACCTCAGGGTTGCCAGCTGCTCCCAGGCGATCTGACACCCAGCAGCCGGAGGTGGGAGGTTTAACTAGGGTTGAACCATGTTTTACCATCAAAAATGGTGATATACCCTCTGGTTATTTAACATAGCCATGGAAAATGGTTAATTTTGGATGATTTTCCCATGAAAAGCTCCATCTATAGGGGATTCTCTATGGCTATGTTGAATAACCAGAGGGTAATGGAATAGGAATGGCACAATTATATGGAATATCATGAATCTACCTGGAATTTCTGTAGATGATTGTTTATTTTGCCAATTGGAAATCCACTACTTGGGGAATCTATAGGGAATATATGTTTCACTTTTGCGGGGTGCAGCAAACCTAAGTATACCCCTGGGTGTCATCAAACACAGCAATTGGAAATCACCCAGCGAACGAAACCTCCATATTTACAGAGGATTTTCCAGGTAGCCACGTTTGATTTACCAGACATTAGCCAAGCGTCTGGAATCGGACAATACTTCGGATGCCTTCTGGTAATTTCACAGTTTGCCATGGAAAGGTTTAGCAACTTGTAGATGAAAACCCAGGGGAAACATGGTCGTTTGCGATGGCTATGTGAAATTACCAGAGGGTAACATCTTGTAGCTAGGGAGATCACCATTTTTGAATATGTGTGATAGGCAAATCATGCTAAAACATCAAAACATCATAAGCAGGCCATTTTCCGTGGCTATGCAAAATCACTGGAACCCCTGAAACTGGGAACATCTGAATCTGCGAAAATTAAATCCTATCTTAGGGATTGAACATGGACGAAGACAATAAACGGTTGGTCGATATACAATCGAATGGTTGATTGGATGATGCTTTTATTGTGAATCCCACGTGAAGGAAGGGATTATGTTATATGCCCACAACTTGTACACGGCACCGGTTGTTTCAGTCCGTCCTAGCCACTCAAACTCAGATCTAAGTTCCTGAAATAATTCGAAGACTGCAGGTCTTCCAAGTCCACCAGATGTCCTTTTTTTTGGGAGTTGTCGAAGTGTTTGCCTGAGTTTATTTTGAGGTATTTTTTTCACTTTCCCAATGGAACATCGACCATTTGTGGAATCTATAGTTTTTTGTTTTTTTTTTAGCACGGAGAATCCAAGTTTGAGCATCCTGGTGGGACAGTGTTGACCAAGACTCCAATTGAACCCACGCAATTTCCGTTGGAACGCGGCCGTTAGGTGTGAGACTGCGACACCAACAAGCCCACCAGTGGCAGCCATGAAAGAACCGTCCTCCAGCATGCGCCACTCGGCTGAAAGACAACGGCTCCAAGGCTGGAATTCCTGGCCTTTGAGGTTGATCTGATTGATCTGATAGCCTCAGATTGCTCATGAACACTCATTGGGGATCATCATCCCAAATATGGTTGGACATTTTTCTAAAAAGATCAGATCTTTTTTGAACAAATGCCCAACCATATTTGGGATGATGATCCCCAATGAGTGTTCATGAGCAAGATGTTCATAGGTGAAAACCACCAATCAGTTGATTTGAAGGGGACAATGGAAAATGAGAACTTTCAGTTGCAGGGTGGTTTCAAAATAATCAATGCGGCAGCAAGAGTCCGCGCCCCCTCAGTACCAGTACCCAGTCGTATTCCTCAGTTGCTGTGGCTTTTCAGTGCGATACGCAGAGCTGGAATGATAACGCAATGCCACTGTCGTGGCAAAATGGGTTAAACAGACATTGTAATGGTGTTCGATGGCTTTCGTCATTTTGCGTCATGTTGCAGACAGGTCCAGACCTGTGTACTGCAATGTACTGTACATATATACATATGGCCAATCCTGGCCTCGCCATTTCACTTGTCCCGGAATTGGAGGATGGAACGCGAAAAATCAAAGGGACAATTGGAGGAACGAAAGTGGATCCATGTTTTGGATCTTATAACTTATATCTTTAATATGTAAAATAACTCCTCGCTTGGGGTAGTTCACATGGACCAAGGTAAGGAAACCATTGGAAGTGGGGCAGAACTGGGTCAAAACTCCGAGGTCAAGCACTGGTGGAAGCCCTTGAGGGGAGAATGCCAAGTGCTGAGGCTCCTTTTTTTCAGCTGTTTTTTAAAGTTTGGAAGGTCGAAGATCCCAAAGAGTGGGTTCGGTTTGATGTATTTGTAGTGGATATGGTTGGATATGGTTGGATGTGGTATAGTATGATATGGTTATGGTTTATGTTTATATGAACTCCTATTTTTGATGGATGGATATTATGATATGGGCGATCGTGTTGTTTTGGCTTTTCATCTTAGTTTCTGGGGCTTGCAGTTGGGCAGCCAAGCGCGCAGGTTGGGTTTGTGACCTGGGGATTAGCTTCGCTCTGGACATGCCGTATCATGCCGCGCATGCCCAATATTTACTCATTGGTGGTTTGAAACATTAATTTCCTTTCATGTTCATCAATGTGTTCCAGAGTCGCCTGTTTTCTTGGGCATGTCATTTTAGGGTTGAAATTGTCGACCATGAACGGATCTTTAGACAATCTCTTGACAATGTTGAGACAATCAGTGTCAATTACATTCGCCAGAAGTACCATCTTATCAAATTCCCATCATCTCCTAATAAATTCCATTACTACTGTACACCGTACATCTCATTAATATCGCATTCAATTTCAATAAATTCCCATCATATTCCAATGAATTTTGAATTGTGTATCCCCAAACGCAGGCTATCCGTGGTATTCACCTCAGTTACCCTCTGGTAAACAGCCGCATAACTATGGAAAATCACCATTTTTCTATGGGAAAATCCACTATTTCAATGGCAATTTTCAATAGCTATGTTAGTTCACCAGAGGGTATCTCAACCACAGGTTGAACATCTCGTTGCGGCAACCGCCAGGTGCAAAAAATGATGCGCGATCCGCAGGGCTCCCGGCTATTAGTGCAGCACCTGTCTGTCAAGCCTAAGGCGATTCGAGCCTGGGGGAGGTGGAAACCCACATATACCATCTGGTAAATTAACATAGACCCTGGCAGATAGGAATTGGAAGATTAGTTTCCTCTAAAAATAGCGATTCTCAGGGTCTATGTTCATATACCAGAGGGTAACTGGGATCATTGGTGATGAAATGAATCACTTTCTATAACTGGGATAGATCATGGCACGTACATTCTGATTGTCGTTTTGATCCACGTTGTAGATGGCACTGCTCGTGAACTGCAAATTCACTATTATGTCTTGGTTTTGGATGGAGGATACATGAGGGTACATTTCAATACATTTCATGTACTTTCTACTATACTCTCTGCATCTCTCTGCCATTTATTGTTTGGTGGCCAGCAAGAACCCTGATCAAACTTGTAGCCCTACAATTCTTTCAGGCGAGTCAACAGAATCCATCTCTGCACAAAAAATGGGCCACAGGAGGCATTGCTGGGCGCAGTACTGCAGAAGTTCGTGCGTTTGGCATGTCGATGCCTCAGAGAGCGCCTTCCGCAACCACCATTTGGAGGGAATCAAACATGGCTGCTCGGGAAATCCTTTGTAAACAGGCATCTAATTTTCTTTCAATGGGAAAGTCATTCAACTAGATGGGGGAATTGTCCATTGCCATGTTTGGCCAGGGTACATGCAACTACTAATTGCTATCACAGTGTTTCCAGGCCGAAGATGCGGTCTTTTTCTTCTGATGGGATGTTCAGACATTAAGCCGGGCAATGTAGTAAACCGAATCTTTTGTAACCTTCAAATGGGGACGGCTAATTTGTTTTTTTGTTGCGCAAATTTGGGGGCTATGCTTTTGGGTTTTCCAGATTGTCCTTTGGCAAATTAAGAGTTTGCTATGTAAAATCGCCATTTTTGATAGGTAATCATCGAACTAAACTAACAAACACACCATATAGCTATATATATTTAATGAACGAATCCCCGGAGGATATCTCATGCAACAAGCTATTGCTATTTCGTGGTGATGAAACAAGATAGATAACCACAGTGGATATGCTGCAAGCCATAGGCTTCTGTTAGAGAAGTTGCCCTTTGGTAAACCAATAGTTTGCCATCGAAAGTCACAATTTTTAACAGGTAAATCATCAATAAATCATGAATCATTGGGCCATCTAGTGCCAGTTCACAAACTGCCAGTTTGACAGCCATGGTAGCAGCCAGGTCACGAACATGCCTCAGCGGTCTTGTTGGAGTTGATGGAGGCGGGGCGATTGCGAGGGGACTTAAACGGATCAAGGTAGCAGTGTGGGGAAAGATATGGTAAGATGCTAAGAATTGTGGATAGATTATGATAGGAACTTGGCTTGGATTTATAGTTCCATTTTGATATTGCCATATAGGTCTTAGGTTTCAAGGTATTGTCCATAGATCTTCCCCAAGGTATGGGTCATTTTCAAGTCTTCCATACCACGTCTAAGCTGATCACCATGGCAGGGCGCGGATGAGCAGCTGGGCAACACATTCAGCAAAGTATGCAGGGACGCTGTGCTCAAGCATCTTGGCGGGAAGGGAAAGCACTTGTGGGTGTGAAGGAAAACGAAGTTGGGGAAGTTATGAAAGTTATAATCTTATTATGAACGAAGTTGCGAAGATTGGAGAAGTTATATGAAGTTATGAAAATTAATCTCATTGAACCATACTTGTATGAGTGTATATCGGTATATCCCATGTATTGTTGTAATACCGTTCAACTGTCCACTGATATTCCACCTAGTCACTAGGAGGGGGCTTTTGATGGAGGTTGTCCCTGATTCGCTGAAGATTCTGCCGCCTTGATGCCTTCCATGTTTCAAAGACAATGGTCCGTTCGATGTAGCAAATGTTAGATGGGTATGTCTGAAAATCGGTCACCGCCCCAAATTCCATGGGTCAAAACCTTATTTTTCAACTATTAAAATGGCCATGGCTGACGCCAGCATTTACATATTATTGGTTACATATGGTTGTATGTCCCATTCTATCCCCATAAACATGTCCCTATATAGTTGGGAAATAAACAATTCTTGCTGGTTGATTTCCTCATTTTCAGCCACTTGAACGTGTTGACATTCTAGGGTGCACGGCGTTACCTAGGCTGGCTCGCGACAAGTTTGGCTGTCGGGTTTTGCAACGCGTTTTAGAGGCCGAAAATATGCCGGGGAAAGGATGTTCTTGAGCTCGGACAAAGGTTACTCTCTATGGTGAAATATGGTATGGTAAACGCATCCTAAACATGTGGCACGTGGTAACTTACAAGGAAAATATGGTAAACTTATGTCAGATCCATAATATCTTGAAAGACCAGCTAGCAGACGGGTGGTCCATTGTTGGCTCAAGCGGCCATTTCTTGAGACCATCCGCAGCTGTTACTTGTACCACTCATTAGGAGAAGTGCTAGCATTATTATAATAGCATGTAGTATGTAACCACAGGAGTCACACTTGAACAAGCATGCAGATAGAAACTCCGTGGAAATCCCATCCAATGCAGCAATTAGCAATTTAAACAATTAGATATAAACAATATAATGTGGGTAATCCCAATTATAAAACCATGATAAAGCGTCCCCAATCTCTAGGTTCACTTCACTCAAAAAGACATATATACGTAATGTTGTCCCAAGCCAAGCTGCAATAGTTCCACCCCTCGCAGGTGGCTCCCAGAAATGTGCAAAAGGACCTGGCTTTTGAACTTGAAGGTGGGATTCGGAGGGAGATTCGGAGGGGATTCCTCGGAGATAGCCATGGAGTTTTCATTGGATCGCCTTGGGGATAGCTTAAGGGCCGATGTTTCGGATCTCCAAGCGTCCACGAAAAATTGTTTGGGGTCTCTGCTTTATGGATCTTACAGTCTTACAGGCGACATGTGACATGATGGATATCCAAATCATTGTGGAGAGGTATTCAAACCGAGCGTGGATCCATAGATTAGATCACAAATCAAATCCATTCTGGGGTGCAAGTGTTTCCGCTTTTTTTTTGTGGTGAGAAACTGCAACAAAGGGCACGTGATGAGACCCAAGACAGTATGCCGACGTTGCAGTCCAATGGTTGAGATGCTGTTTGCATGTTCTGACGACACATTCCATGTTCAGTTTTGATCACTTATTTGTATGACATCACTTTGAAAAGTGATGTGATGGCTCACCTAAAAATCTAACCTGCAGCATTTTATGGATGTCCACTTTGTCAGAGTTGCAGGCGAAGTCTTCTCGTGCAGTTGCTTGCTTGCCAATATCAGGTTCAACGAGTAGCAGTGACTAGCAGATTCAATATAGGATTATAAGATATTATAAGGATTTATATAACGATCCTCAACAATATTATATAACGACAACGATCCTTAACAATCCTGAGCAATCCTTAGTAGTGGTCACTTTAAGTCAGTTCAAACTTTGGGTTGCAGCTGGCGCCGAAACATGAGGGCATTTTTAAACTTTCTCGAATTTGCCAACAAAAATGCACAAGCGGGCGAAAGCGCTTTCCATGTTTGAGAGTTGTCGCGGAATGTCCAGTTCAGCGACGTGACCTTTTCGCCATTGAAGAGTGTTACTCAAGACTCCCCGTGCAGCAAGGGGAATAAGCTAACCAGCTCAGATTTGTTCAAAGCCAAGGCCGTCATATGCACGCCAACTTTGTGTTGCAGAAATGTGACTTGGTGCAGATTTGGATGTTGTTCTTTGCCACCTGAGACGTGGCATTCGATGGCGTACTTCATCATACTTTACATTACTAGTGTATCGTTTGAATTCTGGGACCTTATTTCTGTTGATATGTCAATTTCGTTTCACTGCACGTTGCATGCTGCTGTTCAACGAAACGGGATTCGCGTTGACCGGCCGGCGCGTTTCAGGTGTGCAATTGCTACCGGCCAACGGGGTCGACTTTATCATCAAAGGAATGGAGGCAGCGGATTTCCAATGCCACAAACCACCCATTTTGGAATGGTTTATACCACTGGTATCCACTTAGAAATGGTGAAATTGGGGATGGTGTTTTATTGTTTTTTAGCAACATTTATGATATGATAACTCCAACATCATCCAATTTCTAGGCTTTTTTGCGGTCACAACTATAGACATGACGACATAGACTTCATGGGGCTTCCAAAGCCAGCAATCATGGTGGAGCCAGCGCTACCATGTGGTATTGATTAGTGATGTCGGGCCAATCATATGATGATCATTTCCCAATGAGTGATGCACTGGATACGGTTAATATACAAGAATATATATATATATATATATCTGTGTGTGTGTATGAAACTAGAAATATGCTTTTAAGGTATGCCAAGTCAATGACTCTTTTCAGCCGATGAATCAGTGCGTGGGTTGGGTGAAGAGAATCGTTGTGCTGTGAGGCACATTCTGTTGAGGCAGCCCAACATCAGCAGCTTGGATGGGACCAGAGACTGCCCCGGCATCCTTCATGAATCATGAGATTTCACAATGGATTTGAACATTATTATTAGTTGAAGTTACTATTTGAAAATGACGATTATTGGTTTCACATGGATTTTAAGACGCTGAAACTTGGAACTTGATTAGTGAAGCTCAAAGAAAATGATAAATATTCTCAACCCTAAAACTGTTTTGGGTGCAACAAAACTGGCAGATGAAATCTTGATGAGGATCACCAATGGGGTGAGCTTGATGAATGACGTTGACCTATCTCCAGACTGGCTGGTGCATTATGGTATCAGTATATTCATGCTTTTTCTCCTGTGCCCGTCCCACAAGAAAAACGGTGTTGCACTTGGCCGAGATGCTTGCAATGAAGCCTTTGTTCTCTCAACCAGGGAAGGGCGCCGCGATCGGAGAGCGCACCTAGGTATAGCTGCCGGGTGCTTCAAAGATTAATTGAGCACTGCAGACACCAGAAGCTGCGCAAGCTCTTGGAAAATTTGTTGAATGAGGCCAGACGACCTGGTCCGACATGACCTTTGACTCATGCTGTGGTACCTAGGTTTGGCTTTGGGGAAAAACGCCAGGGTTTCCACCCCTGTTTGTTGATTTGGGCTGGCTCCATTGACATGTTGGAACGACTCATTTAATTAATAGCTGATGGGTCAACAGCTGCACGAACCCATTTTTTGGAACATGAACATCCGTGACCACTGGCTCTATGAAAACCAGGGTGCCTGTTTCAGTCATTGGTGACCCATCCCATGCCATGCGGCAGGTGCCACGATTGGTAAAGGATACCTATGGACATAATGTGATCCGGGCAGTGCCTTGGGCCGAGAACGATCCCAATGACCTCACCATGGATGCGATGGAATGGTAGGGATGACATGCTACGTATGGATCAATGGATTGGTTTAAGGGAAAATCTACAGGAAACCATGTTTTTTTCCATCAAATAGAAGGGTTTCCTGTAAATTTTCCCATAAACCAATCCAATAAATGGAGGACTAGAATCTAAATTGGGTGCTGATCATCCTCAGGGCCCAGGCGGTGAAACGTGCGTTTGGACTGATGGAAATACCTTGGTGTGCCCCATCAACTATAAACGAACAAAGATGGTAGTGGAGGCCTTACTGAGGGGTTTCTACTCGCCAGAAACATCTATGGTAACTATCACACCTCTCTGGTTGCCCTGGGCAATTTCTTGATCATGATTTTGTGGAAGAGGACCAGGAACCATCAGCCAACTTCACATCAGATGAAGCTCAGACCCGGATAAAGGGAAGATTTGCAGGCCTCATTGTCAATAGTAAAACCTGGGTTTCCCGCAACAAGAATCATGGAAGCCAATCTAATGAATGATAGAAACTGGCCAACAGCAGCAAATTCCGGATGAATTCTGATGGTACTCCCTGATGTTCCTCTCCTTGGACTCGCCTTACTAATCAGTTGATACTATTTGATACTATATATTATATAGCCCATAACAATATGTTTTCTGACTAGTGGATTGGGTGTGTTCGATGTTCCATCTCGCTCATGCGTTGCGTGTTTCATTGGCACTAGTCAAACTTCACTCAGTCTGAGGTGTTATCTTATGGTGAGCCCGATGACCAGCGAAGAATAATCCAGTACGTGCCATGGTGGCAAGCAAGGGTAATATGGGTATAGATCAAAGTTCGTGGTTTCCATTTGAAATCAACGTGTCGAGATGTTTGACTGAGCAAAAGAAAATCGGAGACATCTCATTGGTTTGGGAGCGTGTAAACTGTTATCAATCTTGGGGCATAATTTTATGTTGCCCCGACCAAGCTAATTCTGGAAAGCGGAAAAAAACATGAAAAAACAAAGCGATTTAACAATTTTGAAAAAAGCGGAGAAAAAAAGCGATTGAAAAGCAAATGTCAAAAAAAAATAATGCAAAAAAGTAACCAAAACTCGGCTTTTTTTTTGCATTCCCAATTTCATTTTGTTTCGCGATATTTTTCGTTCTTTTCTGCTTTGTTTTGCGTTTATTTTGCATGTTTCCATATTTTTCCTCAGTTTTTGCAACGTTCTACTTCTGCCGCATTCCCAATAGCTTTTGTTTCGCTTGTTTTTTACTTTTTTGTTGTTTTTTTGTCGCTTTTTATCGCTTGTTCAATTTTTTTCCTTTTTTTCTTACAATTCTGAAAAATAGAGGAGTTAGCTTGTATAGCAGGCGACATAAGCACAATTTCTTGTGTTTCTTCTCTATTCATCAAGTCCTCATTTGGAACCCATTTCTGTTCGATCCATACCCCCATTTTGGCATGTTGACATTTCTGTTTGTTCACATGCCATGTTCTGCAACCGCGCCATTCTAAGTTTCAGACTATTTCCACATTGCTTCACAGGTATCATACATCAAAGATATTGGACAGTATAATATATATATAATTACATATATACACATATAATATACATATATACATACAATATATATATATATGTGTATATACACATATAATATACATATATACATACAATATATATATGTATATATATACACATATAATATACATATATATACATACAACATATATATATATATATTCATATGTGTATATATATATATATACATTCATATATGATATACATATATATATATATGACATGCAACCCATGGAAAAGGTAAGCACTTGCATGACGTATTCTTATTTTGCCAGTATGGTCCGCCCAATTTTTCGCGCCTCGCAGTTTCGTGAGGTTCGCGGCCATATTTTGCAATCCGCGCGGAATCGGCAATCCAGTTTAGTCCTGGCGGGGCATGGGGAAGGGGAGACTCCAGAGAGTTGTTGGAGATCTGGGATGCACCGCATGAGTTTTCACGTCGTGATACATGACATTTGGCCGGAGGTTGTGTGCTTTTATTCCTCCGACGCCTACTTTTTCGACCTGATTTCACACACTCAGCTTATATCCAACTAAAAGGTGGCTCATGGTTCAAAAGTGATACCCACGGCCCTGCATGCAAAGCTTTCTTTCAGAATCGCACAGAATCGTGTTTAATAAAAACTGTTTGCCTCCTGGCATGGACTTCAGTACGTCAAGTTGGGGGAGAGAGAATCAGAGAGAAGGGATATGGTTGACCACACCATCATCAATTGTTTCAATGATGTTCAATGTACTTCACCCCTCATTGTGGAGCCTCTTCAGGGTTAGATCATCTAGCTGATGTTTTAAACATGTTTCATTTTCAAACCTGTTTGGGGATGAAGATCCCAGGCTTGAAACCACCAACCTGAAGATTTCCGAATCGGTCGCCAGGAAAAGTGTCTTGACATCGCCACAGGAGAGTTGGAAGAGGACAGTTTCACGGGGTTTCATGGGTGGGAAAAGTAAATGATCAGAAGCGCAATCGAGCGAGTTGATATCATCATGTCAATCATCATACAATGAATATGTGGCGTCATGTTTGTGGTGGCATAAGTGTGGAAGCATCATCATCATCATCATCATCATCATCATCATCATCATCATCATCATCATCATCCTCATCATCCTCATCATCGTCGTCATCGTCGTCATCATCATCATAATCATCATCATTATCATCATCATCATCATCATCATCATCATCATCATCATCCTCATCCTCATCCCCATCCTCATCATCATCATCATCATCATCATCATCATCCTCATCATCGCCGTCATCGTCGTCATCATCATCATCATCATCATCATCATCATCATCATCATCATCATCATCATCATCATCCTCATCCTCATCCTCATCATCGTCGTCATCGTCGTCATCATCATCATCATCATTATCATAATCATCATCATCATCATCATCATCATCATCATCCTCATCCCCATCCTCATCATCATCATCATCATCATCATCATCATCATCATCATCATCATCATCCTCATCCTCATCCCCATCCTCATCCCCATCCTCATCATCATCATCATCATCATCATCATCATAATCATCATCCTCATCCCCATCCTCATCCCCATCCTCATCACCGCAAGTACCATCGTAAGTATCATCGTGCCATATCACCGTGAAGATCGGCTTGAACCGTGCCATAATCTTGAGCATTATCATCACCAACAGCCAAGCATTGTTCAACATCATTCGGCGACAAAGCCCTCATCCAAACTTGTCTAGCAGATCATCATCAGAAATCCGAGCTCTTTGGCTCCACGCCCCATGTTTCCAAACTACGAGGGTAGCGATCATTCAAAACTATTCCGTTCAAATTTGGCGATGAAGATTTGGTGACAACGGGCTTGCCCTTGACATCCCGTATTTTCCTGCCACTGTTCCTTCCCTCAGCATCCACCAGCAGCGTTTCCCAGCTGCTCACGGCTGATTCACCAGTCTCCTGCATCCCAAACGGCAACAACGAAGCAAGTCTCCTCCAGTTTTCCGGCTCCAAAAAGTCAGATCCTGAAAATCACCAAACATATCCAAAACTTGAATCAAATTTTGGGTCAAGGATTCCCAACAACGTCATCGAACCATCGTTGGCTTCGCCAGCGAAAAACCCGTGGGTCCTCTCGTCGCCAGGAGCGGAGAGCCCTGCTGGCCGAGCTCCTTTGGGGTCCTGGACCTCCCCTGCTGGAGATCATGTCGCTGGGCATGGAGCTGGGCTACCCTCTGGTAAACTAACATAACTATGGAAAATCACCATTTTTATGGGGAAAATCCACTATTTCCATGGCCATGTTCAATAGCTATGTTAGTTTACCGGAGGGTAAATCGCGCTGCAATTTTTGTTGGTCATCAACGGTGGCGATCGCTGGAAGATCCCCTAAAAATGGAGCTTACTGTATAATATGGGAAAATCATAACTATAAATGGGGATTTTCCAGCAAGCCATGGTTGATTACCGAGGGTAACGAGATTTGGGATAGGACGCAACCCCCAGATGCCCAAGTTAGTTGGACGCTTGGAAAGGAATGAGAAAGGAGACGCATCATCTATAGCAGGCCTGCATGGACATAGGTTTCTATCTTCTTGGGCTTGCCATACGAACAACGGAACAAAAAAAGCCAGCGTAGCCATGTACGATATTTCCGCGATTGTTTTTGGAGGTGAAAAAATGGAGGGACCAAACAACCATGCTAGGGACCTGACAGCCATGGAGAGGGAGAGACTAAAGGGATATACTGTAATGGGGTATGAAACCACGAAACCATAAACCCAATGCCATAAACCAACCCAAATAGAAGAAATAGGTGGTGAAGAGCCATCCCACATTCCCACATTGGAGGTTTTTGGAGTTGTCTTCACCACATTAAATTGAGGTGTTTGCAACATATAACCCAATGGGAGCTCCCTCAGAATGGCGATTTAAATTGGGAAAATTATGAATCTGGGGTGCCCTATTTTCAGACAATCCAATGTTTCGAGAGAAAAATCCTGACAAAATGGAAACAAATATGTTTATGGAAGAAATACTGCAGGTTTGAGTCTATTCGAAACTGGGTTGAAACCAGTTTCATGATTTTTCTTGAGAGTTGACCAGAAAAATTGTAGATGGTGTTATTTTTTCGGATGTTTTACCCTTTGGTACTTTCATACAGCTATGGAAAATGGTTCATCGAATTTGATGCTTTCTTGGGGGTGTAGTTCCACTATTAAGCGGGTTATATAACCATAGTTGTAGTGTAGGGGTTATATTTGGTTCTATTATCCTATCTTATGGAGGTTATTTCTAGAGTTATACCCGTTTGTTTCAACCCCGGCCTGCACCACCAAAGTACCCTCCTGGAAACATACAGTTCCATGTGGTGTTCACCATTTTTGCATCATTTTCCAGGGCTTCTCTATGGGCTTTCCACAATTTTCCACATCAAAGTGGTGCTTTTCCACAGCGGAGACCCGCAGGTTGGACCGCTTTGGGAACTACATCGCCCAGCGGGTGATTGCCCTGAGCAGCAGACAAGAAGAAGAGCGCCTGCAGGCGAAGCGAAGACACGGTGATGGGGATGGGCATGAAACTGAGGTTTTAAACATTTGTAAACCATCCAATCTGGCTGGATATTTATGGATTCATGTTGATTCACTTGGTGTTGGTGGATGTTGATTCAAATAAAATGTTGTCGTGCAATGTAACAGTTTGCTATGGAACATCACAAGTTTTACTCAAGTTTTACTAGGGAAGACACTGAACCAAAGGGGGGATTTTCCGTAGCTACTGGTATGTTGGAGGGGATTGGGTTTGAAATGGGGATCTAATATGTTCTATTGTGTATCTCCAGCTACTTCACTGGATTGGTTGAAGGGAAAATTTACAGGAAACCGTGGATTTTCCCATGAAATATAGGGGTTTCCTGTAAATTTTCCCATTAACCAATCCATTGACTACTGTAATTCTATTCAAGTGGTGGTTTAAATTGCTGCTTTGGAATCACAGGAATTCCTGATAGATTATTTGTCCAGTGCTACATGAAGCTGTGAACGGAGCTGTATGAATAAGCTACGGGGAGCCGACGTCATTGAGTTACCCAACCACGTGACAGTTACTGCATTTTTGGGGGGGGATGGATTCTAATGGAGGTGACTCACACCCAAGCAACATAGGACACGCCTTCTTGCCATGGTTTTTGTATCCAGGAGCTGCTCGAAAAAGTAAGGCACAAACTGAGACAAAGCACGAAGCGCGGCAGCGGTTGTGAATGGGCGGTGGTTCAATGGCTTCCAAAATTGTGTGTGTGTGCACTTCTGAAAATATCATGAAGAGTTGCACGTATTTACACCACATTAACATACTGTATACAAGTATGCACATGCTCATTCATTTATTTAGAGCGGCCCCAAGATAGAAGGAAAATAATATAAATGATCTCGAAGTCTATGGCAAGAAAATAGTTATAAAATGTTATAAATGATAATTGATATTGTGAGCAAAATGTGCTGATCACATCTTGCAGGAAAAAGCGCAACATTGTTTGGGCGGTCCTGCACGCTATATATATCTCTGTCTGTGTGTGCATGTGCACCACAATGTTCCATCCGAAGTTGGAAAGTGATGTCAACTTCCCAGGTTTTTCTTTAAACACATCTCAGCTTGGGAAGATCCCTCCATCAGTGGCTTTCTCAACACCAAGGAATGGCAAGAGGATTCTACAGGCTGCCCGGCGGAAGTTTGAAGTCTGATTTGGTTGGCCATGACCACAGGGCTGTCCAAACTTACCCCTGCTGGCCAAAATGCAATGAAATCATCCCCGCGGGCGCGGTTCAATCCTGATTAGATAAATGTTAGATGGTTTTGGCAAAATGTTCAACGACTAAATTGTGCTGTGATGCCGCTTGGAGTATCAGCCTTGTGCTCATGCGCGAAAGCGTGCGTTGACTGCGCCCTTCCGCGGATTTGCTGAGCCTGGAGATGGAAAATCACATCCGAAAATTGCTGGGTAAAGCTGGTTTGGGCATGGCATGGATTCACCACATTCACAGATGGTTTGGGTTTGGGTTTGCTCATGTTCAAAAAAATTGGTGGACACTTATGTCAGGGATCCTGGTGGCATGATGTGGCATGATCATCTACTGTATGGAGATCCATGAGGCCATGGGGCATGTGCCCAAGCCAAGCAAGTAGAAAATGTGTACCAAAATTACTAAAACTTGTGACTCCAGGAGCAGCAAGTTGCCGGCATGACCTTCACTCCATTTACTCGAGGGATGCCAGTGTCCACTGGAGCAGGCAAACCAGCTTGGCATGTTTGAGTTTCCATTGGCTTTGAAGCTTCAGGTGATTTCAGGTGCCTGGTTTCAGTGGCAACTGAATCCTTTGGGTGAACTTTTGTCCTCAGCTTCCCTTCCAAATGCTGATTGGGAAGCAGTTCGATTGATTTGCCCCGAGTTTTCGCGCCTGGCGAAAGGCCAGTCTGTCTGGGGGCATCCGTGCCGCCCCTTGGTACGGCAACCTTCGGATGGCTTGGCCGCTGGCGCGGCACCGTCCACCGCAGCAGCCCCAGCGGCACCGTTCACCGCTCTTTTGGTCAAGCGCCGTGGGTCGCGGCGGCAGCGCTACCAGTGCTGCTTCTGCGCCACCCAAGTGTTTCGGCGCCGAAAAGTTGTTGTGCGGAGGCCGTTGGGAAGCGGGAAGCGTAGCTCCGGCCCTGCGATGCTGAGCGAGGGCGGCTACTGACTGTTTTGTCACTGGCATTGCGTTGCCAGGCCTGTGGCTATAGGCGATGCTTGTCTCAGTGGTGCTGATTTGTTGAACTTGGCATGGATAACCCCTTTTTCCTAAGGGGCACAGTGGCCAAGGGCCAATACACCTGATGCTTGCGCAATTTCACTTGGACCTTCATTGACATGTTTGATTGACAGTCAGGAAAAGCCTGGAGCTTTGATAGTACTTGCATACTACTTGCATTGGTTCATCAGTCCCCTGCACAATGTAGAGGAAAATTACATGTGCGTTTCATATTTCATGTGTACTCTTCGTGGAAGAAGCAGTCAGCCTGAGAGTAACTGAGCAGGTTTGCTTGTTGCTGTGATGTGTTTTCTTTCATGACTTGATAGATTTCAATGTTCACTGGGCTACTTGCGTTTTGAACTAGCGACTTCACTACCCTCCTCCTTGAGAGAAGACTTGGAAGTACCAGGAAGTCTCCACCCGAAGCTGGGACTTTTAATTTTGTTGTATCACTTCAAGTCCTTCCCCACTTCAATGAGCTTTGCACATGGGCTGCATACACTGAGCATTCTGAACTTTAAAAACATGGTTAAACTTTAAGCATCGTTTTGACATGTTTTAACATGTTTTAACCTTTTTTTGATCTTGGATGACTCGACGAAAATGCGCGGTCGGAGTAGTGATTTGTGACCCTTCCGAGGGTTTCATCAGCCAATGCAATAGGATCGATGCAAAGGATGCAACGGCGCGCCAAAGATGCCGTCCTCCACACGCCGGATTGGCTATGTGGCTTGGTCGGTTGTGCTGTTGTACAGCAAGCCTGGCGGTTGAAGATGTGACTCGTAAATTGTAGAGACTTGTAAAGAACTCATGGTGTTTTATCTTTTTTGGATGAAACTTCGCTGAAGACTGGGTTGCAATTGGTTCCGGAATTGGTATTGTCGTTTTTTCCAATACGACTGCGCAATTAAAAGAATAGCTTGATTCGAGGTTCCTCAGCCCTGAGGATTGGGTGTTGCTTCAGTCGCAACATGAGAAAACGACATAAAACTACGGGGTTGACCTCCATCATGTGTCAACATCTGTCGAAGGTTTTGCTCCCCACAACACTGGGGTGCCTTTGGGAGTGGAACCAGATGCTCGTGGGAATAGGGACCCATCATCGCGACTAACCATGAGTATATATACAATTATATACATAATATTCCATTGTAATTCCACATTGTGTCAGATGATTGAAGCTGTAGTGGCCAACAAAACGTTAAAAAGAGTATTGGTTCGCAACCATCAACATAGATGACAGCATGGTGGTTCACGAGTCGCCCGTGCCATGGACAATCCACGATATTTCCCCACTTACCAGAGCCTGCGATTGAAAGGGATCCCATATTCCCCCAAGCATCCCCAGGCCATATATTTGTCATATATTATATTGTAGAGATATATATTATATATGTTATATATATATATATATCATGTGTCCAACGTTTTTTGCGGAAAAAAAAACATATGGTTCAAATCCATCAGGGCTGATGGTGGCAACATCGGGGGCATTGACCATGCATCGTCAGAATGTGACTTTGCATCCGATGTTGGCGCCTCCAATATGGCTTCCATCAGGGGTAAACCTGGCCACGGACGAAAAGTCAGGCGGGGACAGATTGGCCGGGGATTTTGTGAGATGAAGCCTGAAACGGAAACCTTGTAGGTATATGTATAAGGAATGAGGCGTGGATTGAGTGAAGAAACAATTAATTTATCAGCACTATTAATACATGTAGTTACCTGCATGGATTAGTTAGATACACCTTAGCAATCCTATATGATATGTATGGGTCAATCAATGTTGACCTCTCAGTTCTGCAATTTTTGGGCAGGTTCCCCATTCTAAGAGCGAACTTAGCAACGGATCCGCCGCACACATGGCGACCAGAAATGGGGCAATGTGACTACATGGCGTCTCTGATTTTATGTCATACAGGGCACCCTGACACCCCTAGTCTTGTTTGTTGGTGTAGAATATTTGGAAGAAGAACCATCCTAGACTATATCCACCACCAACCGCAGTTATTGTCGTTAATCACCAACTTACTTATTTAGGTGGCCGCTCCCTGTAAACCATTCCATATGCGGAATATTTGGTGTTTGGTTGATTTGGCCGACCTCAGCACCACGATTATGGGTAAGATTGGGCGATCCCAAAAATGATATCTTTCCTGGCTTGGGAATTATGATAATTTGATATAATTTGCCCAAATGACAAGCTTGTATCAAGGGGATCATCAATGTGTGTTTGATTGAACTGCGACCTGGCCAATCAGAAAGAAACGCCGGCCTTCGTAGCACGCAATGTGCTGGGCTGCAAGTACGAACCTTGCGCCAATTTGGGGTGATTCCACTTGGAACTATGGGAAATGGGATGCAAGACATAGATTCAAAGTAGCTGGTGATTTGAAGATGTTTGAAATCTTGTTCTATCCGTTCTCATGGAATGGTGTGAAAAAATCAGACCGTTTCTTTCGTAGATTCTATTGGTCAGATGTAGCCTGGTGCTTTTGTTGTTTCAACATGTTTCAATTCTGTTACAAGTGAAGCCAACCCCCAACACCATCTGTGATGCACGTTCCTTTTGCGGTGCGAAGCGGAGAGACGCGCCGAGAGAATTCAGATTTCGCAGGCCGAGGGTGGTGGTCGGGATTGAGTTTCAACTGGGTCGAGTCCGGCACAGAAATTGCTGTAGTCGATACACCATTGCCCTCGAAGAATCATGACGGATTATGGCCCTACATGGTTCTGAAAGCAGCATGAGCCAACTGAAGGATGTCATGGGTACTCATGGTCTATGAAAATCACCGCCTGCCTTAATTACAACATGGAACCAGGTGGCATGTGTTCAGCTGCATCAACAGAGGATAGGGTACTGTTTACAGCAATTCAATGTATATACTGTATCTATTCTATTGTGTGTATGTACATGAGTGTACATGATCAAAACACACACACAGATATATGATATTATATATATTGTAATATGCATGTAGGGTGTCCATTGCATCTAGTTTCCGTTATATTTCAACCATCTTCGATATTTCCGTCATTTGTCTCTTGCACGCCCATTTCCAAATATACAGTACATGATTCACTATGTTTAGTTGTCCAGTCTATGTGTCCACATGTTATTTTCATTGTGATTGTTTCTTTTACATTTCTACCAGCACATATTTCCAACATATGTCCATTACGCGTACATTTTAAATCATACTTAGACCCTCCAAGTGGCCAAGAGACTGGGCAAAAGTCCCAAGTCATGGGTTTGTGGCGACCATTTTCAAGGTATTCAAACCTGATTCAAACCTTGAAACCTACAATGTGGGACCCCCCACTTATCAAGCCCCTTAACGAGAAAAAGTTGTAAGTATCACCATCATACACCATAGTGATTGGAGTAACCTTGAAACCTACAGGGAGCTTGTCCATGACCTTCCACAGCCTACCTGCTTTTTGTGCCCCCCGGCCACGGGGCTGGGAGTCACGCCGTTGTGGCGACACGGAAGCGGCTGGGAGCCGGCGACCGGAAACCTGGCCTGGCGCGGCCGTTCCAAGGGAGAATGAGGCTTTCTTTTTATAACATGATGCGTATTATGTATGTATATATATATATATATCAATTTATATTCGTTATATATCAAATAATCAGGTTATATCCCCTTATAACCCAGTTGGAAGAATACGTCTTGTACCACTTACATAACATGATACTTATGTATGCATGTGCAAATATAGATATACATTAGCTGAGTGATAAAACTGATATGAGGATGCAACTACAGTTCATGGGTTTATAAGCCAACTTTAGTTTACATAATGTAATCCCTTCCCCCGTTCATATTAAACACCCCCCAGAAAACATGCTTTAGCAGGAGATAAAGCCGCATATTTGGGACCATACATTAGGGGTGTTTTATATGAACGGGGGATGGGACGGGATTAGCAGGACACCCCATTTAGTGCGGTATTCAATCATCAAGCTTGCCATAAATGGAGATAAGATTGGTATACAATTGGGATAGAATAAAGATATAACTATCGTGGATATCCATCGAAATCTAATGGAGATAGGTAAGCATACATATGTATATATAAGCATGCACAAGCAACGGCATAGGATTTGAAATGATCTAACCGTTAACCAGCATAGAATGGCCCAGTTGGGGGCAGTCTATATCTAGGTCAAGCTGCGGATTTCTGGTGGATATATCTGCAGTTGGATCGGGGATTCCTTGCACCATCAGGAGGTGATTGGAATGGTAGTGGTGGTTGATCTTGGTTGATCTTCATGGAATGATACGTACATTCGTGCCTTAAACATTCGTCGCCCCGGTCGCTTCTGTAACACTTCGAGGGTTCAGGCACAGCTATGAGCAGTGACAACTTGGCTGACGGCTGGCAGACTTCACCGACCATATTGATGAAGTGGCACCAGGGTCCCAGAGCTGACCGGAGGTTGTTCAATCTTACTTGAACCTGACAAAAATGGCCCACGATCCATAATATAGCAGTGGGATGTTTGCACATGGTTTTGTTGGGAGAATTTATTTATTGTTGGGTGTTCTCAAATCAATCAATGCTTTGCATGTTTGTGAAACCTTTGGGGGTGTGGCACTTTGGAGGCTTCCAGGTTTCTTCAAGACGTTTGATTTGCCACTGGCTGAGTTGTCATTGGTCTGGTCTCGATTCTTCTGGGCACGTCGTCGTTCACTAAGATTCGGCTGGTCGTGACCGATCTTCAACGCTTCCGAGATGATTAACCAACAAAGAAATGCCGTGCTTTTGCTGCTTGCCGGGGCTGGTATTCGGAAGATTAAGTTTGGGTTTGTTGGAAACTTGTAGACACCGCAAACCTATTCCAATTGTAAGTGACTCATGATATCTCATGATCATATTTCCATACAATTCCCAGTCAATAGCCACAAAAAGGTGTATGCCTGCCTAAGGAACGTGGACACTCAACAATCGTGGTGGGAATGTGTTGGGATGAAGCAAACAGGCCTGTGCATAATATGGCA
This sequence comes from Symbiodinium sp. clade C Y103, assembly GCA_003297045.1. Taxonomy (NCBI): domain Eukaryota; class Dinophyceae; order Suessiales; family Symbiodiniaceae; genus Cladocopium; species Cladocopium sp. clade C. The sequence goes on from BGPT01000759.1 coordinate 47,453, forward strand.
GGGGTATGTGATCATAGTGCCTGTAAGCAATATATTGTTCAAGATGCAACGAAGGGTTTTGTTTCTTCATGTTTCTTCTCATAATTCGTCTTGTTTGATGTAAATGCAGTTGCTTTGTCACACTCGTTTGGCTCTTGGTGCAGACGTGCATCACATCACCTTCCATCGGTTGTTGGCAACGCCCCTTGTTGCAAAGCAAGCTGGTCAGTGCCCACGGTATCTCGCAGTGATCGCACTCTTGTACATGGGTTTGGTTGAAAAACGGGCAGACCCCCAAGTGAATGGCGAGAGAGAGAGAGAGAGAGAGATATATATATATATATTATGTATATGCATGTATCATGCACCAGGCCCTGCCACACACACACCAAACCCCCCCATGGGACCCCCCTCCCCCCCCTTGTGGTACCAAACCCCCCCATGGGACCCCCCTCCCCCCTTGTGGTACTTATGTAAGTTGGTACAAGTCAAAAGATATTCGGTACATACTATTTCAAGTTATATACAGGTTGTATATAGGTATATTGGTATATAGGCATGCAATGGGCAATATCTTAGGTGTACCAGGTTCTGTAAGGTATATACTAGGTATGTAGTGTTAGGTATGAAGAGTTAGCTATTTTGTATTTAGTATATTGTAGTATCTATTGTAGTAATTATTAGGTATGCAGTGTGGGGTATGTAGCTGTATAGTGGTGTTAGGTATATATTATAATATATGATATTGTATAGATGGTATATGTGGTATATGTGCTATATGTGGTGTATGTGGTATATATGTAGTGTTAGGTTTTATACATGGCACATATATGTACATATATTTGTATATCTATATATTATACATATATATATATATGTATATATATATATATGGTCTATTTGTGTGTGTATGTGTGTAGGCATATATGTTGTACATGTTAGCTGTACATACAGACATATTTACATATATATATATATATGTGATACATGTTAGGTGTGATACGGATTAGATCGGCACCGGGCATGATTTGGGATGGGTTGGCAGGAGGGTTGGGGGCAAGGGAGGGGCAGGGCAGGGGGAGAGCAAGGTCGGGGGGGTACTAAACCCGTTGGGCGGGTGAGGAGGGCCGGAGGACGGGACATATATACATATATATATATGTTATATACACATAATGGGAAAATATGAGCAATCATCAGATTCAGGGCACGCATTTTCAGACAAACCAACAAACCTGGTTGGACCCGGTTGGAATCAGAGGCTCCCTGTGATGCTCCCAAGGTCTCCTTATCCACTCAGACGCAAGAGAAGGCGCCTCCCTGAACTCCGGCGGTGGAAGATTCTCGTGTTCATTTGCATGATGTACCTGTTGAATCCTATTGAGCAGCGTCAAAAGCCTCCAAGCAAGACAGTTATATGGGGATGAAACTAAGTTGGGTCCGCGGAAGTGAAACCCACGTCCGCAGAAGCGCTTGCGGAAGTGGAAGCTGATCGTCAGATCGCGGAAGGGCCGGGGAAGTAAGGTTTACTCAACTTATAGTCTTCATGAGCTTCTTTTTGCGGAAGCTCCGCAGAAGCACAATCAACTTACCAATCATCCGTGGAAGCTGAAAGTGTGGACGCGTAGGCAGCGCGGAAGACGGCAAGGAAGACATGTAGGATTCGAAGAGAATTATATAGAGGTTTTTGCCACCGCTCTATTGAGGCCAATCCCATCCCCTTTGATAGTACTAAACATACCCCCAGACTCCCAGAAACCATGGTTTAATAAGGGGTTTTGCAGATGTTTGAGACCATACTATGGGTGTGTTCAATATTAAACACATGGTTTCCTTTAATTTTCCATTGCCAGGTTAGGTGATCAAAGGGTACTCCAGAATATCCACATGTTGACATCCATTCGTCCCTATTTTCATCGGTGAATGCCATATTATTGAGTCATTCACCAATTTTTATCCATGTTTGCGCATGTTTAGATGATTTTAGATGTTGCTCCCATTAAAATTTGCATTTCCCTTTTGCCATGAACCAGTACGAGACATATATGCTGTGCCTTCTGGAAGTAATCATGTCCAGCCATGTTTCTTACCGAAAATTATGGCTCGCCATGCTTTTTTTTGCAATTGTTTGGGGTTTTCACCTAAATTTTCAGACACGCCCCCATATTTTTCAGGGGAAGTGGCTCAATCATCATCCACTGCCTAAGGCGAAGGCTACAAAGGCTCAGGCTCCGGAAAGGAGGCTGTCGGAGAGCGACAATCTGGTTGCGTCCTGGCCGTTTCCTGACCAAAAGTCTTGGGGTGCAGGCAGGCGCTTCGGCTGCCTTGGGTAGGTTTTTGCACGGAAAAAAATGTTTGAGTTGTGGATATATATATATATATATATGTGCACATATGTGTGTGTGTATATATTGTACACTCATCATATGCATATATGTTTATATTCTGTCAGAATGTTGTATGTCAGTGTGATATATCTAATGATGGCGAGAATAAACCAACAAATAATAACAATGAAGATTGTTGAGAAAACACTGACAATAACAATAATTTCAGTCAGTTTTGATCAACTTTTGCAGGTGTCAGTAGATTTTGAGATACTCTATGGGGCAAACCGTTGGAAACCCAGCACGATAACTATAGTTGTAGTATCACTGGTAGTTTCAGCGACGACTGGGTGTTCAAGATCAGTCTTTGTGCTTTGAGATCTTCCATCTATATTTGGTTGATGCTGTTGGATATCCCAGCTCTTTGGTCAGTCTCCCCCTAAAACATGAATCTTGCCAGCTGGGTTGATTTTGATCAACAACCTCACTTGTGAAAAACGAAACTACAACTAAATGATATGTCATCTTCAGGACGCTGTTTCTTGGAACTCATCCCGAAGATGAATACAACACCGCTAACGCTGTCATGATTTGTGGTGCGGTCTCCTTGGCCCAAATTGCTCCCCAACTCATAGTTCACTAGCTATTCCCACTTTACCCTCAATATGTAATCATTAATTAGTCACAATATCCGACCTGATCACCTCTATCACAGTCAGAAATCTCTGCAACAAGGCTTGAAACCCTTAGAACTTCAGTTGAACACTTGTTTTTTGCGTTGACAATCTTTTAACCTTCTGCGGTTTCGCTGGATTTTGAGTGCCAGTTGTAGTTGTACCCATCTACCTCGCTGAGGCTCTCCCATGGAACGCCTTTCGTGCGCGCGCCGGCTCCTGCCGCAATGCACCTGGATATGACTAGCAGTTTGCTATGGAAGATCACCATTTTTCAAAGGCCACTCATCGACACTTGGGGCCATGTTCATCCATTTTCCATAGCTATGTGAAATTACCAGAGAGTAAATGATAACCACTAAAGGGCCGGAAGTTGGTTATGAGGGAGACCTCATCTTCAGATCCGCAGTTTCCATCCCTTCAGCTTAGAGGCAGCCAGGTCTTGCAACCTGGGGTAAAAGAACCTATAGATGTGGAAAAGCTTGGTCTCTAGGAACATGATCTATGAATGTTGCGGGTTTTCATGGGTTTTCCACATCTATGTTGGTTCACAGGAGGGTAAATGATGGGGGACATGACAATTGCCTGAATGAATTGGGGTTGTCAAGGGGCTTCAGGGTTCGTCACAGCCGAGGCACCTGAACAGATCGCAATCACTGCAAGGTCTCGTGCTCAGTTGAGCCTACAAAAAAGGGGTACGACAACCAATGAAAACTGGTTGCACCGTTGCACCCTGAGAACAACGATGGACAAAAAGATCAAACCCTATCATGCAAAGTTGAACCCCCAGCCCCAAAAAATATCAATGTTGTGTGTTGGCTGCATGGTTGGCTCCGGTGGGCAAACAAATTAAACCCTTCATGCAAACCAACTTATCCAATCATATCCAACATCGAAATTTGGGGTGTGGGGTTGTTCTTGGTTGGCCTCTTCATGGTGTGATTTTTCGTCCATTTGCAGTATTACTGAAAATACCTCTGGTAAACAAACATAACTATGGGAAATCACCATTTTTAGTGGGAAAATTCACTATAAATGGCCATTTTCAATAGCTACGTTTAATTACCAGAGGGTATGCTTTGCTATGCATTGAGCCATGGTTCTTCCCGATATGTAGCTGTGTTAGCAGGCTCCATTTTGAAACCCTGAGAACCAGTTTGGACAAATTATCGCGACCTTAGCTACGACCAATGGTGGTTGCGAGGTCAGTTTTGCTACATTTAGGCTAGGTCAGGTACCACACCCATGCTGGGAAATATTTTGAGGTCTTGAAAAATAGGCAGTATGATTTTGAATAGAGTAGAGCCAACCCTTATTCATTTTGGCTTTGCACCCTCAACCGCGCGGCTTAGTACAAGCCACAGGTGCATCTGTCCCGGAATTGGTCCCTATGTTGGGGAGCCTGGGCGGAAACCGCCCGGCTGGAACCGCCGGTGGAGTAACTAGCTACCTATGAGTTTACCGTTAGAACCTCCATTTACAGAGGATTTTCCATTTCCATGTTTGATTGCCCAATGGTAACTAGTACTGAGAGAATGCAGCCACCTATCACTTCTAAGTCAAGCAGGGTTGCTCACCCCCTGCTCCTTTGACTCTTCAGTGAAAGATGGCAAATGAGCATCCCGGTGCTCCGGGGATTTCCATCCAAGTGTGGTACCTGTTTGCAACCGACCGTCGGGCCAGCAGTTTTCACTGGAAAGACGGGAAACCATGGTCTCAACATCAAGACTGAGGCGTTCCTGTTCTTTCAAAGTTCCTTTAAGATTCTCAAACGATATCCGAACATCTAAATACACATATGATCATATATGCATTCAAAACATCAATATCCATAGCCATAAGTGTGCGAATTCTAGAAAGTTTGCTTGAAATTCTGTGACTTGTGTCCTTTTGGGAGGAACTATGAATTGGTCATTGCCTTCAGGCCATTTGCTGCACAGGGTCTGCCAAGCGAGGAGCCTGGCTGGAGCTGACGCTGCACCTCTGGGTGGGGCTGGTGCCACCAAAATTGCAACAGGAAGGCCTCTCTGGATAGGTAAGTTGGTTTACAAAAACATATTGGATTGATGGTGGATATATATGTGGATATTGTCATTGTTTTTGAGGTTATAAGTTATAGATCAACCTAGAATTGGAGAGCCCCTTCGGTGTTTTTGATGATTGTTTCGCCACTGGAAGAGTGATCCTTACAGAATCTTACAGACTTGTCGTTTCCAGGCAGGTTGGAAGAACTATGCCAACCAGTGTCATACCGGGCTCAGCATGAACGGTCATTGCCAGCCAAATGCCAGCCGTATATGATTCTTCCGTTAGGAGGATGGATGTTCCCCACTTTTGGGGGGGGATAGGCGAGCACATTGAACACCACCCATGTGATGATTTGTGGGTAATTGTCAGCCACTCTCCGCCAAAAAACCATACAGCTAGCATTAAGGTCGAAGAATGGATGATTTTCGAGAGTCCAAAAGACTTGTGCAAGACTGCCGCGCCGGGAAAAATGCAAATTCTAGGATTTTGGAATTTTGGAGGTGCTTTTTGAAATAAACCTGAAAAAGTGAACTTTATTGTTGGATTTGCCAGATTCAAACAGGGTATATTTGCCTCGAACTTGGTGTCCCTGACATAGCGCAGTTTCATCCTGCCCATCTATGCCGCTGTGAAAGGAGCCAGACTTGCCCAATCTCCTGCAGCCGCGCACTCGTCCGGGACAGATGGGTATGTCACGAAATTCATTGCATTCCAAAGGCCCAGGAAGTTGGGGATCCAGCTGGTCGGATGAACAACAGCATGTATAGTTCCATAATGTTCCATATTTTCCCATGTTTTCCTATGTTTTTTTCCATGTTTTCATCCCATGTTTCGATGAACACGGCCGCCATTTGGGCGGACCGGATTCCCGTTCGAGGCATAACTCTGATGCCAAGGGGACGAGCTCACAGGCTGGAGATGATACCCTGGCAGAATGGGGGCAGGAAGGGGAATCTATGACCAATACCCTCTGGTAAACGAACACAGCTATGGAAAATCACATTTTTTTTATGGGAAAATCAACTACAAATGGCCATTTTCAATAGCTATGTTTGTTTACCAAAGGGTAATGTTAGAATTTCCGATAGATTCCAGAGATGATAGACTCACCCAAGTAAAAGCCTTATTTCATTTTATTTCACCAAAAAGCGCACACCCCCAGAGAGAAACGAGTTTTTTAACAAGCATTGTGTCCCAAGGCTGACGACCAGCGCGTGACCTTATTTCAGGTGAGTGAATTAGACAACAATTTGCCCAGAGACTATACTGGTATCATGGCTATATTATGGGATACAACGGAACATCTGGGTAAATTACAAAGACCTCACTGTTCGAGCGAAGCCTGAAATGATGGGAATTGTAAGGGGAATCATCCCCATTGGTGGCTGAACTGTTTTGGTTCTTGAAGCATTATAATTTACCCAGATACAATCGCCAGCAGCAGGTCCTGGCACCTCCTGTGGGCGGCGCACCAGGCACGAGTGGAAGAGGGGTGGCCCCTGCTTGGAGGATCATCCCATGGTCCCGCAAATCAGGAAAACCTGCCATGGAAACTGGACCTTTATAGATGATTTACCAATTAAAACAGTGCTTTTAATCCGATAGTTAGCCATAGTGATGTTCGTTTACCAGAGGGCAATATGACATATTCCACCAGAAACCATGATGTCGTACTATATATTATTGGATCTATTCATTTGGCACAGTTAAATCTATATATTTAACACTAGGGGGCAGAGATCAGTAGCTGATTGGTTTGGCTATAAAAAACCATAACAACCCACTTACTGTACATAGGGGATAAACCCCCCGCGAATCGGGGACTTGCTAACGATGCTTATTTACCTGTGTGGAAGCCCGCGGCCCTCTTTGGTTCGTTCATGGATCAATCAGGATTTTGCGCTACCAAGCGGCGGTGTGAAGCAATTTCAAGACAGCGGATGAGAACGGTATATTGGTGTTCTTGATGGGTATTCTTCTTTATCTAGCAACCCCCAACCAGATTTCGGTAAGTTGGAAAAATGATGGTGGAAAACATCACCTATATTATATACATCACATGCTGGAAACAGTTTTTTTATCTTGTTGGTGGTTAATTACTACAACTATTCACTATTCCATTGATGCTGGGCCTCTATTTTCTCTGCATCGCCGAGGGCCTTCGACTTCGTCTCTTCCTTGGACTGTGGCAAGACTGGGGTAGTTGAATGGAAGACCTACGTGAACAAAATGGGTTTGTCTGAAAATAGGGTATAGCCCCAATTATAGCCATTTAATGGGATAATGAGGATTAACCAATGGATTTAGAGGTACACGATTTTCAGACAAACCCAAATGGTTTGAAATAGCTTGTACCATGAAGTCCTTGGGGGGTCCTGTGAATTTTCCTTAAAGGAGCCACATATTCACTGGAAGATGATATTCAATGTCATCCCCAGGTTCTTGTTTCCCCATCCAATTGGTTCCTTCGGTCGAGTTGGAAAGTCATAGTAACATATGATCCACATGCTGGATAGACATACTCGACGCAAATGGGGAAATACTGAAACTATATGAGACCCTACGGAGTCGATGGCTTTCGCCTAAAAAAGGCCAGCATGGCCAATATGTGTAGGCTGGGATTCTTGTGTGGTGGAGAGATATCATTTTGCAGCATGGTAGCATTGGTTGGTAGAACAATAAATTGATGGAAGGGATTCTTCCCTTAGATTGTGAAAGTATTGATACTCTGAATTTATGTTTGGATTGTTTTTGGTATCGATTTTGTCTTCAGCGTTCCTTCTGAGTGAAACTGCTGTTCATTCATTCCTTTTACCCGCTGGTATTCAAACATGGCCGGAAAATCCCCCCGGCAAAATAGTTCGATCATGTTCACATCTAAATGCCATTTCGTTCAGGGGATTTGCAGCGGCCCGCCATGTTTGGGGATACCAGAGGGTAATGGATTTGGAACTGCTGGGCCTTCCTTCTCTTGGCTCCAGCTATTCCTGCTGAAAACTATAGCAGTTGGCCCCTGCCTCCCCAGGACCTGGGAATGTGTGGGAATTAGGGGACGTTGGGGGGGCTGAGGTGCAGCGTTATGGTGGAAAACCTGGCAAGCTATGATGAAAACCATAGTTTTCTGCAGTTGGGTTGTGTTTAGGCATTGATTTTGACAGGGGAAATCTACAGGAAGCTGGCTGGTTTCTACCCCAAATGCAGTGGTTTCCCACAGGATCAAACGTTGGATCTATATGAGATCTGCAACTCATAGTGCATCGGGCGTTTGAGATCGCCAGGACTCATGAGATTACTTAAGGTGTAATTAATGTATAGTGGATGCAGTACCTATATGCATATTATATTGTTCGTACTCTGTATAGATGGCTGGTAGCTATGTATAGATGGTTAGGTAGCTAAATGGTGGCTATTGTATATCCCGCGGCAGACATGTGGTAGCATACATTGTACATCATTGTACCATATCATTTTTGGTTATCCCCATCCAGCTATCGGCCCAAAAGCTTCGCAATCGCCACAAGCGCAAGAGAAAGCCAGCGTGCTTTCCATCCCCTGCCCGTTGGACCCTTAGTAAGGATCCCCACGGGGCCTGGGACATCCTGGGACCAGCTCTGGCCAAAGATGGCCCAAGGGGAGCCTTTGTTTTTCGCGAAAAAATGATGAGAGCCGTGGTTTCACACAACGGGCTCAATATTTCAAATACATATTGTATTATCACGCGAATTTTCCAGTGAATTTCGCATAGCAGGGGCGGCAGGGGAGATGTTCTGACCCCTCTAGCAAGCTTAACGTTTTGATTTTTATTGTTGGTTTTCCCCTGGTGTGGGATGATTCATGTCTAATTAAGAGAGCGATATCACCAATTGACCAATATCATCATTCCATTCAAGGTGCTCAAGACCAGCACCTTACATTGCCTCTGCCACAAAGCGCAGTAGGAAGGCCCACGCTGTTCAAGTCAACAAGCTCTCCGAACTTCAATGCTACCCAGGATGTGCACCAGCAATTTCCTAAATCCCTTCCCTCTAATCTTAAATCTTCCCTCTGTTCACAGTGAGATTGTCATCTTCAAAAAACTTGACTACCGTACCCTGCCCATGGGCTGCCGCCTTGAAACGAGCTGAGGTGCCACAATGCCCGAGATGAAACCAATGACTCCGGGACTTGTTTCTCCTCAGCGCATGTCACTGGGATTCGACTGTGCTCCGGAAGTAGCCAAGAATAGCGCGCTAAGAATTGTGAAGATAGGGGGTGTGTTTGAAAATGGGGTACACCGCCAAAATGGGAATCGCTATGGGAAAATGATAATGAATCATTGGATGTGGCATCCTCTATGTTACCCTTTGGTAAGCTAAGACAACTATGGAAAATCACCAGGTTGAATAGGCAAATCATCCGTTAATGGCCATTGTCAATAGCTATGTGAAATTACCAGAGGGTAATGTTCAGACAATTAGTAGATTCATGGGTTAGTTACTGCATGGCCATATTGAGGGCATCCAGCCAGCTGGTGTATCCCAAGATATTCCATGGTGCCCGCTGAAGAAATCATTATGGTACGCCCTCCAGGTCTCCAATCTCCCCATTTGCCAAGGGGTCCTTGGAGGGTCTAGGTATATTTAAAGGCATTCATCCACTTGGAAAGCAACATATGGGGTTCAGCTTCGGCCTTGCCACTTGTTTTAGTGCTGATTCGCCCGCATATGATCGAGCTTATACACCCAAACATGATTGAGTGGGTTTATCTTCGAGGTGGTAATCCCGTATATTCCAATTATGTTTATAGTTTATACTATATATATATATATATAAGCCCACATATTGTTATATACGTATGATATTGCATTGGGTGACTTGGGTGGGCTGATCACACTATAAGTCCAAACATTTGGATATATCCCATTATATCCCCAAGGGATGATTGGATTTGTGACACCCCCACAACTTTGCTGCTTGCCCCCTTGACGATTTCGTCATTTACACGGTGCAGGCCCCGAGCAAGAGTAAGTGGTTTGTACTACAACCCCTTACATAATCGAACTCGGAATACCCTCCGGTAAACTGTTACATAACTATGGAAAATCACCATTTTTTATGGGAAAATCCACTATTTCTATGGCCATTTTCAATAGCAAACTGTTAGTTTACCAGAGGGTAACTGGGATATCCTTTATTTATCCACTTGTGATGCCTGGGACGTACCCCAACCATATCATGATTGCTCCATGCTTGAATCTCCATTTTTCTTGAGAATTGAATCATTCTAAATACACATGTCGTTGTGTTATATGATGTTACATGCCCATAGACAAGAACGCACTTGTTTTCAAGAAACCAGGGTACCCTGGTAATTCAACATACTTATCGCAACTTTTGACAGGTACAGGAAACCATTGAGCTAAATGAGCCATGGTTTCCACAGCAAACTGCTATATTACCAGAGGGCATTGTTTCTACAAGTTGAGTTATTATCCCCTGTTCGATGATTTTCCCAGCTAGAAACCTCCATTGAGTTCGGAGATTTCCCAGCCGGCCATGTTTGATTGCCGGAGGGTAGTTCTCACCTTTTTGCACATGTATATATATATATATATACATACATACATATATATATATATGTCGCTATAATATATATATATATATGTGAATTTTGTATATATATTCATACATAAAACAACTGAGACATTCACCATCCCTAGCAGTACTAACCATTACGAACCATTATGAACCAGTATCAACCATCACCAACCATCACTAACCAGTACAACCACTATATTTACCATCCTTCCCTTACCGTTCCCTGGAGGGTAGAGGGTAGACATATGGCGATCTTCAGGTCTTCCAAGGAGTCCAAGCGAAGCGAGGGCACCGCCCAAGCCCCTTGGCAACATGGAGAGATACCAAGAATTGAAAGATTTTGGAGGATATGTCTTTTTCGAAAAAATGTTTAGGAAGATTGGAGTGCTTCTGAAAAATGTTCTGAAAAATGTTCTTATCATCTCTTGTACCCATGTGTTTGGAGTAAGGAATCTTTTTTTTGCATTCTCAGGAGGGCCGGTGATGGTTACGTGCCTGTATGTGTGAATATATCACATACAATGTATACATGTGTGTGTGTGTGTGTTTGTGTGTTCTTGGATTCTACTCATTTGCGGGGTGGAAATCATCCATTCTCAAATTTGCGCTGGTTTGTGGGGCGCTTGCACTGCTAGCGTCAGAATTACCAGTTTGTAGTTTGCAGCGAGCTAATCCATACCAATCCGTGACCATTCCTTTGCACACGGGGTATTGAATATTTTGTCGGCCAAGATGTGTACCCATATCAGGATGATTAGGCATATCAAACTGCCATTGTTTGATGGCCTCCAGCCTCCAAACCCTCACGTCCTAGGGTCAAGTCATATCACATGGGCACGTAACGCTGTCTTCTTAGGCAAAAAGGATAAGAGGGATGACATCAGCGTTTGGAGTTCCAATGATTTTCCAGTTCACCAAAATTGAAGCGAAAGCCGACTCCGGAAACGTCGCACTTGTGATCAAATCAATCAGTTTATCTCATGTTCATGGCGAAAACCCCTATGGTTCCTGAGAAAATCCATGGTTTCCCCGTTGTTTCTTTAAACCCATCCCTCTGATCCCACCTTCCGCGAGCCAGGAGTCAACAGCTGTGGGCGGAAACTCTCCACGTGCCTCATGTTGCTCCGAGGTGACGCGGCTTGGGATGGTTGGCTTCAATCAGTTGCTACCCTCTGGTAAACTAACAGTTTGCTATGGAAATTCACCATTTTTCATGGACAAATCCACTATAAATGACCATTTTCAATAGCAAACTGTTAGTTCACCAGGGGGTCTTTTCTACCATGCTTGGGATGATAATCCTTGATGACTACTATGTGGCCGTGAGTTGGGCAGTTGGGCGATCTTGGGCATCCTGAGGCCATGGTTCATCCCAGGAATCATCCGTGGGTTTGTTCACCCCAGTGACATAGTTGCACATTGCCCCTAGTTGCCCTACTGACCGCACTGGGGTGAACTAAGCAAAAGCGAGGCGATTCTTGGGTTGCCACTACATTTCCCCAGGATGTCCCAATATACCACCCTTTCCGCTGGGCGGATCCCATTTTACTGGGATGAACCCCCCCAAGTAACCTGCCAACATTTGCATTGGCATGGGCTGGCCCCCACATGATGCCAGGCTAGTCAGCCCGTGGAGAAGACTGGGCCAACTTTGCCCTTGCAGAAGCGTGAGAATATCGCCTGGTGTGTCACTTGGCTCCAATCACCCCCCAAAACCTAGCATTGACCCCCCCAAAAAGGGAATTGAATTGACAGTTTGCTGTGGAACATGTTTAATAGGTAAATTATCATGGTTTTCATTGTCATGTTGGAGTACTGGAGGAGGGTAGTAGAAGCAACGGAACCGGGAGCTGGGCTGTCCAGGATGTTATGTGATATGTGTTGATGTTTGTTGGAAGACAAGACCACAGGTGTGTTTGAGAGATGTGGAAAGGCATACGTAGTTGCATAAGCTTGGAAAGCCAGTACCTCACTCTACTTCTCCATATCTCTGCAACCTTCAATATTGCCACTGCAGAAAGGACTCTTGTATCAAGTGATGTTCATACAAGCCATGGGCACACGAATGTTTGAATCGTTGAAATCACTGCCTGGAAGTACACCCTATTGCTTTACTTGTAAAAATTGAGTACCCCAAAATGAACTTGGTGATACTAAAAATTGGATTCTGATCCGTGATCCCCTGGGCCCTGGGCTTTCAGTTTTGATCCATGACCATTTGAACCCCCCAAGCTCAGCCAAGCTGCAGATGGCCGCTAAGGATATCAAAGACGAGGAGCACATGGGACCATGGAACATGAGTCCCCCCCTGTGAAATTGGAAGATTACCCTCTGGTTGTTTAACGTAGCGAACTGGAAAACCCACCACTTTTAACATGTAACTCATCATAAATAATCTATAGGTGGGCCATTTTCTATAGCTATGTTGAACAACCAGAGGTTTTTTTCCCCCTGTCAGTTCTGAATCGACATGGACCACTTAACCATGCTGAAATCGGTGAGTTCCTACCGCCAGGAGGAATTTGAAGATTTTGGAGACTCCTTGCCCATCTCTCCGTGGGGACGTCAGATTGACCGTCAGATTGGGTCCACCAGTTTGACCCCGAAAAGGTCCAATGATCGCCATAAAAACGGCCATATGTGTTGAAGTAGCAACAAAACAATTGGCCGAAGTCAATGGCTGTGAACATTTGGTTTAAAGACATGTACTAATTATTTATTACTGACTTCAAGCTGGGTAGACCTGGATGGCCTCTGAAGTGAAGTGTGTGCATGGAATTTTGGAATCCCCTGTTTGCAAAGTGGCAGTCTCACCCCGTGATAGAAATGCAAAGAGAGACAGGGATACATCCACCCATGCAATTATGGAGAGAGATACATATAGAATCATATGCATATATGTGTCATTATATATGATATACCTGTTAGTCCAATTGCATATACCTTTTTATACATTTGCACGCACATACACATATCTATGTATATCTATGTCTATATATACATGTACGCATAATTATTGACTACTGTATATGTACATATGTATATATATATATACGTATACATATCCAAAGTGGTACCCCCAAGATGGCTTGTGATACTTACAACTATAGTTAATGTGTTTTTTAAACCAACTCAAAACTGGGAGGATCCACATTGTACATATATGACTATGTTTGATATATATATATATATATATTATATTATATAATATAATATAATATAATATAACATAATATAATATAATATAATATAATATAACATAATATAATATAATATAATATAATATAATAATATAATATAATATAATATAATATAATATAATATAATATTATATATATATATATACATTTTTATATAGAAATGCACATCAATGTTATACAATCATCTACACAGATCTCCATAGATTTTACCCCACCCTCAGGCCCAGCAACGCGGCAGGTCCGTGAAGAGCACCGCCACGACTCCCTCACGCAGCGGCCGCCGCGCAGAACGTCGGGCGCGCCGTCGCAAGGAAGCGCAGAAGGTGCCGCGGCCGGGGCCGAGGTCAGGAAGTTGATGGAAAAAGCTGGGGAAAATGGGAAATCTATGGGAAATCTTTCATCGGAAATCTATGGGAAATTCTGGGAATGTCCTGCCTAGTTGGGAAATTCATGAGAATTTTCGTGTCTTTTTTTGGGAGAGGTTGGAGGATTGGACGGTTAGACAATAGCCCTAGCCTAAATTCTCATGTGTTTAGTGCATTCGAGCAATGGACTACTAACTGTTACGAACTATAATGAGCTTGCAGGACACGGTGCCCACTCCAGATTTATCGACGAGGAGTGATTTATCCGCCATTCTTTCAGCAAATGGCCTGGTCGTTGGTGTTGGGTTTTTTGAATCCTTGAGGAGTAGCAGTGAAAGGGAGTGCAACTTTACAGAGCATTCCCAGTCTTCACCAGGATTCCAAACAACCCAAGCCACCAGTTGCCATTTGGCAAACCCAATTCCATGAAATATCCCATTAACCAACCATGAAAGTCATGTTACAACACCCCAAATATAGTCTGACTCGATAGTCATCCACAGATGGGGATGGCACCAGTTGTGTAGCCCTGGGATGCACCGGAGGCTGCGCAACAGCAAGTGAATTCACGCGGATCCGCTGTCACCTTCGCGGTGCGGGGGCCTACGGGAAGCTAGTTAGAGCTTCTGGGTGAGAATCAGCATGGAATTTGTGAATGGAGTGTTTGTCCCAAAACATCGGAATCTTTGTGATGGTCGAAAGTTGTGAGCCATTGGCATCATGGCATTGTTTGCTTCACCAACAAGGGAGTGTCTGACCAAACAGCGTCTGATCTTCATGCGTAATTGTCCTGCCAGTTGCATTCCATGTTTCTTCAGTAGTTTGACTGCAGACTGCTTCTAGGTGGGCATCTTGCAAAACTGGGTCGGTTGTCCCTGTCTATATACCGTATCCATTTCAAGTGCCTATTTGGGAGGATCCTCTCAACTTGCAAAGGCCTATGTGGAACCGATTGAAACTAACATATAATGTAGTAAACCATGGAAAACCCAATGGCAAACCAACTGTAACCAACTGTTTGGGGATGATTTTCACCTCCCAGGAGAAGATATTCTTGTGTTCACCACCTTACAAATAAACTATAAACCATACAGTACCCTCTGGTTATTTAACATAGCCATGGACAATCCCCTATAGATGGAGGTTTTAATGGGAAAATCATCCAAAATTAGCCATTTTCCATGGCTATGTTAAATAACCAAAGGGTAAATTTTGCTGATGCTGACGAAAACAAAACGACTCCATGAGTCACGCGACGTCCGCGGAGGAGCTCGGCGTGGAGTGCAATCAGACAATGCCAGGCGTTTGGGAGTGTGACAGAGTATCTCTTGCTGGCACCCAAATGATAGTTGTTTTGCATGATTATATTGTAAGTATCATTTCCTGGATGAAATATAGTATAAAGTCCAATCATAACCAGTATATAAGAATCAATTACTGTATAGTATAAAGTTTAATCAACTTCCATTGATTGCCATTTAATTCTTTTAAATTCACACTTTCATGGGCACAACTTCCTGCAACACGTCAGTTTTAACGAACGCCCGTTGGCTTACCGCATTCGAGGTATGACGCCTTTGGAGGGAAATTGGCCAGGCAGAGCTGCGGAGTTTCCATGATCCATGGGATTTCACCGGAATAGACTGGGAATAGGCTACTTGTATAATAAACTAATGGATAACCCCCCCAGATTCAAGTAGTAAATGGATGTAAATGGATATAAATATGGTGAATTATGCAAATATGTAATGGATAATAACTACCAGTTTATTCCAGATAACATATGGAACTAATAAACTAATACATAATGGATAACCCCCCCTATACATTCCCAGATATTTATCATTACTGTAATTATTGATCCATGGTCTCAAATATCTCCCAGGGTTCACAGCTTCAGGTTTGATTAGTTTGTTTGAATCCCCGTTATCGATATCGAATACGTTTGCGATCCAATGCAACGTGACAGTGGCTGCAGGTATCATGAGCACCGCCCCTGCGGAGCAATCCAAGGCTGCCCTGTTCCTTCCACCAGGCTCCTCGGGAACCCGGGGACAGCGAGCCACGGGAGCTCAAGCTATACGATCTATGCAAACGGATCGGTAGACGAGTAGATAGATTGCTATGACAGAGTAGATTGGATTGTGATTAGATTTTGATTAGATCATTTCAAATAGATAGGTTTGGAGTCAATTTCTCGGCTGATTGGTCATTCAGAAGTTGTTCCTCCACTTCATCCGATGATATGCCCGCAACGATTGTCCAATTTCTGTCAGGCGCATTGAGCTACACAGGCTGCTCGCCCACCGCTAAGCCATGTGATGCCTCAGCCAGGCGCAGCTGTGATGCCTTTGATGCACATTGGCGTCATTTTGTGGTGGCACAAGTGTGGAAGCATCATCATCACCACCACCAGCAGCATCATCATCCTCATCATAATCATCCTCATCCTCATCCTCACCACCAGCATCATCATCATCATCGTCGTCGTCGTCGTCGTCGTCGTCATCATCATCATCATCATGAATCATCATGAATCATCCCACATATCATATGAGGATCCAACTACGCGCAACCTTGCAGTGCCGAATCTTGTAGGAGAGCCAAGGCCGGCCAAGGCCAGCCAAGGCTTTCACAGCAAACGGCACAGATTCTACTGACTATCCGGACCGGATTCCCCAACATCATTCTGAAAGTGTTTGGAAGGCTCTGCCTCAGAGAAGGGCTAATCAAGACCACTGACATCCCCATTCTTTCACCATTTTCACGGAACTGTGAGGTATAGATAGAACATACAATACATATACAGTGGAGGTAATTTTTGAAATACCACGTGTAATATACATATATATATATATATGATTATATATGTACATATATATATTCATATGTACTTATATATATATATATATTATACATGATATATACTATAATATATCATATATATATATATATATTGTGTACATACCCATATAGACCAGATGCATAAACCATAATTATTTACCTATATACATATATAAATACATAAATATACATTATATGTAGATTATATATAGGCATCGTATTGTACTGTATCCATACATGTATACATTTCAAAAATGTCATATACACCTACTCAATATTTTGGGAAAATAACAGCTGTGAAGCAACCACCTTTGGGTTGCCGGGATTTCGCCGCAGGGGATACCCTTACGCCTCACCACCTGCCGCCGTGGCTTCTCCGGATGCCAAACGTCTGCTGCTGGCCACGTCGCCCAAGGCGCCTGGTGGTCGGAAGAGTGGCCATAAGTGTTTTTTTTTTTTTGAGTTAAAATGGGAGTTTAAAGTGTTTTGATGGATTCATAAGGGAATGCAATGGAACTTTGATAGGTTTGATAATTTAAACGGTCTTTTTCATGGGATCCCGATGGATTTGAATGGTTGAATGGGATTCATCCCATCCCCAATCATAGTTTACCCACCCCTTTTTTTGGGGCCCCCCGAATGAATAGGGCCAATATTAAACCATGGTTTTGATTGGGGGATATTGGGGGTATATGGGTAAGGGATGAGTATATAAACGTTTTGAGGCATTGAACCGCTCGGAAACCAGTTATCCCCAATGCAATGTGGTTTGACGGAATGTACTGTACACGAAAGCATCATGTTTATTAGGTTTCCCGGAGACATTTTTTCGCAAGAAACAATCCAGTGATTGACACTCAACTTAGACTAAAGCGGGACATTTTTGGATGTGTTTGGATACCTCTGCTATATCCGGATGCATGTTGGGGTATGTGATCCAACGTTTGACCAGGACACACATAATTGAGACATCGTGGGATTATAATGGGTATGATAATGCGGATACTACACCAAAACAAAGATATTTCATGGGGGATAATGTATAATAATATATGATGATCTATAGTGATTTATTAATGCTGGTAATTTGTGCATGGGGATATCAATCTATATACATATGTATGCAGAAATATATTCGGGTATTGGTGGACATGTTTGCAGTGGGCGCGATTGACTATGGTGGGATGACCAGGGGCATAGTCCAATACTATGTTGGCAATATACTGGATCCACATTGCAGGGTGGTGTTTTGAAAAACCAGGTTAGCCCCAGCCATATATGATGCTTACACCATCATGTCATTGTATTTTTGACCAATTGTAATTCTTTGTAATCCCACGTTTTTTTTATCCAAGGGACACGCGCTATCTCATAATATGGCATACTTCCATGAATCCAAACCACCAACCCAAACCACCAAGCTTATATGAGCTTATCATTGGTTGAAACTAATAATTACAATCCATCAGATATATATATATATACATATGATACTCCAAAAAGAATCATAAACAGATTCTTAAATATATATATATATATACATTCAATTATCATTTATCACCATTGACCCTCTGGTAAACTAACAACTTGCTATGGAAAAAACTCACCCATTTTTCATGGGAAAATCCACGAACCGAAATGGCCTGCACCAGGTCACCCAGGTCTATGGCGATGCCTCTGCCCGCACTCCCTGCCGATCCCCACCGGCCTGGACCGCTGACGTACCTTCACCATGCAGGCGCGGTCACGGCGGTCACCGGGGACCGAGGAGGCTAAAAGGAGGACGTTGAAAGGTTTAACGTTGGGTGACGACCCAAGCTATAGCTATAGAATGCTATTATAGAATATTCATGAATAATATATATATATATAGATATACACATTTATATAGTGTATATATATATATATCATTGCGTATCCTAAATTCGAGTTGTTTTTGTATCAAATGATCTCCACAGGGCTACCAAGCGGCTTGTAGCCTATGTAAACCCAGGTATAACTGGGATCTTCTGTGAAACTGGGGTGTGATATGATTCTTATCCACTTACGAGCTCAGATGCACCATGTTTCTCTATTTGAATAGGGCCTAGGGAAGTCATTGGTAAAGGAGGATTTCGATGGGTTTTCCCAGCCAGTGATTCATAAACACTGAGAAAGTGGGCAAGTGAACATCCTGAAACTCGACCTGACTCAACTGGGAGACGTGCCCTTGGGCCACCTGAAATCTCAAACATAGCTTGCAGGGCACGGATGAATATGCGAAGCCCCTTGGCAGTGCAAGAGTGCAAACACTTGCAGTCCCTGGATCAAAATATCAATGTTGTCTCTCCACAGATCTCTAGAGGAGTTGTTCTTGTTTGCGCTTCTGACATATTTCAAGCTCAGTCGTGTCGTGAAATTTTAAGAAACACTCTTGCTCCTGCAATTGAGTCAGGTCTTTTCGCGGACGACTCCAATTTGAGTTTTCATTTACAGCCTTTGAACCAAAATTGATCCAACACAGCGGATAGATTTACACCCAATGCGGGTCAGAAGAGAGAAATGCATGTTCATCACCCAGACCATCCAGGACACCAAGATATACAAGATAGAACAATGTGCAGAAGTTATTACAGTATATAAGTCAAGGATGCTGTAATTATAATTAAAATTATACCAATGGTTACCATTTAATGTGTGAACTTTGTCTTCTAGGAGAGCTGGCGTTTGCTAAGGCTTTGTGTCAGCCGCCTCGCCTAGCAGTCACTGGCCTCAGGGGACCATGGCGACTCACTGGACTCTATAGGGGAAATCAGGGCTCAAAGATGGCCAGCATTTCAGTTGGTTCAGTTTTGAAAAAGAAATACCAAGAATTTGCCTTTCTGAAAAGTACCCTCTGGTAAACTAACAGTTTGCTATGGAAAATCACCATTTTTTTAAGGGAAAATCCACTACTATGGCCATGTTCAATAGCTATGTTAGTTTACCAGAGGGTATCACAAGCTGATGAATGCTTCAGCGACATTTCTGTGGATGCTACGCTGCAAGTTTTGGAACTGGCAACCATCAGGATGAAACATCCTGTGAACACGTGGGTTTCGCATAGCAACCGCTATGCCCGTACAATTCAGTTTTTTTGAGGGGAAATGATGATAAACCATGATAAACCATGATGAAACATGATAAACCATGATAAACCATTTGTTTTGGC
Organism: Symbiodinium sp. clade C Y103; assembly: GCA_003297045.1. NCBI lineage: Eukaryota > Dinophyceae > Suessiales > Symbiodiniaceae > Cladocopium > Cladocopium sp. clade C. Next base: position 67,637 of record BGPT01000759.1, read on the forward strand.
AGGGTGCCTGATTTTCAAACCAACCCGTTTGACTCATGCTTTGAAGTACGTTGCTTTTTCTGACTACTTGAAATGATCCCCACTTGATTGCCCCGGGTAAACAAACATAGATAATGGCAAAACTAATGCTTTCCTCAGGAAGTGATTTATCAATGGGTCTGTTTGCAAATAGGGAACTCCCTATCAAAATGCCACTTTGGGATATCCCTATAATTTTCAGACAGACCCACTGACCCACATTGTCATATTGTTGGTTAAGTTGTATCTCGCATTCTATCCCTGCTATGTCCTTATAGCAACCCTCCCCTTAAAGTAGTTGCAAATGCCTTTTCTATCTTTTTGCCGATTAGTATATTATGATGCGTTAACGTGTGTGAAATCCCTCCCGTTCATCCACCCTTCGCGCGCCCAGGCATGCTTCCCACCTCCCCCTCCGTGCAACCTGACCCCATGCCCGCTATGAGCCCTGTGAGTCCCGAGGTTCGCACCCCGGGGCTGGGTTTGCACAAAAAAAAATCGAACGACATGGCCTTTATGTGGCGATTTTAGTGGGAATAGCATCCAATGAAATAGGGAATGTTCATGGATTTTCCAGCAAGCCATGCTTGATGTGCGGATGGTCGGTGTTTTTTTGGATACCACCAATGTTAAAATGGGGTACATAGTACATGGGTGATTGGGTTTGCCACATTCGGATCAATGCTGTTCTTATTGGGAACGAGTGAACAATCCCTTTTAACGTGTTGGTCATTTTGTACAGTACAACACTCCTTTTTCAGGCACCCAGTTTTTATACATTTCAATCCATTCCCATGCCCATGTAGCTACTCTGCCGATTTCACCAAGAAACAGACCTGATCTCGTGTGCTGGAAAGCCATAGTGACCACTTAGTGTAGCATTCCCATTGCTGACATGTACTTAAATCATCTAAAATCCAAGGCTGAACATTTCTATACTTCCTGCTAAAGTTACTGAGTGATACTGGGTGTGCGAAGAAACCAGGCAGAAAGAGCTTTGCGACTCGCTATTGATTCGTTTAGATCCATGATATGATTTGTTGATGCTGTGCTGACACCTAATTCAGACCTAACAAAATAGCTTGAGCAGCTGATTTCCTTGATCAAAGTTGCCATGTTTCGGTTTCGCGGCTTCCAAGTGCAGATTCAAGAGCGCATTTCTGAAGCCCTTGATAGCCGCTACTGTACGGTTCAAGTTGGGCTTAAGACCCTCCAGCAGCCCAGCAGCCCGTTTTGAGCTGGTGAATCATCCGCATTCCGCATTGGAAATCATTGGCTACATCCCTGTTTTATCTTTTACTATTTTTTTTTTGCCGAATTCTTTCTGGCCAACTGTTTTTTTTTTGAGTTGATCATGGTTGATCCCATCCTTCACTTCTTCTTGGGGCCCACTAAGACAGGCCAACTGTTGGTCGCATCCCTAGCAGATTGTTCCGCATGCGACAGCGCCTGGCCATCTTCTTTTCGCTGCTGTTGGTCACTGCCGCCTTCAGCCGCCTTGGGCAGACGCCGCTGGCCGCACGGCACAGCGCCGCGAAAGTGAGTGCGGCCATGGCCATAACAGTGTGGACCACGGAGGATGCGGAAGACAAGGTGCTGAACAGATCATTTACCCATGATTTACCCTTGATTTTTAGTCCCATTTTCAGTTCCACATATGTACATATATCTCTGCATGTGTGTATTGTATGCCAAGATTGGATAGATTGGCCATGATTTATAAGGTCCCAACGTTTGATGGATGAAGAGTCTACAATCCCTGAAGGATGCTCTTTCTGAGATGATTTGATCATATTATGTGCATTCTAAAGTTCAGAATTGGTGGAACAATTTTGAGGAAACCCCCCGAATTGAATTGTTACCCCTGTTTCTTGTAGATTTTCCCTTGAACGGAGGCACAGAAAGTGGTGGCAGCCGCTGAAAAATTAGCAGATGCTACAGTCAGAGTTGAGGAGATCAAGAGCTACTACTGGTGGGATGACAAGGTGCGTTTTTTTGATTCAAAAAGCGGAAACACTGGGGATTTAATGGGGATTTAACCATCAACAAATTAGCATTTAATAGGATTTAAACAGAAACACGGGGGATTTAACCAGAGACAACCACCAAAAACTGGTGATTTAACAGGATTTAAGCACCAAGACTGGTGATCGAATCAACTGGGGAAAAAGGAAGTTTGCTGATTTAGCCAGCAAGTCAGCTAAGTGTTTGGAGATTTTATCATGAAACACATGTCTTTTAAAAGATGGTTTAACCATCATGGTTGTTCTGTGAACGGAATTCATAACAGAACAGAGGTCAGCCGTTCACCTGGGTGTTTAAATGCTCAAGATCAAATGCCCGAAATTTCGATTATCTCCCATCTTTGCGCGATAGCCATAGGGGTGCTACTGAAAGGGTTGTTCTTCGATTCAACTGAGCCCTCTTGTCCACCGTGCGTCTTGACTTGTGGGAACGTGAGCTGCCCATCACATAGCTGCACAACTGGTCACATAGAGATTGGAAATTTTTCAATTTTGATTATTGTGGCCTTAGCGATCTTCATTGCTGTGCTGAATTGGTGGGCTCGGCGGCTGACCACTCCCTCGAGGGAGACTGCTTCCCAGAGGTTCCAGGCCTTGGATGGCCGCAGGCCTCTCGGGCAGGCCATCGGGTGGAGGCCTGAAGCCAGGTGATCGACTGCTAGTGTTCTACGACGAGGACGTTGTATGGCATTGTCGGTTGCTTTTAGCCCACGTGACATCTACAACATGGGTCATTTTGACTCCGGATGGGGACATTTATTCAGAGGACGTCTCAGACGGAAATCCAGATTGGACAGCGTGGCGTGTATGGCCCCATGGTGCAGCCGTTCCTTTTGGGGTAGATCCGAACATCATCCACAATTTCAATCCAGTGCCGGCGGGTGGGGTTCTCCAAGCAGTCCTTCAGGAAGGGGAACATCATGCCGTCCAAGAGCGCGATCGACTTGGTTTGGGAGCTGGGGGAAATGGCGGAGGTGCAGCAGCTCCAGCTGCAGGGGTGGCGGGGCAGTTGTGGCCGCTCCGCCGGGCGGTGCTGTTGCTGGGGCAATTCCCGATTTGGCTGGAGGTCGTCCAGCAGCAGCCGCCAGTCCAGCTGGTGCCGCACCAGCGCCCGGGGGTCATGCCGCGTTGGCTGCCGCCCTCAACCAACCAGATCCTGGAGGAGGTGCACCAAGGCCTGGACATGGAGACGATGCGCGGACTCTGGCCATCAGCAGAGATGTGGATGGACTTCGATACAAGGAGTTCAGAGATGCAGTGCTCGAAAGTCGGCCCTCAGAGTTCACAGATTGGCCAATTGCTGGGCCACGGACTGCAAAATATGTGGTGACTCAGATGCTAGACCATGGAGGTTCAGCAATGGGTCACCATCAGGCGTGGCGTGTGGCATGCAAATTTCAGCCAACGGATGGCCCTGCCATGGAGCACGAGGCATGGTCAAAGGTCCTCCAGACTTTGATGACCTACGATCAGGTCGATGTGACAAACCTGGCAGGGGCCGAGATGATCATTCGTGCTCTGCAGCGGATCGAGGAGAAGCACAAGTGGAAGCTCACAGCGGTGGACGATGCAGGCGAAGGGGCCTTGTTCATGGGGTCGGCAAGTGGATCAAGAGCTGGTTCCATAATCTCTCCAAAGCTGACGGAGTGGATAGGGTCAGAGATGCAAAAGGAAGCTGCTGTGGCGAAAGAGCGGCGCAAGGCTCGAGAGGAGCGTGCGCTTGCGAGAAAAGGGGACAAGGGCGACAAAGATGGGGGCAACACAAAGTAGATGAATGTCAAGCGAAGAGTCTTGGCCTTTCGAGATGGTTTGGGCTGATCATCCTTTTTTCATGCATCAATTCTGGCTTATGTGGTGGAGTAGATGGCAGTGGCCTTCTTGATGGAGCCCGTCAACGTAACATCTTCCCCTTGCCAGAGATTCCTTTTGAAAGTCAGTCAGATGCTCAACCAAATGGGTGGGCGGAGGCGGTCAATCAGGGGATCAATGCACTCAATGTTCTTGCTGGGTGCGCTAATTCAAAGTGTTTGTCAAAGAAGCCTTCGCGTGTTCAGCGTAAGGCCATCCAACACATCTCTGATTCTTTTTTGGAACTTCACAGTGTCATTGATGATGATCCTGGTGGCTCCGCTCTTGAGGAGTTGTGTGCATCCTCGCGACTGTACCAAGTTGACAGAAGCGATGTAGTGTCGTATGCCAGAGAGCGTGTCTCTTGGCCCAAGGTGGAGTCATTGCCCGTGCCCATCGGGAACTGCCTCCCAGCGGGCGACAGTGAACGGCTTGCGACCTGGCGGCAGCATATGCTAAAGCCTAGTGGTAGCGGGGTGGAAACTAGTTCTGTCAAGAAGCCTTATATGGATCCTATCCTTCGTTTTAACCACTCAGAGTATGAACACTTCATTGTTGAGTTGAAAAAGCGGCACATGGTTTCTTTTAAGCTTGACACTGCAGATGCTGGGGAACTGGGAATCTTCTTTGTTCGAAAGAAGAATGAGAGCCAGCGCCTTATCTTCGACACCCGTATTCTGAACGAGAAGTTCAAGGTTCCTCCATCCACTGATTTACCATCTGCAGATGCGTTTACAAGACTGGAGACGCCTGAGAATGAGCCCTTTTACATTGGTTCTGGGGATTTATCTAACGCCTTCTATACCCTCAGTGTTCCTGACGATCTTGGTCAGATGTTTACCTTGCCGGCCATTGAGGCCAGGGCGATTGGCATCGACACCATCAATGGACATTATTTGAGGCCTGGTACTATGATTTGTCCTTATTTAACAGTGCTTCCAATGGGGTGGTCATGGGCTCTTCACCTTTGTCAATGTGTCATGTTGCATGCAATCAAACAATCTGGCATTGACGATGAGCAGATTATCAGTGACAAGGGTGCACCAGTGTGTGTCAAGCAGTTTGATGATATAGCTTGTGGTGGATATGTTGACAACTTCGTTGTTATTGGCAACAACCCAACAGCAGTTGATGCAGGTCTTGGGCGGATCAGTGAGCGGCTGCGATCGCTCGGGCTGACGGTTCATGAGGAAGAGCCAGCGAGCCTTAGAATGAGTTTCGTTGGTTTGGACTTTAATGGACAGACTGGTTTTGTTGGACTTAAGCCAAAGCGTATTCACAAGTTACAGAAAGCCATCAAGGAGCTCCTGGCTAGGAATTTTGCGAGTGGTGAGTTGCTTCAGCTTATCCTGGGCCATATCACTTGGACTGTCATGTGTAGGCGTGAGGGGTTATCTATTTTGAAGTCATGTTATGCTTTTGTTCATGAACATCTTCAATCACCATGTCGATTGTGGCCTTCAGTCAGATTTGAGCTGGAGACTATTGGCGCTTTACTTCCACTGTTTCGCACAAAGATCAATGTGGGTTGGTCCAGCGATGTCACTGCCTCTGATTCATCTCCCTATGGTTATGGTATCTGTTCTCGTAAGATCAGCAATGACATTGTACAATCTATTGGGTCCCAGTGCGAGAGGTGGAGGTTCCGTTTTGAGGATGCGATTGACGCACGCAAGCATGCTGCCAAAAGTGCTGGGCTTGTTGATTTGGCAAAGGGTCAACACAAGATCGACGGACATGGCATAGATGACACCGACCTTGCTCATGGCAGCCTTGAAGATACAATCAGTTCAAGTGGTTTTGATGAAGTGCCCCTGAAGCTGTTGTCTCCTGGTGACTGGACAGTTGTTTGGTCACGTCCTTGGAATTTCAAAGACAACATCCTGCATACAGAAGCACTCGCTTTGGTCTGGTCAATCGAGCATTCCTTGAGATCCTGTAGAAATGTTGGTAAAAGACTTCTCTTCCTCTCTGACAACTTGCCCCTCACTCTTAGTGCTTGCAAGGGTCGTGGGAAATCTGGTTTCTTGACTAAGCCTCTTAGAAAAGCATGCGCGTTGGCACTTGCGACTGGCTCAAAACTCCATGTCAGGTGGATTCCATCGGAGTGGAACGTTGCCGATCGCCCTTCACGTGCACTCAGCCAATGGGCTGCGCGTGGATTGTCTAGCTGGTTTCAAGACAGTGATTCTGAGTTTTCTAGAAGCCGAAGAGCTGATAGGCAGCATGGCGTTGATGAGAACATCGGCCGCACTGCCGGTGAGACAGCAGGGGGGGGTGTTTCAGAGAGAAGTCTGAAAAGAAGGAAAGTAGTAGAGGACACTCACATCATTCCAGATGGGATGAGTTATCTGGAAGCCCGAAGTGTTCGACAACCAACCATTCAGGATTACTCAAAGAGGTTCAACGAGTTCCAGCAGTGGGTGTGCATCCACAAGTTCACAGTTGTTCATCCGTTAGATCTGGACTCAATAGCAGTAGATTTCCTCCAAGAACTCTTCGATGCAAACAGGGGAGTGAACGATGGTGTGAGGGTGATAGCAGCCCTGAAGTTCTTTTTGCCTCATCTGGCCCGGGACCTCCCGCGAGCTGCCAGAGCACTCAAAGGGTGGCACCTTGCGGCTCCGCCGCAACAGCGAAAGCCGATGCCCCTGGAAGTTCTAGGTGCAGTTATGGGGGGGTTCCTGGCGGAGAGCGAGACAGAACTGGCACTGAGGCTCTTCATCCAATTCATGACATACCTGAGGCCTGGGGAATGCAGTCAGCTCCTGGTCAAGCAATTGGTGGCCCCACAGTCAGCAGTAAATCAAACCTTTGGTTGCTGGGCCATTCTTTTGCACCCGATGGAGGACCTGATCCCGGGAAAAACAGGGATATACGATGGATCAGTGATTCTGGACTTCGACCTCTGGATCAACGAGTATCTAGCAAGACTGGTCAGAGGAAAAGATCCCACTGCACCCCTGTGGTCCCTGCCCCATGCAGCCTTCAGGGAAAAGTTCAACTCAATGGTCCGGCGCCTCAACCTGGAGCCCCTTGGCCTAACTCTATATGCCCTTCGTCATGGAGGGGCCACACACGACGTGGTTGCGAGGAGAAGGCCTATGCTGGAGGTGAAACAGAGAGGACGGTGGTCATCAGACAGCTCCCTGAAACGTTACGTAAAGGAAGCCAAACTCCAAGCCGATTTAGCCAAAGTTCCCGAAAGTGTAAAGGAATTTGGGATGCAGATTGTACAGGGGCTTCCACAGTTTCTGACAAACCCTCTCAGTGTCCCCAAAGTACCATTTGGAATGATCGGATAACGAAGCGAATGGCTAAGAAACCTGTCGTTGCGCGTCGTGGTCCTCGGTCTCTCACTGGTGCTCAGCTCCTTAGGAAACTTTTCAAAACTGAAATGCGTAGGTGCAGGGGACAGTTTCATGGAGTCTTTTTGGACATTTTTTCAGGGTCTGGATCCATAGCCAAATACCTCAGACAAAGTGGTTATCCTGTTATCTCTATTGATATTTGTGATGATGTCCGGTTTGATGTGTTGGATCGTGGGGTTGCTGCTGTTATAAAGGGTTGGATTCGTAGTCACTGTGTTTTGGGTATTTGGTTGGCTACTCCTTGCACTTCATGGAGCCGGGCTAGGCATGGGCCGGCTGGTTCCTTTTGGGGCCCCCTTCGTGACAACCAATTCATTCTTGGTTTTCCTGATCTTGTTGGAAAAGATAAAAGCAAGGTTGCCATAGGAAACCAGACCATGATGTTTACCGCACAGATAATTCGTTTGGCTTGCCAACATTGGACCCCGTGTTTCCTGGAGAACCCTGCCGGTTCAATGCTCTGGCTGGCTCCTCCCATTCACAGGCTTTGCAGACATCATTCTGTCAAGACCACTGTTTGTGATTTTTGTCAATTTGGAGCCAGATGGAGAAAACGAACTAAAATCCTTTGTTGGTACGGTCAAGAATGTCCTGACCTCAATCGTATCTGCCATGGCCGCAAAGGTATCTGTTCTCATAGCAATAAGTATCACATTGTTTTGAAAGGCCAAGATCCCAAGAGTAAACAGTTGTGGACTCACCTTGCACAGCCCTATCCTTTCAGATTTGCCCGATGCTGTGCTGATGCTTTGATCAACTCTTTTGAAACTATGAGATCCTACCAACTGAAACTCAAGTTTGGGATCTGATTGGGTGTGGTGTTTGTGTTGCTGTTTCTTTGTTTCGGTTGCTTTTTCTTCGGCCTGCGGCCAGTTGACAGTATGGCACTGCTTTCTTAATATGGATTCAGGCGACAATCTTGCAAGCGTTTTGATCGACTTGCTTTTTTCTCCTGCTGCCCTGGTGCAGCCTGCACGGTCGCCTTGCCCAGAAAATTGATNTTGATCGACTTGCTTTTTTCTCCTGCTGCCCTGGTGCAGCCTGCACGGTCGCCTTGCCCAGAAAATTGATTGCTGGATGTCCGTGCGTGGCAGATATGATGGTTGTTCTGTGAACGGAATTCATAACAGAACAGAGGTCAGCCGTTCACCTGGGTGTTTAAATGCTCAAGATCCCACCCTGGGTCCCCCCCATTATTGGGGCAGTGGATTCAGGCGACAATCTTGCAAGCGTTTTGATCGACTTGCTTTTTTCTCCTGCTGCCCTGGTGCAGCCTGCACGGTCGCCTTGCCCAGAAAATTGATNTTGATCGACTTGCTTTTTTCTCCTGCTGCCCTGGTGCAGCCTGCACGGTCGCCTTGCCCAGAAAATTGATTGCTGGATGTCCGTGCGTGGCAGATATGAAAGTTATGAGGATCCATCATACATGATGCTCAGTTGATGCTGTTTAGCAGGTTTAGAATGTGTTTTAAGGGGTACAATGAGGATATGATGGGAAATAATGGGCATACGGCATACATCGATGCAAGCAACCATTTCATATAGGTGTTTGATGGTTTTTGTGACACCTTTCAGGTGAACTTTGACCCAGAATGGAGAGTGGTGGTCAGCACCACGAGTCCTTTCGAGACGGTTCAGGAGGTGATTTCCAAGGTTCATAGCTATGATTTGCCCATGATTATCTATGATTTGGCGGAGTTGCCAGAAGGGACGCTTGATTAAAAATTGGGGAGATTTAAGGGGATGGATGGACATGTTCATAATGTTTGATATCCCTCCTGCCAAACGGACCCCGGCAAAACCACAAGGACTAGTAAACTTTTTGGCCTGTGTATTTTTTCTCACACCAACAATCTCCGGGAGCCAAGTGTTTAGTAAACATTGTATGATATTGCACCATCCAGATTGGAAACTTCACATGGGTGACCCTACATGAACCCGAAAAAAGTTTACTAAACTCCTTGCCCTCCATCTAATTTTTGGNTTGCACCATCCAGATTGGAAACTTCACATGGGTGACCCTACATGAACCCGAAAAAAGTTTACTAAACTCCTTGCCCTCCATCTAATTTTTGGGGTTTCCGTAGCGAAGCATTTCTGAGGGTTTTTTACATGCTTTTTGGCTTCGTTAAGCCCCCAAAATTCAGTGCCATTTTCACATTCCCCAAACCTCTTACTAAACACCAGTAACCCTTACTAAGGTTCATTAGGTTCCCTGCTATACATGTATATATACCCCCCTAAGGTGCCAAAAGTTTACTAGTCCTTGTGGTTTTGCCGGGGTCCGTTTGGCAGGAGGGATATACAATATTATGACATGTGACCTATCCAGGATGCTCGAATTTAAAACAAATAGACTGTAGGAGGGAGAAGTAAATAGTGGCGTAGTTTACTTGCTGCAGATACCAATGTAGATCCCTCCAACATTCATCCATATTTGAAGACGTTTGAACGTGCATTTTTCGGATGCCAGCGAATCAGCTTGTGTGACATGCAGAGGTTTGAGCCCTATCCCTTCGTTTTTGCCGCAGAATGGCTGCAGATGACCATTCATTTGTTGCTTTTAGGTAGGCGGATCTTCTTGTTGGAACGACAGTGGTTTCATTGAAAACATGGCAACAGAAGATCCCTCCCTCCTCCACTTATGATTTTCCCTGGTTTTCTTGGTAAACTTTGGAAAGTCACAAGTCATGGTTTGATTTCCATTATTCTCCTAGCATCTCCTAGCGCTCGGTGAAGGGTGGGTGAATAGATTGGATAGATAAAAGTGCTTGTGGTTTAGCAGCAAATGGGAGAAGTACATGCAGAACTGAGCTAAGAGTCGATTTATGTTTCTATTTGTATCCATTTATTATGTATTTACGTATGTATTGTGTCCCCATAACTTGTGGTTGCGTGTCTAAGATTGGCCACATCATTGTTGGTATCCAAATGTTGTTCTTTGTATCTGACAATGCCATGCCCCATGAAAGGCAACATTATGTATCATCCGGAAGCAGATGAAATATGGAATTGTTCAAAAAAACAGTTGAGAGAGGATGTTTGACTTTTTTGCAGTCGATTTTTTTCTAGGACATTGTTGCATATATATATACATATTATTATATATATTACACCCATCTGCCAAAGTCGTGGCGAAATCTCAAATTTCTTGAATTTAGGTTGGGGGAAGGCTTTTGTGGAAGTCGTGGCGATGCGGCGTTTAGGTTGCGTTTGGGGTAGGTCGTTGTTTTACTATTAGCATAGTGCTTTAATCTTGCTAGTTGCGTTCTCATTGTGTTTGGGATGGTTGCTGTTGGGTTCTGCAGCGACTGGGGTCTTGCTGTTGCTGCGGCTGNAGTGCTTTAATCTTGCTAGTTGCGTTCTCATTGTGTTTGGGATGGTTGCTGTTGGGTTCTGCAGCGACTGGGGTCTTGCTGTTGCTGCGGCTGCTGGTTCGACGGCTGCTGCTGTTGCTGTTTCTGACGAGTACTTCTACGCAACCCTGGGATAATCATCTCTACACTGCCATGGCGGTGTGCTGGGATTCTGCAAATTGTTTCGCTACCAGTGATCCAAGGAAGGGCAGGTTTGCGGGCCAAATTCCATGTGTGTAGATGCGGGACTTGTTCCGTACCTCGTTTTGACCTCGTTTTGGGCCTCGTTTTGTTCCCCTTGATCAGAACCCATCCTGCAGCATACAAACTAGAACCTTGTGGGCGTTTTTGCTTGTGGGCGTCAACAGTACGAATAGAACCATGATAGTTTGGTCAAGCCTTGGTCAAGGTAGCGTTTACATTGGGGAAAGGGGTTTTGCAAGGTCTTTGCCGTGACAGGGGTCGTGGGGGAATAGCTTTCAAACACAAACATTGCAAGGACTTTGGCGTTTGGGTGTACATACATGTATATATGCAAAGATATGTGTACCGCTATGCCACACCTTTCAGTCAATACCCCAATAAATATCAATAAATATCATGTGGTTGCTGTAGCCGTAGCAGTACTTTAGCACTCAATACCCCCAATGATATCCTCACGAAAATTGTACGATTAATTAAATGTCACTGCTCTAGCATCGTTAGCAAATAAACCAATCCGTTGATCAACGAAATCCATTAGTCATGGGTTGGATCTCCCGTCTCCCATCTTTGATACTTAAATTCCGTATTGTTGGATATATCTCCATGATATCTCCATGCCAACCAATCAGCCCCCTGTTTTTGATGTTGAAATACCCCTAAGTCAAGTGGATTCTCATAATGTTCCTATTAAAATCACAATTTGTCTCGGGGTCGGTATACCAACCATGTTCAGACACACCCAAATACCATGATTGGTCAAGTCAAAACATTATCTTTATTTTGCTTCAACCACCAGGTTTATCACCATTTATCATGGCAGATCTCGCAGCATTTTTGCACCCCATGGTGGGTTCCAAGGCATTCCCTCCCTGCGCCAAGGCATGCGTATTGGAAGGGCGTCCTTTCGCTGGGCTCCGACGCCATCGAAGCGGCCGAGAAGTTGGTGGAGCAGCGGGTCGTGGCGTGCGCCCAAGCGGCTCCCGATGGACTTTCGGCCATCATCAACATCATTATTAAAGAAAAGAATTGGGATTTTACCACTTAACCATCACTTAACCATCAAAAATTGTGATTTCGTGGAATTTCATGGGATATAATGGGATTTACCCTCTGATAAACTAACAGTACTATGGAAAATCACCATTTTGAATGGGAAAATCAACGAACTAAATAACCATTTTCAATAGCTACGTTAAATTACCAGAGGGTATCAATGATGATAATGATATGATGAGTAATGGTGTTTGTGATGATTAGTAATGATGAGTAATGGTAATGATGGTTACTGATGATTGGTAGTTACATTTATTAACCATGTTATTAATGAATTTTGTAACGGTATTTAGGTGATTATTAATGGTATCAATGATTAGTAATGGTAATTAGTAAAGATCAATCATGGCATTTTTGATGATAAGTAATGGTTAATACACGGTCATAAGGGTTAACACATTATGAATAAATGCTTAATGATGATTAGTAGTCTTTGTGTGGTAAAGCCTGGCTGCCACAAACCTACCTACCATCACTGGGGATGGTAAGTTTATAGCACCCATGAAAATCTGGATGTTTAAGGGGATGTCTTATATGTTTTGCCAGTTAAACATGGGTTAATCATTATATAATGTTCGTAAAGCAATATCACAAACCAGCCATATTCTACTGGTTATACTGGTTGGAATCCCACCCATTTAAGATTTAAGGTAAAATTGGCTGTGGTTTACCATTGCTGTACTAACATTAAACTCCAAAATCAAAAATGTGTTGACTATTTAACATCAACAATGGGGATTTCACTATCCATCAATGGAATTGGTATTATGTGTTCACATGTTTTGACCACCAAGCATGGTGGTAGAATGCAGACGTTAGTGACCTCACTGGGACACTGAACACATTGGTTAGGATTCCGGGAATCAGCCCCAAATGGCCTTGTTTATGTGTACTTATGACTGGTTAGTGAAATATCATATTTATATTTTAGTCAGATGATTTTGTAAGAAATGCAGTAATGCAAAGAATTCGGAGACATCTGCAGAACTCTTGTCGCAATATATGTTATCCAATATCCCCATCCTCTCGATCCAACACCTTTGGGGTAGATATGTAGTACCTATTTTTGAAGGCTCACGTTTTTGCTCCACGTTTTTGCTCCACGTTTGTGGTGCATTTTGAATCATTTTGACGGAGAGCGGTTTAGGGTTGAAATGACGGCGGGTGTTGATCATGTTCCTGTTTTTGGCAACTTCAGGTGGGTCTGTCTGAGCAGTGGCCACTTCAATAGGGAAGACGATGATCAACCAGTGAAATTGGTGACACCATATTTTCACATTATGTTTGTGTTAGCTTGTCCCGGAAACCTATGACAGAAAAAGCTTGCAAGACATAGAAATCGACAAATTTGGCCATTCCAGACTGAGTCTCATACCATTTTTTTTCAAAATTTATGTTTTGTTCCAAAAAAAAACTATCATTTCCAGATCAAACCATTTTTTGGGGGGGCAAAAAGACTCGTGCGGTTCCTGGCACTGTTTTCTGGGATCCCAATCTGAGGAACCTTAGCTGTCAAGACCATGGCACCTTGTAAAGCCCTGGTGGAAGAACATGCCTCCAAGACTGGTCGTAGCGTGTCATGGACAGCAATCAACGGCAATGAGGGCTATTTGACGTGGATGAAGGGCGAATGCACTGGATGTAAATAGCTGTTTTGTAGCATTTCTTGTTCGATTTGCTGGTTGGTGGTGTTCATGTTTTTGTGTTGGGATGATGATCCCCCGGCAAATATGTTTGGAATCGTTGAACCACCAATCACTCAGTGGTGGTGGTTTTTTAACAATCCAATGACTATGTTGTCTTTCACATCATATCACATCAACATGTGAGACGTCCTCATCTTTGAGCATGATCTCGGAATGATGAAACCACCAGGCAGTACTTTGCGCAGCCACCAGATGCTGCCAGCACAGTTGTTGCTAGTTGTGTTGTGAGAGATCGACGGTGTTGGGATGCTGGTCAGTTGCAGGGAAGGTTCTGTGCCTTTGAGCATGCATTGAAGATGCAGAAAATTTATGTTTGTATTGGATGTACCAACATTTCACGGTTTGATTGACATATATTATTGTAGAATATTATAGATCTCAAAAATGTGGAACACACATTTTCATTTGTTACATAGAAGCCACCGCATTGATGTTTGAGAGACAGTAAATCTGAGTGCTGCGGAAAAAGATGGAAAAAGGAGTTCCTTCTCACTTTGGTTGCTGGGGTATCTACGGGTGCACTGCTTGATGGTTTTGATTCATCCGGAAATATGACCGTCTTTTAGTCAGTCATGTGGATTTAGTTGAAGATGGGATACTTCGAGTTCCAACGGAAATATCATCACATGTCCCATTCTATGAGATGGCAATTTCCGGGTACATACCCCCAGGTTTGATCAGTTCTGGCAGGTGTTTGAAGACACCTGCATGTATCAGCGTACTGCTACTTGTAGATACCCTCTGGTAAACTAACATAGCTATTGAAAATGGTGATTTATAGTGGTTTTTCCCATTAAAAATTGTGATTTTCCATAGCTATGTTAGTTCACCAGAGGGTAGTTGTATTTCCAACTTGTGGAATTGTGTGAGTTCCTCCAGTCCTGCATCTTTGTTGAAGATGACTTTTGCGCGAGGGTAGTACCATTGCACGTACACCTGTACTCCTGCCATTGTTCACTTTAAATATTTGCACAAAAAATCCCAATACTGCCAATAGAATTTCCGAAATAGAAGAGAGAGAGAGAGAAAGAGAAAGAAAGAGAAAGAGAAAGAGACAGAGAGAGCCATGTTCAACCCAGTCATCCATTAACTGAAGATGCCCTATTACATCATGATTGGGAAGTGGGGATGCCCTTAATCTAACCGTATCTAACCGTTTTTTCTCTTCCATGAATGGAAATGTGTGCGCACCAGCATCATCTCCCACACTTGGTTGTTGAGAGGAATATGAACAGAAAGCCCCCAGATTTCGCATATTTGTGGGTAAAAACGATGCAATTTCCGCAACAGCTCCATTGATCAATTAAGTCCAGTATTTATCGGTTAAAATTGGCGACCTCCACCATTTTTGATCTTTGAACTCCCATATCATTGGTCATATCCCCATGATATCCCATGATACCCCATTAGATCGGTCAAATCCCCATGTTTGACTCTTAAATTGCCCGTTTCGCAGTTGTTTTTCTTCCTACCTGGGCAGCCGGTGTCCGTCCCCTAAATCGCAGGTGACGACGCTGCGTCAGCTTTTGGGATCTCAGGACATTGCAGGGCAAAACATCTTGGGGATGTTCGTGGCTGAATTTCTATAGTAATGAAACATAATGAGACCATAAACGTTACCACCAGTTTCATAGTGGTTATAGACTAATTGTTTTTTTAAGCTTCGTTTTTATGGTTTGCTATGTGCATAGCTCCTTTGTTTGATCATAGACGGGGAATGTTGGGAAACATCGATTCTCTAACCAGCTCCAAGTTGACCTTCATTGGACGGAGGGAAAATGCATCGCATTTGTTTCATGATATGTCTGATATGTTTTTTTTTCCCACGTTCAAGGGTAGTCATATAAACAGGTGAAGCCACCATGACTAGCCTCAGACCACCTGTGGTAGGTCATCCTAGAGGATGCATGGCATAGCCTCAAGTGACTTAAAAGGAGATCCCCATGGGATCTTAAATTTTGGGTGAAGCAACCGTCATGAACTGGAGGGTTTTAAGAAATGGGGTAATGAAACGGCATTGGATCAAAGTATCATACCAAGCATTCAGCTATCAAAGTATCGTGCCAAGTATATATATATATATAATACTATCAAACCATAATGTTGGTAGTGAAAGCATCTTGGAAATAAATACTATTATGACACCATAGAATGGAACTATATTATGAAACCAGATTGGGATACCAAAAAAATGGTAATGAAACCATGATGCTGGTCATGAAACCTTAATGATACCATGGGGAACGAAACCATCCGTGTCTTTTTCCCCACCAACCAGATCCAGGAACCACACCAACCTACCACAGGCGGCGACAGCAATGCGTCCACCAAACCGACAGGGCCAGTTACTTTCGCACATGTCCTACAGCCAAGGGCTACATTCTGCTACTTTTTTTAAACCAACAAAAACTCACGTTTTGTCAAGGTCTCAAAATGAAGCCCAAAAAGCACGCAAACGCCAAACACATCTTTTGGATTCGTTTGGGGCCTCCACAGTTTCACCCAAGCTTGGGATGCACAGGAAATTCGGTGAATTCATGTGGTTTTCCTCATTTTTCAGGACTAGATCATGTGAAAAATCCACTTAAATCCCTTCATTTTCCAGTTCACTCCCCTAGTTTTGAGGATTGACTCATGAGTTTAATCCCCATATGTTGGCTGATCGCGAGGACTTGGAGACCGGGGAAGAACTGGCTGCAGCCTGGCCGCACCTTTTTGGGTCGCCATGGCAGAATTTTTTGGGGGATGATGATGTAACTTCTGGGATGGGGAATGGATGATTCATGGATTTTTCATGGACAATAATGGATAATAATTGGTGATGAATGGATGGCAAATGGATGATTCAACATCTGGGACTATTAGTGGATGATTCATGGATATGATTTGATGATTAATCCAATTGCTCTCAAAATGAAGCATGGCCCTTTGTTTCAAAATGGGACTCCCTTGGGAATTGATGATTAATTACCATTTGATGATTAGTTGATGATTCGTGGATATTTTGGATGGGGATGAGCATAGAATATATATATATATACATAATACATATACATTATAAGCCCCAAAAAAGATAGAAGTTAGTAAAATCCGAATCTAAAATAGTAATAGATGTAACCTGCGCTATCTTTGTGGGGATACTGTATTAATTAAATATGTTTATATCAGTATAATGATTGATTTTGGTTGATAGTAAGGTTATGATTATCATCCTTGATTGTGGATCATGATGGCTAGGTATATACATATGTATATACATAGACATGGTAGATTAGATCATTGCCACAAAAACTATCCATGATTAAAGATTTGGCTCATGATAGTTAATAGTCATAGTGTTTATATATATATATATGCGTGTGTGTATACATGCAGGTTAATAATTGTTAATATTGATTAGTGATGCTTAATTACCGTTAATCCATTCCTGGATAAACTGGATAAATTTGATCACCACCTCCCGTCGCGACGTCATAGATTGATGGGAATTGGATTGGAGTACTGTAACTGTCCCAAAAGGGACTTGGCCATAGCACTTTTCTCAGTAAACACACTTGCTGCTTGCTATGTTTCTGAAACTTGAAGATTACTAATATTGGGATATATTGGGTAAGTCCTCATGCTACTGAGTACAATCGAATGATGGGTGTAAATATGAAATACTATCAGTTCTTGGGACCCCAGTTCATGAATAGATCCAATAATCGCATTTTTAAAACATTTGGTCTAGGAGGAGTTCCAATATTCGGGGGAAGAGATGACTTGTAATTTGCCCAAAAAGATGGACAAGTGAAGCCCCACACTGTTAGTGTGGCAAATCCGATGACAAACTCTGTTTTGGGGGAATTTGAAGCCAATCACTCCAAATGGGGACACCCATAGACTGCAATAGGGAAATGATATTATAAGCCAGAAGATTCAGGGTTCTGAAATGTGTTCGACAACTTACTGATGACAACGTGTCACTAACTTGTGTTTGGTGGTTTAGTTTCACCCCATGAATATTACAGTGATATTTCCCATAAAACCCTAGTTACCCTGTGGTAAACCAACATAGCTATTGAAAATGGCCGTTTATAGTGGATTTTCCCATTAAAAATGGTGATTTTCCATACTTATCTTAGTTTACCAGAGGGTAACTAAGTTATAAACCATTTTGGCTATCGTTCGGGCTCCTCACCTTGTATTCAAGTTTATGGTGATGTGAGCACGACCAATCGGCCCTCGGGAAGTGTGGAAGTGGATCTGACATCAGTAGGCCCTGGAGCTCTAGAGCATACTATTTACCATGTTACTGATTAGTGTTTAAACAATTATGTGCATAATATATCTTGATAACGTGTATGAATGATTTATCGGAAATACATACCCAAAAAGAAACACACATACAAAAACACACATACATATATATATATATATACATATACATACGTATACAGGGCTATGCTGTGAAACAATATGTCTATTGATGTAAGAGGATAGAGAAGCGAGAGAGAGAGAGAGAGGAAGGATGGATGGCCCAGCACCACTGGCCATGTGTTTTCCAATCCTTATCGCACCAGGGATTGAGTTTCACACTGAGGCACGTCTGCAGGCTGCTGCGCCAGAAAGTTACGAAGACTGAGGCGGCAATGGTAAGAATTGGCAAGGGACTCAGCCATATCCATGAGGAAATCTGTGAGAAATTCCAGTTTTACCATCAACATCCAGGAGAGTATGAAATGATATGGATCTTGCAACCCAGGTAAGCTCTTCATCTATTTGGCATGAGCAAGCTTGCATTGGTATATATTCCACACGTACACACACACACACACACACACATATATATATATATATATATTTATTCATACTGCCGCATATGTTCGCATATGTCCACCTATATTGTGGCATATATGATATATGGATTTTATGCGTTTTTGGATGTACATATCATGTTTGTATGTCTAGTACAGCCGCTGCCGGGAAGTTTCTGGGATGGTCACCGCGGCAAATCTTCAGGTCGAAGCTGAAAGATGATGCACAATGCATTCAATCAAGGATCCCAATCGATCCGTATTTGCAGCCTGCATTCAAACGTCCACAAGTTTGTCAGCTGATTTAGACACCATCCTATAGATACAGACCTGGTAGGTTCTGTTAAAATTTGATGGATCATTCATATTACATGTGTCATACAAACGTACATCACCCATGTTTACCATATAATCCCGTACGGCTGGACGAACAAAGAAGTTCTGGAACTTCAGCTGGCTTCCGGGTGGACACGCAAGGCGGCTTCTGCCCAAGATGGGCACCATCCTTTTTTTTTTGGCGACTCAACGACGGTGGGAAGGGTTACAGCTTCGCTGCTAGAGTTGAAACAAACCGAAGGAAGCGTTGGATGGCTTATTGTAGCCGTGCTTGCTTGAAGCTTTTAACAAGTGGGTTTGCGTCTAATTTGTGGGGACGCTGTAGTATTGCAGCAATCTTTATTTGGATTTGGAGTCACCCTGAAACCGTATATACATATATAAATAAATACATATTATGATTATACGTATATACTTTAATATATATATATATGTCATACTTGCAAATGAGGGAAACGTCTTTGGGTTTGTTTCTCACAGTTTGGTGTTTTGAAATCCATCACCAAATCTTGAAGGCAGGATTGATCTCCAACCAACACTCTCATCCAAAACTTCTCAGTGCTTTAGGCTCCTCAAAATTCCAAACCAACTACCCTCTGGCGAACTAACATAGCTATTGAAAATGGCCATTTATACTGGATTTTCCCATTAAAAATGATGATTTTCCATAGTTATGTGGCTGTTTACCAGAGGGTATAGAGTCTATAGATGGATAATCTGGGACCAGATCTAACTTGGAACCAGATCTCAGTTGTTTCCCTTTCATTTCCATTACCAGATCCAAACCAGCCACTGAATAACAAAGGGGCGCCCTCAAAATAGCTTGAAGGTTGACAAAATCATGTTCACTACTTTCATCTATAATTTTCATTGTTCCCTATTTTTTTGAATGTGGTACTGCGCTGAACTATATACATGGGGGTACACGTCGCCTCCCAGATTTTTTCTTGGGGAAGGTGGGAAAATTTGCAGGGAATTCCCTGTATTTGGCAGTTGTTCTTTTGCAGATTTTACCCTAAACCAATCCAATGAACACAGTGTACCCCATCTGTTGGGCAAAGCCATTCTGCGTAGTTGGGGCTGCATCCCAATTAGTAGGTGGTGATCATAAATCCACTACAAAATCTGACTGGGGTATGTATCCGACATGATCTCACCAAATGTATCTGGGTTATTTCATGAGGTCATTATCCATTTTGCTTCTGTGAAAACCCAATACGTTTGGAAATGACCCAGTATAGTATGGCTTGCAAAAGTGAATGATGGTTATCTACTACCCTGTTGTAATCTAACATAGCTATGCAAAACCACCGTTTCAATAGGTAAATCATCTACAAACATGCAATTTTCCATAGCTATGTTATCCTATGTTGTATTGCCAGAGGTTATATGATGAACGTTTCCCATGGAAATCATGAATGTCAAAGAATGTCATCTAGGAATCTAGCCTTTGGCTTGTTTGATATGGTTACTACCCACTTACCAACCATATATTATCACCAGAACCATCAATGTGAGTGGGTGAATGACCCAGTATGAGATGGCCTATAACTAACTTATAAAGCTTAAACTGCTTACTTTCTATACTTATGTTCCATGAATGCACATCCACGGCTCACGGCAAACTCATCGCCGCTCCGCCACGACGTGGCCGTCGCCAGCAATTCAAAACGGCGCGGATCGCTGCGCCGCGTTGGTTTCACGAACCGCGGCAGTTCGACATGGCAAGGACGCACGCTTGAAAAATGCGCAGTGGCAAGTGGACACCCTCGCTCATGGAAGCTGAACAGAAGCGATTTTCTGTGGTTTGGATAGGAATATGCATATAATATATATATATACATATACATACACATGAGTGAACATATAAATATACACATACATTTACACTATATATATATATATCACAATATCTATGTATCTTACAAAGGAAAGTATTCATATATCACTCTATATACGTATATGAACATGTAAGCATGTATGTAGACATGCATACTTATTCATTGATCTTTATTGATGTCTCCATTAACCATCCCTGCTGGTTATTCACTTTCACATCATGAGTGGTGAAATGTCCATCGCAGTTGAGTGAATTGAGAGCGTGGCTGCGCTTGCTTGCCCATGACACCTGCGCAAGACATCCTTATGATGCCAGCACCTGCCTGGGTATCTGATACTGTATACAATACATCTCTTTGCACGGATGTGCGTTGAAAAGCGCCTCCTGCTGCAGAAATATACCTGTTGCTCCTCATTTCAACCTGCACAGCCAAAGGCGCGAAAACAGTACAAACAAGCCTGCCACTTTGAAGCATGCTGCGAGACCCTAACAAGTCCCTGATAGAAAAAGGTGAAGCCTCACCCGCAAAGTCATTTCCATTCATGTCCTCCAAGAATGCCCGCTGTGTGAGTGGTAACCTGGTAGGCTCTACAAGCAAAGACTTGGCTGGGAATCCTTCAGCCACACATGAGAAGTTTCGTTTTTTGCCTATCAATTTCTGTCAACAACCTTCTTCATGGTGATACCTGCCAATGCCCATCACGTTTCAGTTTGTGGCTTGCTCAGCACAGTGAAGGAATCTCATTTTATATAAAGGGCCTTAACATGTGGATGTGTGTTACATGGGGGGTGATCATATGATATCATATGTGTTTCCTTTCAAGTCATGTCGCAGCAGCAGATGGCATGGCTGTGCTGCACTGGCAGCTTTCGTCTCGAAGGCCAAGCGTTTCGTTGAAGTCGCTTCGTGCTGGCCAATGAATGCTTGAAGCCGGCAGTGAACCACGCGTCCGCGGGTGATTTTAAGTGGCCCACGCTGGTAACTGGGGTGATTTTGAAGAGTGATGGAAGCACCTTGGAGCCTGCAACGTTGGGTCAAACAAGATGCCTCTTTGACAGGGAACTGCCATGTTTGCACTGATGCACTCTGAAACCAAGACAACAAGTCCAAACAAATCCAGTCTTGCCATGGTGGAATTACCGTAAACATGCCAGTATGACATACGGGAGATCAGAAGTGTGACCGCCCATTGGCTAATCTGTTGATAGCCAGAATTCATTCAAGTGCTGTTATTGAGTGCCCCCCTCATCATAGATGCTTCATAAGTTTTTACAGGGTTTCAATAAAAACCCATCTTGGCAAAATCCTGAGGATATCATCAAAGCCCAAGTTCACGGTGGGTCACCTCCATTCCCCCACTTTCTGGTGGTCGACCTGTAGTGAGCTCTAAGTCTGCTAACTTCAATCAATGGATTGGTTCATGGGAAATTTTACAGGAAACCATGGATTTTCCCATGAAATATAGGGGTTTCCTGTAAAATTTCCCTTAAACCAATCTAGTGATTCAACAATCCAACTGTACCAAGATGGAGAATGTGGAAGGTGCCGTGGCCGCCACGTCAAAGGGGCAACCAAAAACAGGTGTCGCGAGCAGGATGTGTTTATGTCGACCAATGAGAGAATTTGTTGGTTTCGACTGTGTGATGTGATTTGTAATAGAAAATAATACAAGGATGTACAAGGATAACTTGGAACTTAACATCGCTTCAAAACATGAATCCACTGCAATCTCAACGGATATCATCAGGTTGGCGGTGCTGGGGGAAATTTGTTGGGAACTTTGACCCCGCTTTATCAGTGCACAGCCCACTTCTTTGGCGAAGTTTTCACACATGGCATGCAACATGTGGCTTATCTATTGACCCAGGCACATGGGTTTTGAGCTTGAGAGTGAGACCCCTTGATATTCCCGCCAAAAGGGGCTTGTTTTTGCCCACCTAGCACTTAAGGGAAAGTCATCGCAGAAGCAGGTTGAAGGTAAAGTTTACAGGAACGTCCTAATATTCGACTGGCAAAACTATGTCAAACCCATCGCATCAGAAACATCATGTCCCCCCCAAGGACGGTAAGATCATCTAACAAACTTGTGGTGGATTCAGTTATTGAAGCGCTATTCTGGGAATAAATCTGGAGCTCAATTTCTTACTTTGTTTACAGTGTTTGCAAGAGTAGCCATGTGGATGTCGCTGAAAATCGGGTCTATATCGCTTTTAACACACTATACACCATTATATACACCCCACCTCGGATGGATCAAGACCTCATGTTCACTCTTTCTTCGTGGTAATTTTCAGGGTAGCCCCATGATAAAGGACGAAGCTATGTCAGCTATGTTGATAAACGAAGTCACCAGAAGGACTTGAGTCGAACCGCCAACAACAGCCGAACGTTTTTGGGCGCCGCGGGCCGCTGAGACAGTAGATGTTTCGCTGTGGAGGATTGGCCCCTCAACCCGCCACTTGTAGTTTTGGACAGCTGGCCCTCAGACCACCTGTTGCATCATGTTGTGTCTATTTGAATATCTACCTATCTACAGTGTATAATGTATATTTGAATTATGTGTGTATATATATATATATATAGATGTGTATATACATATATATATATATATAGTATGTTTGTAGGTATACATGTATACATACAATGCATATTATGGGGAATAGATGTGTATGTGTGCTTCTATAGACACATACAGATACATAATATACATATACATGGCATTCATGAAGCAGCTGGGCTCGGATATCTCATGTAAACTTCATGTCTTAAACCTCTCTTGACTTGGGGGCAGTTGGCGAGAGAACCCTGGAATACCACAGCAATGCCACTCGGCTGATCGTGGATACATGTCACCAATATGCGTTTAGCAACGTTTTGTTTGTGTATACCCTCTTGTAATTTCACAGTCTGCCTGCTTTGGAAAATGGCCAATTAGTATCAATTCTGATGTGTTCATATTAAAGATGGTGATTTAATGGGTAGGTTTGTTGTCCCGCTTGTTTTCGTTTTCTTAACATCACACTAAAAAAAGAACATGAAGATCACCAGACGTAAAAGCCGCATTTCACAGCTGTCAAGCAATTTGTTTGGCCAGATGTCCCCCTTTGAACCTTGCCCCGTATAGGAAATCTTGCGGGGGCTCACAACCATAACTCGCAGACTCTGCAGCCGATAAGAAGCGCAGAGGAAAATGGACTGCAAGCACTGCAGGCTGTGTCAACCATTAGTGTCGACCCTGGATTACACCACGGTTTATCAATTAGTTAGGGGTGTACTGTCCAAATAGTGATAATTTGACAATGAAATGGTACCCTCCCAATTAAGCAGCTCAGAGATTTATTTATTATCCAGGGTTGACATTAATGTTGTTTTCCTGCTGGTCGATTGCACTAAAGAAAAGCAAAGTGTTACTTGCAATCAAGAGGTAAAGTCATGTTTTTTCCTCAACAGGCAAAGTATCCCGCGAATTCTGAATGGGTTGCTGACCAGCCCAGTGGAGCTGCAAGGAATTTGAACATATCTGTGACCAGTTTGGACATTGTCTCATCATTGTCTCATTGTCGAATCTACTTCTGTTGACCAGTTTGGGTATTACGCCTTTTCCATACATTTTACGTATATCACTGCATTCCCGCTGTTCCCGTTTTCTTCTGCTCTGCCACCACCGAATCGATTTGCACCGCATAGTTCCAATTCATTCAATTCTTGCGACATTTTGTACCCTTGAGACTTTGGAACTTGCACACAGAGGGTTGCAATATTTAAAGGAATATAGGGTAGCCCATGGTACCCCACCTTGTTTTTCTGGTACAATTCTGCTGATCATCTTCATGGCCCGATCGCCAGGATGTCAACAGGACCTTACCGGGAGGCAACATGGGTGTTCTTTGCTCCCTGAAAAAATCGGGAGAAAGGTCAATTGAAACAAAAACCACCCACTTTTTGTAGGTGCTTGGGGACTTCCAAAAGCAACAAACATGATATTCAGGGCAGCACACTGAGTGGAGTCAGCAACAAACGTGTAGGATATACTTCCTCAAACGTAATCGCGATGGAGAGAGATATTTGAGGAAGAATGCAATTGAGTCAAGATGAGTCAAGTATATGGGCTGCTCGTCCCAAAAAGAGATTAAAACTCAAAGAATAAGGATATACGCTGTGACATTTCGGTTGAAGGCCACATAGAGTTGGAACTAGACCATTCAAAACCCTGGCAGCTTGTCCCTGCTGGGGGCTCGTGATGCACCATAGGGGATATCATCCTTTGCGGCGGGGGGACGTGTGCCATATATCCAGTACCATTTTCGTAGAATCTACCCTGGTGGAGAGGTTTGAGTTCATCGGCATCAAGCTGGCAGAAATGACAACAGATTTGGCTCAAGACTGCGGGTCAGCCTTCAATAGACTTTGTCAGTGCTGGGGGCAGCTTGGTTGCAGTGCGAATTTGGGATAGGCTCCACAAAAAAAATCGATCCTGCCATGAGCTGGGGCTTGGAAGACAATTCTTTCCTTCTAAAAGTCAATTGGTTCTTGTGGTCTAGCATAGTTGGGAGGATGGTAATTAGCTAGAGAAAGGAAACAACTTTGATCACTGCAAAACATGAAGTAGATGGGAAGATAAAAAACAAAACGCACCCCCAATCTGGCAAACTATGGCCTGACTCTTAACCCTCCTGAAAGAGATATGAATGCTACCATTCGGTCCCTTTATCCCCTCAAATCGCCAAGTGTGGTGGTTGAATTCCATGATTTATTCCATACTAAAGACTAAAGGCTCTGGATTTGTGCCAAAATCAGGGGTTATCCCAAACTGGCCACTTGAGTAGGGAACCTATGGGAGCCTGAGTATCAGCCATTGGATTTTGGGGTACCCCATTTGCGAACAACTCGCTTGTTGAACCAGGTGAACCATCACGTTTCCATAAAAATTGCTGTTTGGGTTACGGTGCAATAAGTAATGACAACATGTTCAGACAGACCCAACGATACTCTCAAGTGTTGGCTAAATCTTCCGTTATCATCCATTGTTTATGTCAAGATATATATATATATATAAATATATATATATATATCCCATTAGAATCCTCAATATAAATCATATAAATCCCCATTGAATACAAAGGTTCACTGGATTGGTTAATGGGAAATTTTACAGGAAACCTCTATATTTGATGGGAAAATCCATGGTTTCCTGTAAATTTTCCCATTAACCAATCCAATGAAAGGTTGCTTCAATCCCATGGTATCCCAAGGTCGGTCAACTCCTCAGTGCAGAAACCGAGGCCATGGTGAGTCATGCGGACGATGCGGGCAGGCGATGTCCTTCGCGAGCCCCTGGTGGTGGAATTGAGGGAGAAGAAAACTCGGCTGTTGCTGAGTAGATAAGCGAAAAAAAACAAGGTGGGCCCCCCTAGGTAAGTTGCTGTAAAAGTAGGCTAACTATGGCTAAACTATGGTTTATGGTAGATGTAGCTTTATATAGTATGCTTTAGTTAATGGGGGTTATGAATCAAATTGGAACTAGGGAGCTCAGCCTTGTCACTAGTTTTGTGGTTTTGAATATTGCTTTTTCCCACTCCTACTTGGGATTGTGATCCCGGCGAATAGTTTTGCGATGGATTGAGACCGCCATTGCCAGTAATGGGTTCAAGCACTTCTGGCTGTCCAAATCCTACTTCTGGGATGCTTATCAACTTATCATATTCTGTTTGTTTTCTTGTTTGTTGAACTGGTTGGGACATGTTGGAACCAGAACAAGCAACCAATCTTACCAACTCAGAGTCGATTAAAAGCCCATAGCTTTCCAGCATTTTTTAGCTGACGCTGATCCCAAGCTTACGTGGTAAAGCCAAGCAAATCCAATGATAAACAATTTCCCACTTCCGGCTTAACGTGTGCAGGTATCCAGGTCACAATCACATACAATCACACACCCTGCGCAATCAAACATGGCTGGCTGGGAATTCCACCAAAAGTGGGCATTTGAATGAGAGAAGCATCGAACTCCCCCCCGGCAATTAAACCTGGCAATGGAACATGTCAATGGAGATTTTAGCGGGAAAATCATCTATAAATGGTGAATTGTCCATTGCCACGTTGAATCGCCGGAGGGCACCACCAAAGGGAGGCTGATTGTGGCTCTAGAGGTGCTGGTTGCTCGGTGGCCAGGCAGTCAAGAAGAAGTTCAGTTGCGAAGGCACCGGAGAGGATGACCCCATGGATTTCCACTCGAAATGTGCAATGCATGGTCTGATTTTTTTTGGGTATCCCAAGGTATGGCCTTTTTCAGAGGGAAAATGAGGATGAACCAGTGGATTTAGGAGTTTAGGGCTTGGCTTTGTATGATGATTGGACAACTGGGACAACTTCAGGGCACTCGGCCTTACACAAAAAACGACATTTGCTAAACCCAACAGGAAACCATTCAAGCGTCCAGTTTTTGCTATGTGGGTGTCATTCCTGCATAAACGAGACTAAAGAAGTATATTGCAGTATATCCTTGTATTGCCTGTCAGGGAATGTGCTCTAATCTCTGCTTGTCTCGCTGGATTTACCGTTAGTCAAACATGGCTGGGAAATCCACGAACCAAATGGAAGTTTCTGGGAAAATTATCACAGTAAGCTGGAGGGTAGCCATTAAATTATAGGTTAAAAAACAATTGAGTTACTATTGGACCCATAAACTCCCAGTACTATTCGAGGCTAAATTCCGATTCTTCATGGTTGAATCGAATGATTCTCAATGGTCAAATCCCGATAGTTTGATGGTAAATCATTGCAAATCCCAAAGCAATAAATCACTAAATTACCCGTGAAATGGCTATTAAACCGTATTAGATCCCATTAGATAATCCCAGGAATGTGGCGTCGCAGAATTGTCTGCATGGAGGGCGCAGAGAAAAATCTAAAATCATGTATATTCTATAAATCATCTTAGAACCTATCAAATCATATCAAATCAATTCAAATCATATAGCAATCATACTAAATCCGATTATGTCCTCTTTGATCATATCTTAATTAGATGCCCTTAAATCCTGTGAAATCATATGGAGGTGTCCTAAGTCATGGGGGTCTTGGGCCCCAAATCATCCATTTTCTTTCGGATTTTCTATAAACCATCCATTTTGGGGTATCCCCCACGTATGGAAACCCTCAGATGCATCCAGCCATGACATGACCATGCAACCCCAGGTGCCGTCCGACGGCCTTTCAGATGGCTCCACCCATGACTCGGACCTTCACAGGCGCCCGGCGGGATGATGGAACATGGATTTCATAGCATTGCATATATGATGAAATCTGAGATTGTATGATATCATATGATTTAATATTGTGAGTTTGATAGTAGTGAATAGGATTGATAGGAACTTGAATGATATGTGATTTAATGATATTTGATTGATGTAACCAACCAAATCATAGAGATTTAAGTACCAACAATGGTGGTATAATGGCAATATAATGGGATTGTTGATCTGGAGAAATTGTTTGACGGCCTCACATCGCAACGTTGCTGGAATGATGGTGAATGGATTGGGAAAAATGCTACCTAAAATTGCCAATCCATGGATTAATCAAATTATCATGATTAATCATCATAATTGCCAATCCATCATAATTAATCAAAAATGCATTTCAGGTTGATTAATTATGATGAAAAACATGCAGAAGCTGGCATATTGCCGATCATGAAGCTGAAAAAAATTCAGAATTGCTGCAGCCCATGATGGGTCAATGATTCCCACAAGGGGGGCAAGTGATGATTTTGTCTTTGATTTAGCCAAATTTATCCCCTTGTAAATGTGATGCTGTTTTTTTTTAATAAACCTTGCTTCTGGAGGGTATAGTGAAATATAGTTAAACCATATCAGAGCGGTATCCATGTCTGGTGAAATTGGGAATGATTTGTGACTTTCTGTTTACCACGTTACCTGAGTGTTGGTCGATGTTTGCTTCAGAGGGATGATTCCATCAATGGATTCTTTGTTGCCCATCACTGCAACGAAATCACAAACAATCACAACAGATCATCACCCCAATTCAGAACCAGACTACAGGTCGCGGGCGAGCAAGACTTCACAAGAGTTCACGTGTCTGGAGGCCGTGACTGGTGGATGGGACTGGGATAGTTTAGCGGGGTCCACGGAGAAATGTGGAAATATGGGAAGGATTTGGCTGGAAAATGGATAACAATGGACAAATATCATGAAATATATAGAAATACCCTCCAGCATGTTGTGTTTCGCAGCGGATGGTTGCCAACCCCCATAAATGTTGGGTGCTGGCTGTGGCGCCTGCTACAATGTTACAAGTGTACACTATCGGATGCCCAAAACCCATCTATACCATTACATACTGTAGCATCAACACTGCATTTTAGCAACCTCTACATCAAAAAAACTGCCAACCAGTAGTATTATGTAAGTGTGTATGCCATTTTTGTTGCCCCCAGCAACACTGCCAGGCCTTTGCGAATCCCAAGCGCGAGGCCTTTTCCAAGGGGGTGGTGATCCGATTGTTTTCTTGATGTCCGTTGAATGGGGTATTTTGCGGATATCTTCGATCATGTTCCATGCAACATCACATGCAAAACCCAGGAAAACCCGCCATTTAATTCGAGGATTTTCCCATTAAAGATATTTAAAGCCTCCATTTAGTTCGGGAATTTCCCATCGAGCCAAGTTTGATCACACCATGTTGGGGTAACCCCCTAGATAGCTAAGTTGGATAATAATTCTCATGAACCACTATTAATCATTATTAACCCAATAGTAACCCATTCAGCTGCGGGCTGCCAGAATTGGTGCGATGTCCGCGACGACGATGATAGCGACGACCAAGACCTGTGGCTTTCCGCCTCGTTGGAGCTCATAGCGATTTTCAAACGCCCGCAGCAAGTGCTGTTTGATAGCTTACAGTAGCCAGTAGCCTCTGCTATTGAAAATATGGCCATTTATAGTGGGTTTTCCCATGAAAAATGGTGATTTCCCATAGCAAACTGTTGGTTTACCAGAGGGTAGCCCCCCAAAAAAGATAGAAGAGGAGAATCTGAATCTAAAATAGTGATATGTGTTTACAGTTTTGTTTTAAAAAGACCTTTTTTGGGGGTTGCCATAGACCCCATCTTTGCTTTTGAGATCCTCCTTGATCTCGCTAAGGCCCTTCAAAGAGCCGCAGCCCACTGAAGCACCAGCCACGCCGAGCCGTGGATCGACAGAGAAAGTCTGGATTTCATGGGAACATTGGATAACATTCGGACATAGTATCATCCTAGATAGAATATGGAATGTTCAAAGATATTCCATGATTCCATTGTATATATACATATGTGGGCTGTTTTTGAAAAATTCCATATTCTGCCCGCTGCGGATGGTGAGATATAGAGGATTAAAGAGCATTGTGAAGCAACACGAAGGAGAGGAATTTGAGCAATGAATTTAATATTTGATTGTGACTCAATTATGACCCAAGAAAGTCTGGGTCAATCTTACATCGTCTAGTACTTTTTCATAGTTTGCCAAGAAGTGGGGATATATTTCTCAACCTGACCAGCAACAGTTGGATGTTAACTATTGATTTGGGACCAGGACGACTGTTGGTCCCCATGTCCCGGTTTAAAGCAGTGTATCTACAGGCTGACAGAGATTGCTGTACCCTAGGGCCCTATCCTGGCAATGTAAATTTTCGCTGGTAAAAAGACAAAAACACTTGTCCCCTGGAGACAGACAGAGAGAGAGAGAGTTGTCTTATTTACAAAGGTATGATTTCCCATGATTTGATCCATGACTTTCCCATCATGTTCCAATGACTCTTCTGTATCCATATGTATCCATACTTTTTCCATGTGTTTCCCTTTCAAATATGTTCCAAAGATACTAAATGATCTTGCAAGTTTTTTTGAATGGTTTCTCTTCTTTTCCGAGATGCGCCAAGACAAGGTTTGGCAATGAGTTTCCAATTTCCTCAGATGTATTCTAACACAGCTATGGAAAACACCCTTTTCATACGCAGAAAGCATCTATAAATGGCCTATTTATACCAGGTACAAACTGTGAAATTGCCAGAGGGTCAAATGAATGACCACTATGAAACATTATTGACCATGATTAATCCAATATTACCCACTATTAATCCAAGATATCCAAAGGGTCAACCCCAAGTTCAGCCCTTGCGCAGCCTCGCCGAGGTCGTCGGCCCGCGCAAGGACGACGGCGCAGCAAGCGCGACTCGCCGAGGGAAGAGATCCACAGCCAAGGTGGGGAAGGGGATGCTGACCACCGGTGATGTGGGTGAAACAATGCCAGAAACCACGAATTTAAGGGGAAAAAAGCACCTATGAAAATGGTGAGTCCTTGGGGATGGTTGGATGGTTGGATGGCATTGTGGGACGTGAATCTGAGGATTCATCAACACCAGATGGACAAACCATTGGTTTCTCAGAGAAAAGGAAGACCGCAAAGTGTTGATAATTGCATGATGATGATTAATTGATGAAAATTGATCATAAAGAGTTATGATTCATGATACTTGGTGATGATTGATGATCATCGAAACAATGTATGATTCCCGAAGACACTATGTTCAGGCTGTACTATTTATATATATGTTCAGGCTGGTATGTAAAGAATTTGGAACACACTACGGACCAGACTGGGCCGCATGAAGCTAGTACAGGCTAGTACAGAATTTAGCAGCTCTGCCGCGGCGCGACGATCGCCTCTGTGAGCAGCGAGCCAAAAAATATATATATATATAATATAATATATATATATATATATATATATCCTCTGGTAAATTAACATAGACCCTAGCAGATAGGGATTGGAAAATTAGTTTCCTCTAAAAATGGCTATTCTCAGGGTCTATGTTAATTTACCAGAGGGTATATATATCTGTGTGTGTGTGTCAAACGTATAGGTCACGGAACCCTTCCCGAAGCCATCACCAGGCAGACCCGAAGCCGTTGTGCAGCAACTTGGCAGATCCGTTGTGGAAACAATGACACCTAAATTGCCATTGGCTTTCTTCTCTCTAATAGGCTACTTTATAATGGTATAAGTATTCCTAAAATTTGACATCTTATCATTCATCAAATTCATCCAACAGAAAAGATAGATTCATAGATGCATGAATGGATAGTTACAGTAGATGCATGGATGGATGGGTAAATAGATTTTTTGTTGATCAGATCCGAATCTTTTGACCGAACACATTTGGCTGAATGTGAGGCAACATGCAACACAAGTGTATGTTTCGGGCGAGGCGCCACGTAAATATACTGTAGGATGTTACTTTCCCATCAGCTGGCGCAGTTCGCACAGCTACGGACAGCACATATGGCTGGCAGTTTCATCTATAAATGCTTACTTTTCATCACAATCGTCTTGATAAAATTTCAGCTGGCCAGATCATGCAAAGTTGGCCACTACCATGTTATGGGTGACTCAACCACACAACCGCCGGCCAGATCTGCGCTTGAAATCTCCAAGATCAGGTTTAGTTTCGGGAAAAGATTACCATAGGAAACCCCCAAACGTCAGAAATCCAATAAAAATCCGCGTTTTCCTGTAGATTTTCCATTTTTGCCTCCATTCTTCAGTCGTCTCAATCACCACCTGCAGTACTTGTGGACTGAGGCAGCCGCAGATCCCTGGCTCCGTGGTACCTGGGTTTTGGTCGTCCCCTTTTTAGGGACCCACCGGAGCAGATTCCAATATTATTGAGTTGTGTGATTCTCGGAAATATCCACATTATTACTCAATGGATTGGAAAAAATGGTAAATTTTTACCGGAAACTCCTATATTTCATGGGAAAATCCATGGTTTCCGGTTAAGATGTTCCCTTCAACCAATCCAATGATTCACCAGTATGACTCATGACACCATGATGATCCTGGTTCCAATATTTGGCCCGTAGATGATGGTGAAGGGATTGGAAGAAATCATCCCCTTCAATCTGGCCCAACTTGAATCTGATTTGGGAAATGTGACAATTTTTCCTGCTTTCAACCATCCAGAGTTAGGCCATGTTCGGCCATTTATGGGGGCAATTATTTTTGACCCATGGGCACATTCCAGATGGAATCCCAACTGAACAACTTTGGCCTGGGGTCAAACCCCTTAAATCTTCAAAAACTGGCTCCGGACAGTACATCCCAATATGAGTTGGTCTCTTCATTTTTCAACCTGCCAGGGTGTTGACACATATCATATAATTAATACATATACATATATAGATGGCGATGGAGAGAGAGAGAGAGGGGGAGAGAGAGAGAGAGAGAGAGGTATATACATATATACATGTCGATCTTAACAACATACTGTACAGAAACGAGGATCCGGCGGGTCCATAAATAGTTTCATAGTTGGACATGGGAGTTGGTCTTGCAGGTCAGCATGTGGTTGCCCGGGTGAAGGCATGACTATCCCCACGCCCTGTGTTGTGCTGGTCTCACAATCCCTTCCCCGCAGAGAACAAAACAACGCGGCAGAAACCCTGGCAAAATTTGCTGGGTTTGTCTATGTTATCAACATGTTATCTTATTTTTGGCTGACATGTGGCTTCTTTGGGGGGATCAACCATTTTACTGGTGTGGAAAAATCTGAGCATGATATACTGAAATTAAATGACATTAAGGCTCTATCCCACTCAAAAGTGGATTCAAACAACCATAACCGGTTGGTATTTTCAGTATTTAAAAGTTCACTTGAATGTGCATCACACTTACTAAGTAGCTAACAACATGAAATAACCCAGTTATATAGATTGGTGGGATATACCCCAGTCATATTTTATTTTATATCAACCTCGGACTGCATAAACCATGGTTGATTCAGGATTGGGGGTTACCTCGCCAAGTAGTGAGTTCATTTGCTAAAATGGAACCCTCCAAAGGAAACACCCAAGAGGGTTTAACCAAATCCAGGTGTGACAGCAGTGAATCTGGTTGATGCAATGGAATTCATGTACCATGATGTACCATGCATATCAAATGTATAAATTAGCAACTTCCAGTTTTCTACAACCTAACATGCGCACAGGGATTAAAAATCATTGAGATACATCAGGGTCATTCTAACCACTGTAATTGGTTCATAATGAATAGATATGATAGATAGGTATATATATATATATATCCATGGAATAGGTGGACATACCCATAGAAAGACCACTTCCATCCATCGCTCCAAGTGCCGCCCTGCCGATCTCCCCCGCCCTGCTGTCGTCCAATTAAGGTCACCATCGCAGACATTGGGCTTCCGTTCCGCGGTGTTCTTTTCAGAGTTTTGAAGGTTTTGCTCGGGGTAAAACTTGGTGCTCCGGTAGTCAAACGTGGCAATGGAAAATCCCACATTTTTATCTGATTTTCCCATTGAAACCCTTCATTTATAGGGGATTGTCCATTGTCATGTTTGAATATCAGAGGGTATGGTAAATATATATGTAAATATATGTAAATATTCACATTCAGTCTTTCTCCCCCCCCAAAAAATACATTAAGTAGATACCTCCCAGATGCTTCGCCCTGCTTCAATTTTGGATCTATTCGTTTGATATGGTCCCATATCGGGGGACGGGATTGCCCGGTGGCAGGGTATCTGAGGAGATACATATAAAAAAATCTGATTTTCCATAGCTAAATTACCAGAGGATAACCGGGTAATTATTCATGATTTTCCTCATTCAAACATAGCCATGTATTGGGGGGGTATACCATCGTATACCTCATTTTCAGACACACCCAACTGAGTAACTGGACACTTTGCAAGTGCATGGCTAGCGCAAATTTGTTTGCATGTGCCCTTCAAAGCTGGGTTGTTTAACCTCAATGCACCCGACACTGATGAGTTTTGAAACACATCTCACGTTTGGTAGTGATGTACATCATAGGTAGTTAATTCTACTCCCAGGCTTGTTGGCATTCTCTCCCTTTCGGTTGCTTTGCACTCTTGGCATATGGGATGATCTGCAAATATCTTCAATTACTACTAATGTAGGTAAAACAATAATAAACCACCTATATTTTGATGGTTTATACCACCTATTTATGGTGATTTTGGAGATGGTTTATTATTGTTTTACCCACATTACATTCCAGCACCCACCAGGGGGCTCCCCTTGAAGCACCAAGGTGCGGTGCGCCGCAAATGGCTCCTGCCGCGAAGGTCCCGGGTGGTTGGTGAAGGGTTGGTGGTGGCGTGTGGTGGCCATGCGCTTCAACAGTTACCAAAAAAATGGTATAATGTTGGTAAAACAATAATAAACCATCCCCTAAATCACCATAACTAGGTGGTATATACTATTCCCAAATGGGTGGTTTATTATTGTTTTACCCACATTAATCGGAATTCATCGGACAGAATTGGTTGTCACATACTGACATGTTATTCATTGGATTGGTGTAAGGGAAAATCTTAACCGGAAACCATGGTTTTTTACCATCAAATATCGGGGTTTCCTGTAAATTTTCCCATTAACCAATCCAATGAATAATGTGATAATATGATATCTGAATTCCACATGGTAGATATATATATATATATATAATATGTCAAATACTGACATGTTATGACATGTTTCTCGCAGTTTTGGTGATCGTTTTGCTTCATGTTGAACCTCGGCAAACGGCCAGGCCATGCCGACCCCACCGATGTGGCCAGGCGTGGGTTGAAACTCCGAGAGGCCCTGATGGAACAGCAATGTGAAAGGAGATGTATAGTCCAAGCGGATAGAAACAATATGAAACCATTAATCTTAATGTCTTAATCAATTGATTGGTTATTGGGAAAAAGGAAACCATGGATCTTCCCATCAAACATAGGGGTTTCCTGTAAATGTTCCCTTAAACCAATCCAGTGACTTAATCAATCTTACATGTAACTAAAAGTGGATCATGGGCTCATGGGGCTATTAGTGGGATACATCAGCTATATGATCAAAAATGGATGGCTGTTGTGATTAGAGGAATCAAAGAATTCCATACTTCACCTCCTAAAGGCTCCTTTGAAATTCTACGCTTCAGTTTTTTGGGGGCATATATGTCTGAGAATGGGGTGCAATTCGAGAATGGCCGTTGCAATGAGGAACAGAATCATCAAAGCAGTGGGTGGAATGAAGTTTTTTGGTAGCCTATTGCGAGGCAAACCTAAGTGTTTTACCGAGAAGAATAGGGTAATCACGTGATATTGCCATATGTTCCTCCGAAACTACAGGCACACAAGCTTATTTGCTTACGTCCATTCGCACAGGGGCTCTGATTAGATCCAGGCCTTGCCTCCAAGTGTTGGAATTGCGATGTGTTCAAGCCATCCCTGAAAGATGAATGATGGCAAGCCTATCCTTAGACCGTTTTGGTGGCCAAAAATGGAAGGTAAACCATGTTTGAAACGCTCTTACTATTCGCTTTTTGAGATGTTATTCCGAAGATTGAGATTTCCGTTGCCATCAGCGGCCAGGCATCATGAGTACATCTCCTATCGAACAGCCAAGGTGCGGGAGGGTAACTCCCCCTTCAGCTTCAGTGGGAAATTGTCATCAAAATCCCGACTTTGATGGTTAGATCATGATCCATTTAGTTCCTGATTTTTGATGGTTAAACCCCAAAGTTTCACGATTTTTTAATCGATTAAATCCTTTTTTTTCACCGTGTTTAATGATTAGACCATCATTTTTACATATTTTCATGGTTAAATCATGGTTAAATCCCTATTTTTGAATATGTTTGATGGTTAACTCCATTCAAATCCCAATGTTTCGCCCTTTCTGCATGGCCAGGCCTGCCGTCTTCTTGCCCTGCGGAGCTATAGGTGTGGCTCCTGGAAAGGTTAGTTGATGATGGGGGATACTACCCAATACATTGGGGATGATCAGAATCCATGATGGGGATTAAACTAGAATGTGATTGAGTGTATAGTTATATTTCTGTACGCAATTCTCTGGATATATTGTTTTGTTGATTTAAATTTATTTATCACTTTATCAGTTTTTTGCGTGGTAAAGAAATGCTTGAAGAACAAGTCAACTATTGGTTGTGAATAGAGTTTCTGATAGCCCCCCATGGCTGACTATACATTGCGGCATGGTGTGATTTTGTTTCCCTGAAGAGATCACTCCAACTTCCTGGGATGATCTCCGATCGAAAATGGATCAACCAAGGATTCTCTACAATGTGGGAAAAACGATCAATAAATCATCCCCAATGACACAGCATTTTTACAGGTGGGATTTAAACCATTCCCAGTTTTATGGGTGATTCTTCACTTTTTTTACCCACATCAATCAAAAAAACAATCAGCATCAAGTGATCAATGGATTGGTTAAAGGTAAAATTTACAGGAAAGTCCCATATTTCAAAGGAAAATCCATGGTTTCCTGTAATTCTTCCCTTAAACCAATCCAATGAAGTGAGGAAGTTTTCTCAGTGGCGCTTCTCCCCCCGTGAAAGAACTCTTCTCTTTCTTGGTCCAAGGTGCCTCTGGTGGTCCGCCCGCCCGTTCTCCCATGAACGGCGGCAGGAAGCTCAGGACAATGGCATGAGGAACTGAGTTGATGGTAAAAAACTACCATGTACCCTCTGGTGAACTAACATAACTATGGAAAATCACAATTTTTAATGGGAAAATCCACTATAAATGGCCATTTTCAATAGCTATGTTAGTTTACCAGACAACCCCCAATTGGGGAAAACCACAAATCTGCCATGGTTTACAGTATCATCATTTGCTCCTATGTGCTCTGCTAAAGTTATGAATGTTTAATGGTCGTAAGCACGCGACTCTTGGACAAACCAATATTGAGAAGTGTATGCATACAGAGAGATAAGGGGAGAGGGATAGATACGGACATACAAACATATTTTATTATTGTTACTATTATCATCTATTATTATTGTTGTGATATTATTGCGACATATTGGCATATTGGCCTGCAATAAGTCAGTGGGACATGTTGCGGTTGCACCAGAGCTCAATTAACATGTGGTTTAGCTCGTTGCATACTGTTTTGTAAAGGCCAAGCATGCGTTTAAAAGCCCACTGTATGTTGGCAAAAGATCATGGTGACATCCTTAGGACCAGGGTCAGAGAGACAGGATGGAAGTTTTGTTTCCGCCAAAATTGGATCAGTTTATTGTTTATTGAAATCACATTTTAGGAACTTGCAAAATTGGTACTCCACCCCCAGATATTTTGCAAAGCTGTTCCCTCCTGGATTTGATTCACCATTTGCGGACTGGGAATTTGTTGGCGATGTCCATGAAGTCAGTGGTTACCTGGCTGTTTGGATAGAGGAATCACCTAGTGTTTCACAGTTGGCTCCCTTGATACTGCAGGGGAAATATTCACATTTAAATCCATTAAAACTCACGTGAAACTCTTAGTAAATGCACATTTACATACATTTACCATCCATGTAAATCGTAATAACAGAAAAAAAAAAAAGGAATCCCATTAGACATTAGACCATTGCATTCCCATATATTCGCATGAAAATCTCCTACGACTTCACCTTCCGTCGTCCAGGTTCCGCACTCCCTGTTGGCTCTCCCACGGGTGATGCCTCGACGAGGTGCCCCGCATGCTGTGTCGCCTCACCAAAGAGTGGATGGGTAGATTGGTGGAGAGCAAGTGAATAGTGGTTCATAATAATATCCTAATAATGCTTATCATATGTTAATAATGCTTAATAATATGTTAAAAATAATATGGTTTTAATATGTTTAAATAATGGTTAATACGTGTTAATATGACTTGATTTTGATTTATACTTACTTAAGTGAATAGATTGTTAGGAATGGTTGATAATGACCGATAACTGTACGATTTGAGAGAGGTTCATCATGATTGGCTGGATGGTAAATAGATGATCACCCAGCTCTGCGACCCAACAGCAGGTTCCAGGGATCCGTTCCGGTTTTTAGGCTCACAGTTACTGCTGGGAATTGTCCTGTTTCAAAGTGGTGATTTTCCATAGTGATGTCAAGTTGCGAGATGTTCATCAGGACGGATCATCCCCAAAATTGCAATTTCTAGTGACATTACATTGCAATTTAATGCAAGGAAAAACATAGATTCAGCATGTAAGATCAAGAATCATGGGATGATTGTAACCACAAAAGCGAGCAGCAAAAAAACGGAACTTGAAATGGATCGAAGCAAAGCATATCAAGCAAATCAATATATAATATATCTTTCAAAACTATAGCAGCTATGGCCAACAAAAGTCTTGAAATGATCAGTCAATGATGAGTGGGATCACTGATCAGCCTGGGCCAAAGTTGATGGTTGCTGTGTATCTTCAGTATCTCAAAACATGTCAAAACTGTTTGATTTGAGGATTACCTTGGCCAGATTGAACTTGGCGGCTGGGGTCATCATGTTCATTTTGGGCGGAATCAAGGGGATTTACCAGTTTCACGGCCCGATTTCCAAGGAGCAAGGGTTTCGTTGGATGTTTCTTTTCAGAAATTTTGGGACCCTGTGTGGGAAAATGTTCACTCTGCAATTTTTGTTGGGCTTTTACTTGTGATTGTGAGCTCCAAGCTTTGCGCTTAAAGTTGGCTCTAAAAAATCATGCTGTCAACTTGTCATGAAACTCAGATGCTCAGCCAGAAATGCAGAGAGTTCTCCCAGTCGCAGTCCCTCCACAGGGCCATCTACTCTGGATCGCCCACGCGCCTTGGCCGCATGGTAAGCGTTGCCACTCAACGCTGGCCCTGGTGATGCCTGGTGCTGACCAGGTTCATGGGAGCACCAATGACACCCATGACACCGATAGACCCGTTGCGGGCACCCAGGGGTAGTCCAGAGGTGGCCTGCTGATTGGAAGGACACTTTGGGATTCTCATGGAGTTTCGATCTGTTTCGATGTTTTTTGGGATGGTCCTGGGATTTTCCCCCCAAGTTGTACAGAAAGGCTGAGTGCCAGTGCTGGGGATCAAGAAGCCTCTCTGCAGGAACCAGAGCGACTGCTCACCCATCCCCCAAGTATAAGTTAGGTGACTTGTCCTACCAAGCATGCTGAGGAAAATTAGCTGTTCATCTATATGTATATATATATATACATATCACCAGTTTAGCTGCCAAGAATCATGTTTGTTGTTTACTTGTCCCCCTGTTGGTCGCCGGATTTGCCAAGCCCTGGCCGCAGGTGACCAAAACAGCGGATAATGGTTGTTTCAAACGAACTACCAGCAAGCACTAGGCGTTAACAATCTATGATTGTGGTGTTCATCGAAATTTGGGGGGCTACCGGCGTATCTCACTACTACAGTATACCATATTACACCCATTTCTTCCTCATTGTTTCTGGTTGGTTTTGTGCCCTTGTACCTTTATCTTTGTTGATTAAATCACCATTCATAGCCATTTCTAGATGCTTTGGGGTTGCCTCTCACAAGGTTCCCCCATGAAAAATCCCGAGCTATATTCCAGTATTAAATATATCTATCCCCATTCTGGTTGCTTTTTTGTCGACATGTTTTATGATTTTGGCTGATTTTATGCCAATCGATTTATCGGAGTCACCTCCCTATGAACCATTGGATCGTTAAACCATTTATGAACCTTTCCATTATATTAATCGATATGAATCATCATTTTTTATTGGACATTAATTTGTTGGTCTTATTAATCATTACTTTTAACAGTTTATCCACTACTACCATTGATTATTTCTCATTATTGATTGTTTGTCATTTGTAGTTATTCGGTGCAGTATTTATCATTCAAGAATCCTAACCATTTTTGATATTATCACCCTATTGCATTTTTTATTGGAGGGTTACTTTTGGGGCTGTTCCAATTCTTGAAAGGTCGCTCCGAGCAGCCCCACAGTGGCCGGATGCATCGCCTGTGTATCAACCGTCAGTGCACCCAGCGGCATCTTGGGTTTCATAGGAAACCCAAGAGTTACCAACTTGGTGGAGGATTTCTTCCATCCAGAGTATGTCTATTATAATCTAGCAATATCTAGCATATTGATATTACATAGTATAGATGTATAATTCATGCATTATATACATTTGTATCCATACAGGGATATCAGGATCTTCCATAACTGTGTGAAGCAAACACCCATGAGGTGTGCTTGGCCATGGCCGCCTGCCGGTTGGATGCTGAGGGGAACCAGCAGTTGTAGGTAGCCGCAACGGTGTCCGCAAAAATGGGGCTGGGAAATCCCCAGGAAATCATGGGAAAACATGTGGAAAGATTATTGGAAATTATGATCGCACCAAACAAATCTGTCTTCCTTTTGACGATTGGCTTTGGGTGGTTGAATTAAGTGCATTTAACCACTTCAAAATCAAAAAACGGGTATTCTTCATTTTTCAAGATGTCACAAAATTACCTTTCAAGTATGTGCACAGAACCGCTGGCCAGAAGATGATGTGTCCTGTTCCTCTATCAATCTTGAATGGACAAAACTTGGTACAGTTGTCCATGTTTTGCCGCAGGAGATACATGTCTTCATCTACCCAGTTCAGTATTTCCCCTCCAAGATGGGCCATCCCCAACCCCTGCCGAGGCGTTCAACCCGTTCCCGGTTGTGCACCCATGGCCCCGCCGGCGGGTGTAGCTCCTATGATGGCTCCACCGACTTGGCCTCAAGAACCACAGTGGAACCCAGGCCGTTGAAGCCCTACAGGCATTCATATACAGGGGTCATTCCATCAATGGGGTTGCAACATGTTACAACTGACTTATAAGTTGTAAACGGCCACAACTGTAAGATGGACGTCAGGGAAGGTTGTTTGAAGAGTCCTACTCAACGAACTGTAAGAAGAAATACCTGACAATTCTCGCTGTTGTAATTCGGGTTAGTTTTTAAGAGACATTTTTCCAGGACATCATCATATTTTTGGTGGGAGAACCATGGATTCATGATGTTTTAAGTAGATCTTTCCTTTACTGACTTACCATGGCCTGGTGGTGCTGGTGAGAAGCGGGTCCTGATCTTTCCTGCAGATTTTCCAATACACCTCTCACAAGCGAAGATATGGCCGGCAGGTGGCATGCCCGCATGGCAAGGATGCCAAGGATGCGCGAGCTTTGGTACGGCAGTTGTTGCAGCTGTAAAACCATCCAAAACCAAAAAACAATATGCACCTTCCGGTCATTTCGCAGTTTGCTATGGAAAATGGCTTATTTAACCCCCTCCGGCGTGTTCGCCGACAACCATGGAAAGAGCTATCCTGCAAGCCGCAAATAGCGCTTGCACAGGCCTAGCAAGGACATGTTTTTTTTTGTACAACATGGTTTTTGTGTACAACACAGTGTTGGTGTGAAACAATGTTTTGTGTAGACCATGGCTTTTACACAAGACATGGTTCTTGTGTAAACCACCGTTTAAGTTTAAACCAAAGCATGAGTGTGTAAACCAGGGTTTTGGAAAAGCCCATGTATAGAAATGTTACGAGTGGAAAAGGTGTTCTGCACAAAAGCCAGTGGATTGGACGGGCCACCTATATCAAGTATTAGATATAATAAACAACGGAGCAAACCGATGGCAAAGACAGCAAGAAAAGCGGAAAGACACCATGGAAATAACAGCAAAATGTTCAAAACCAAGCGCGTGTGTTGAGCAAGGCGTGGGCAGACTTGAGCCCAGCACCTCGTGACGAAGAAGACAAAAGACAAGACGGGCAGTACAACTACGAACAAGCAAGACCCACAAGACACGCCGGCAGGCCTGCGGATTTATAGATTATTTTACCTATGATATAAACATGGTGATTTTGCATAGCTATGTTATTATATTGGTTATGTCATGGTTGCTTTGGAAAACTACAGAAAGAAGGTATAAAAGTGTGACAAGCTCTTCGTACCATCATGTACAAATAAACATGGGGGCTGCATTCGATGATACTCTACTTTGGGATTCCTAGCCATATTGGGTTTAGTTTATTACCGGTTTAGTTTATTACCAGCTTTTGTTGTCAAATTCTTCCATTGTGCTTGTATTATCTCAAATTTGCTGCATCAAACAGCGGTCTCATTGCTTGATCTCCCTTTTTGTCATTCATTCATTCTTCATTTGGGGATCTTTTGATATTCTTTTGGGGGGAGAGCGGAACTTTCTATACATGTTTTGCCGCGAGAAGCCAACCGAAAACTGCCGAGTTGCTAGGAGTTCAGCAAGGACCTCCCGGCACGTACATCGTCATGGGGGACGGAATGGCAGGTGGAGCTGAAACGCTTGGGAAACGCAAACGGGCCTGACGTTCATCCCACCCGCCCACATTTAGTAAGTGGTTGGTAACAAAATATGCCATTTGCCAATGGGAGAATCCACTTCGGGGACTTACCCTCTGGTAAACTACCATAGCTGTTGAAAATGACCATTGATTGTGGATTTTCCCATAAAAAATGGTGATGTTCCATAGCTATGTTAGTTTACCAGAGGGTACTACCCAGGGTCAATAACCGATGTAATCAGTGGGATGATATTTCAAGCTGGCCGCTGCTTGTAGGTTGATGCTGATGGCGACTCGATGGCTACCCCAAGGGCTTAGTGGTTTGACCATGGTTTTTTTCAGAGACCACCAGTCAGCAACATCACTGGATTGGTCAATGGATTTTTTTTCAGGAAACCCCTGTATTTCATGGGAAATCCACGGTTTCCTGTAAATGTTCGCTTCAACCTATCCAATGAGAACAGGGGTTGTGGTCTTTTTTTGGTGGGAGGGGGAGGTAATGATGAAGCAACCCGTTCAAGTTCTTGTTGACTGGGGATTTTTCATGACATCCATGATGGGAGCCCCCATGAAGCATCCACTTGGGATTTCAGGCTGCAATAGTTTTGTAGCGGGAAAGATGCGGGTATAGGTCAAGTCATTGATGTGCCACCCAGCCCGCGATTCACAGAATTGGTCATTTTTTGGCGTGGAAAATTCTTTGTCATAGAGAATTTTGATCCATACCCATCCATCCAAACGAGATGTTCTTGGGCGAATTTGTTACCTGATGCGGTGGACGCACATCATGCTTGGGCGCGACATTTGGCATTTTCCATCCCCATGCTGCAAATTACCAGCCACATGACTTTTTCATGGGGATTCAACAACACCCAAAGGTAAAACTCCCATACTAGATGGTCAAGATTCACCCTTTTGGAAGATGTCATAAATTATCAGCCCTTCTTATGGGGGGTGTCACCTTTGGGGATGCGGTTGACTCCCCATAAAATGTCGATTGTCGTTTTCTATCCAGATCCTATTGAAAGGCAGTAGAGGAACAGAAAACATCCTCAATTAAAAGGACGTCGCTTGCCGATTGTGAATGGTCCAGCTCAGATCCTTCCTACTTACTCCAGGATGCGCATAGACATATCCAAGATTGTTCTTCATGCTCCCTTCTTTGCTTGTGCGATCCAATGCACTCATCATGGAAATTCAAGTGTGCCCAAAGATCACTCAAAAATACCTTTGAAAAAAGGCTGAGTGACCCC
Organism: Symbiodinium sp. clade C Y103; assembly: GCA_003297045.1. Classification (NCBI taxonomy): domain Eukaryota; class Dinophyceae; order Suessiales; family Symbiodiniaceae; genus Cladocopium; species Cladocopium sp. clade C. The sequence goes on from BGPT01000759.1 coordinate 111,639, forward strand.
CAAGTGACCCCGATTAATGTGGCTTTTCTCAAACCTTCATTTATTCATGTGGGGGTGACCGGATCCGGGGGCTGGCAGGCTATGTTGCAAACATGGTGCCTCTCCCAGTGCTGGCGACTCCTCGGGGCTGATGGGCCAGTTCAATGGATGGTTTACCACAAAAGCTCCCACAGGTGGAAAAGGGTGAGTAAAAGCGAGCAACCTTACCCTTTGGTAAACTAACATAGCTATTGAAAATGGCCATTGAAATAGTGTATTTTTTCCCATTAAACATGCTGATTTTCCATAGTTAAGTTATGTTAGTTTACCAGAGGGTAGCCACCAAGAAATCATCAAACACTATGAAGCACCCTGAATTGAACTGCCCCACCGAGGAAGCGTAGCCGCAGTCTGGAGTCCAAACTAATTTCAAGGAGCACCTGGGACACCTGGAAAACGTGAATCCCTTCCCCCTAAGATTCAATTTTCCAGAGGAATGAGACCACTTATTTGGGACCATTTAGGAGGTGTTTAATATGAAAGGGGGATGGGATTACAATATCCAATAGGAACATGCTTCAGGAATCTTTAGGAGTACATGGGTAGTTTGCAGGTTCCCCCTTGGAAACGCCTAGAATCCAAAGCGAGTGAAAATCATAAAACTCATAAACTATCATAAACTCAAAGATGTTGTTTTTTTTCCGCATCATTGGTTTGGCCGGGAGCTTGCTCTTCTTTTGACTTGCGTTTCCTTTAGTAGGCTGTCAGAAACTTTTGACATGACTGATGGATATGAAATCCAACATTCCACCTGAGATGTTCATCATCCCATTTTACGCTTCTACGTTCATTGCTGGAACCAGGGCTCCAAATAGTTTCATGGCTATGCCTTGGCCATGTCTCCGTTCCATCATGTTTTGGCTTTGAACATGCAATCAGGCTGGTGCTTTCACTTTCGCACTCCGTTGATGCATTGGTTGTTTGTTCCTTACTTTCGTACAAATCTGCCACCGCAGGACTGAAATTCGCGAAATCTGCGCTTGATCAAACCTGAAAGGTGCGCATGCTTCGGATGACGGAATGTGGCGGGGTTGGGTGTATCCCGATTTCTTAGAAATATACATCCAGCAGATGTGATGTGCATTTGGGTTGCTCGTCATCTCTCACTGGTGTAATGATCTCTGGGATAGATGAATATTGTAATCATATTGTATTCATAATTGTTTATAATTGATTACAATATGGTATTGTTCATATTACAATCATATTGTGTTCATATTAATATCATATGATTACAATCATATTTGGTTGACCAACTATCATAGTTGGTGTTGTTCATGGGGCCCTGTTCCTCCCATGGCTCGGCCGGTCATTTTGTCGTTGGGGTAGTTCCCCATGCCGCGTCGGTCGATGGGAATCCCGTCGGCCGTTCTTGCCAGTCATAGCCCGATGTGTTCACATTGTTTTGTTTGGGCATATATAAATATAGTATAAATAGTATACAAATATAGTATAAATAAAGTACTATAAAAGATTAGAACAGATTGTTTGGGTATTACTATGTGTAATGATAAGCGATTATAAAAGCATATGCAATGAAATATGCAGCTTGCAATTGTAGTCATACCTATGTGCAATTATATATTTTTATGGTCAACTATATTTATGAATATATATGTATATATATATATATTTACACTCTGGGTTGAACCCCGGCCCCCTTTTATATTCTGTGGCAGGTTGTGGCCAGCTGCATCTATCGCATCTTTTAGGTTTCGGGTTCAATGGAGGGGGCTGGATGGATCACGTTCAAGGTGGGCCTGTTCATACTTGTAGGAACATGCAGAAGTATATCAATATAGTCTTCATCAGTAAATGTGTGCGTGGACCTTTCCATGCATGTGCAAATGCATATTTAATTGCCTTCGGCAAGCCCGCCGGCCAGACGGAGGTGACCCCACAGACCCCACACTCTAGGTGGAAGCCGGAGAGAGAAGCAGAAGAGAAGGANAAAAAGTTGCAGCAGGAGAACCAAGGAACAAGCACAAGCCAAGAACAGAACAGGAACAACACCTTCCAATCAGACACGCCGGCAGGCCGGCGGATTTGTTTGCATTTGTACTTGCATATATGTGCATTGTCTATATATATATATGTATAGTATGTGTGTGTATCTGTGTGCTACGAGTACATGTTCAATCAATATTCAAAAACTGCATATACAAACGCATGTGTATATGTCATGGTTCAATTTGCATGTGCATGTGGAGAAAAAGAACATTCATATATAGATACAAACGTGCAAGTGTAAGACTAATCAGGGCAAAAATCAAATGCAGCAGATATATGCTGCGTATATATTGGTATTTGCAGTATGCCTGCACATAGATTCACAGCCATTCCCTTGCCCACATCCTATGTTTGGGTATATACCGTCAAACTTTGGTGGTATGTTGATTCAAAACCATATGTACTTGATGCTTCATCCTAGTTAGTTAAGTGGGTTAGTTCATACGGGATATAAGTGGATGAATCCTAGGTATCCCGCTCAAAAACCGGTAGCTCTTGGGCCTGGCTGCGTTTCAAAATAGGTACCCTCCCACAATCAAACGTGGCAAGCTGGAAAATCGTCTACAATATGGAGGTATTTAATGGAGAAAACCATAGGAAAAACACAGGAGAATTCACTATAATTTCACTACAACTATGGAGGTTTCGAGCTGGAAAAAATGTCAATAAATGATGGATTTTCCAACGCACCATGTTGGATCATGATCGTAATTGACTTGGGAATGTTTGGGAATGGTTGCAACCACGAACCCAGCTTAGTGACACTTAGAACGACCAAAGGTTGTTGGATTTCGTACAAATGGTCTTCTCTGGAAATAGGGCACCACTAAATCCGCAGGTTTGAAATTTGAAATTTCATGGATTTTCCCAATTTTTTGTCCCTCTGAAGATTTCATGATTTTTGTACCTGTTGTTTTTTTAATCTCCCATGGTTCCCGAGTTCCACCCTCAGGACGTTGATGTAGCTGGAGATGCGTACCTTGGATGTGTCCAAAAATCCTCGGAGGAAGTGAGCCAATCTCCACAAAGAACTAAGAGCCGAAACAAGTGACCCAAGGAAATTTGAGATGAACTGTGATAACGACGATCCCTCGGATCCGGGAATCCCTGATCTGTTCAAGAGCCATCGACTTGAGAGCCATCCAAGTCATTGTTTTTTTCCAATTCTTGGGGAGAGCATTGTGAGGTGGAATTGCAATCAAAACATTGAGCAGAATGGATCGGAATGGATGGCACTAATTATTGCGGATTATTGTCGGAGAAAACACCAGGTCGAAAATCAGAAGCATCAAGGGGATTATTCGGGTGGCTTCCAAGATTTCCCCACTGCACTTAGAGCATTCAGTCGCAAGAAGTAGTCAGACGTGGAACAAACTTGTTTTTTCAGACATGTGCTTTACGTCAGTTTCTCTGAATTGGGATATTGATATGATTATGGCAACACCAAGAGATTGTAATTATAGCATTTGGGTAGCTAAAGATGCAATTTCACAAAGGACGAACATCCAGTCAATGTCCTTAATAGGATTCAATAGGATCATTCATTCACCATGACCGAATGCTGCACATTCACGTGGTATATATCTGCAAAGAATCACAACATGGGACTTTTGCTGAACATAGCCCAAGCGTATGCATATACATCTATACTGTATACATCTATACTGTATATATATATATATATGCCAACTGCATGCGGATCGAGATACATGGAGCATAATTCATTATATTTCTGCCTTGGAGTAAAGACGGATAGTTGATGCTTGCGTGGACTGCATTTATGATGTAATTGTCATTATCTTGGGACCCCACAGTGAGACTGGATGTTCTTCATCCTTTTTTGGCGGTACCAGGAGTGCGTATATTTCAGCCACCGTTCTGTTTGTACCTGTCCGCATTTGGAGAATCAAACTGCTTACTGTACATTGATCAATAATCATTGGTAAGTCCCCCAACTGGAGTTATCCATAGTTATCCCATAAATCAATGGATTATGATTATGATTACTCACCAGTTATCCCACGTTTTTTTGGCTGATATCCCCGTGACTGTATTTTAATCATGTTTAGTCCCCATTGTTCTTGGGTTCAAATCAAAATCCTGGTTTTTGTTGTTGGTAAAATGGGCTGGTGCTCCAGCTCACGAGGTGTCTACCTTGATGCGTTGCGGCGTTGCGTTTTTTGCGCTGACTGTTCGGAGTGGATCCAAAACCCGTTGACGCAAGAAAGCAACGCAGATGCTCGGAACAATGAAGCAATGTGGGATGTAACGCTGCGGGCCAGAATTGGTTTGTTGAGAGAAATCGGTGAAGGGAAAGCCTTATGATTGAATGGGGAGCACATGGAATAAAGACACGGACTATGGCTTTCTCTTTTGTGTCTCATTTGAAAAAAATCCTCCGAGCACCTTATCAAGAAAGAAGAGGGCCCCTGGAAAACTATTGACTATGAGACGGGAGCTCGGAATACTGGCTCAGAACATTTCAGAACGTGCATTTTGTACATAATTAATTTGTTTGTGGGGTTGTTTGGAGAATCCTAGGCTTGTGAAACCCATCCAATATTTGAGCAAACTATTTGAGTGTCACAGGCAATTAATTCATTTGCAATGGTAAGTAAGGTTTGATTTATTGTCATTGTAGAGTTAATTAAGAGTTATGAATTCGTGAAGGCTAATCAGGCACTATGAAGGATTTAGGGTCCTGCCCACTGGTGCAGAACGGAACAAGTAACTGGCATTTGTTGTCCAACATGCATCAACATGCCACACTTGCAACTTCCGAGCTCAACTGTCAACAATCTAAACTTTTTCAGTCCAACGGCCAAAGTGATGTCTTCCGCGATGTCAGGAAGCCAACGCAGCTTTGTTGTTTTGCAGGGTATTTGATATTGGCAATTCCCAACCGACTCTAAGTGTTGTGGGTCCACGGGCCTTTCCGAAGATCCAGCGGCATCTGGTTTGTAGTTCTAGGTCCATATTTGGTGGGTGTGTGTGTGTGTGTGCGTGTGTGCTGGGCATTCGCAGTTTACAAGGGGTACAGGATATACAACTGTTACAACGATATATCTACCTATATATATATATAATGTATATATATATATATGTTACACATATCTAGAGCCTCAAAAACGGAAGACAATGTATTGTTGATGAACAAACAGCGTTCTGGGAGATTCTGGGAGTAAACATGTTTTTGTTTGCTAATTCTTTGACCCCAAGAAATAGTTTGGGTTTCTACAGGTATTGCGGGGCGAACGCTTCCGACCTGGATTGCGCTTTTGTTTTAGATTAACATGTTTCAAATGACAAGGGTCCGGTCCTATTGCTTTCAGATTTAGCCAGGCAATCATTACCTGGCTCATGTTTCAATTCTTTGAACTTCAATCATATTGGGGATGATCCCAACTCTTACCAGTCACTCCTTGGGTTCAAAAAACCGCTGGCATCGCCTCAGTTTCCATAACTTGGCCGGGTCTCGCGCGCGTTTGTGAAATCAGACACTGGAAGATCGGCCTGAAGTCTGGAGCCTGAGGCAAGCGAGATGTGGATTTAACCTTCCAATAACTTACGACATACACATGGAAACAACAACATCTTGGTGTTCCTAGAGGCAATGATCTGGATGTTCACTTATTATCACTTATTCACTTATTATGTTTCATGGATTTTCATGGTGGGTGTCATTTGCTGCTCCATTTGACGTGTGAATTTGCAGGTAAGTCGGGATACGACGGGCCCCTGCAACGGCACGAATGATAACGGCCTGGCATACCAAACACCACAATGATCCACAATGGTGATAACGCTATGTGGAAAATCATCGGAAAATTGGCAAAAAACACTAGCTATGTTAGGGTAGAGTTCTATTGAAAATTTAATCAGCTGTTGAACATATAGCTATTGAAAATGATCCAATGATCCAAGTCAGCTATAAACAAACATATCTACCCCCTGGTAATTTAACATAGCGATTGAAAATGAACCATTTATATGTGATTTACCTGTAGAAAATGGTGATTTCCATAGCTATGTTAGTTTACCAGAGGGTATTTATGTTTTCCCATGCTGTTTCCATCAAACCAGCCATCGATCGTTGGAGGAGGAAATCCCAGCAACCCGCAATCCATGGATTTTCTTCCACAGGGCCAGGTAGGAATCAGCCTGGGATGAAATTCTATTCCGGCTCATAGCATGTTAAAACTAGTGATTCGATTTTGCCCTAGGAATTCTTAGACTTCAGGCTTAGCAGACGTATGATAATATGATAATATATGAGAATGTATATATATATATATATGTATATACACATTATTGCGGATACATTTTGGCATTGGGTTTGCCACATGGAAAAATACTCTATATATATATATATATATGTATCTAAGAAAATTAATGGCATTTGGCCAGTTTGATGATTTCGATGTTGGGCTTCTGCAGGTCGCAAGAATTTCACAACAGAAACTGAGCAACACATCTCCGAGTCCAACAAGAGCCATGGTCATCGACCTCATAACGGATACATCAATTTGCCATCCAGATTTGCATTAGTAGCACCTTTCATCTCCAAGCATGGGTTAGATTTGCCAGTGTCAGTGGATGCCGCGATGCGAGCAAACGGGATGTTTCATTTGGCAGTGGCAGGGATTGGATGATGCTTTGGCAAGGCGGAATGATGCGGAATGTGCCTTTTGAAGCTGTGAATAACTTGTCAAAAAGAATTATTGTTTGAGCGGTAGATGTTGTGTGTGTGTGTGATGTTGGGTTTTCAGAAACTCAATCCCCCTCATATTCCTGGGTCCATATGGGTTGGTTTGTAATTGTAAAGGGGAATATCAGCCCCAAAATAGCAGTGGGGGACAAGTGGTGGACAAGTGGTGGAACCACATTCCTAGTCGTTACATCGTAATCGACCCAAAACAGGTTGTAGGCTGGACTGTCCGACTTTTGTTCTTTACAATATGGCCCAATTCTAGTTGACATATTATGTGGCTGGGCTGGTTTTGAAACTAAACATCCTCAACCCATGGATGTTCATCTCTGTTGATAAATATCCAGACGTCATCTTCTCTTGATCCGTTTATATGCCATGTTTGCTATGTCACCTTACCAGCTCGGCTGCTTTCAAGCCGGCCGCATCATCCGAGAACGCCCCAGAAAATGGCCAGCGCTTGACATTCAGCGCCGATGACTCAAGGAGTGCCAGCAGCAGGTGTTGAACGCCACAGACAGGTTTGGATGTGCCCCCTAATCAAAAATACATTGCATGGAAATCCCAAGTTTTAGATGGAATAATCCCCTCGTACATAATTGATATACAGTATCATATGTGCACATAGACGTCTATATATATATATATATTATACATATGCATATACTTGCATATAGACATATAGAAGCATATATAGACATATATGCACAAGCATATAATATATATATATATATACAATTATATACATGCATGTGATCATATATGCATAGAAATAGGTAAAAGCCGAGAACTTTCCGCTCAGATGTTCCACTTCCATGAAGTGCTTGCAGGAAGACGGGGACTTGGACGTTTTCCCTGGTCCTTGTCCAGTTTGTGGCAGAGCGTGTTCACTTCCAATCTAAGATCACTGGTTTCTGTCAAAGAGAAGCAGGTTTGTATGATGGTAATCCCCCTGCACACCCTCCGAGTTGGAAGTACCTGAACTGCCGGTTACTCATACATGATGGCCAGAACAGGGTGTGACCTCTGGCGATAGACCTTCATCAGCTGCATGAGGGGTCACTAGATGAGTTGAGCTGTCAATTGAAATGACAAAAAGCAATTTGGTTCAATTTGGTTGATTCATGTCAACCCCTTTTAAAACAGCCCTGGTTGGTGAACGAGGGTGTCACCCCCCCAAATATATAGTGATATAATTAATTTGCTACGCCCAGCGGGAGAGACAGAGAGAGAGAGAGAGAGAGAATTTGCTGACATATATAATACAGTATGTATATATATATAGGTAATGGTACCCTCCCAGCAGGTATTCAATCCGGGGTTGAGATATTGAATCTTCTTGATTGCAGAACTGGCTATTTGCAACAACTTCATGCAACTTCCACTGTCAACTTGGAGTTTTGTTTAGTGTTAATCAAAGTATCACCATAGACATTGCCTCTGGATGATTTATGATTGTTTGATGTCAGGATTTGGGCGGAGACTGATTACATGAATTCAGGGAGGGAGTAGGTTATGGAAATTCACCTCCTATACTTCAAACATCTTCAAACTACTTCAACATGTTGGAGATCTACACCAGTTGGGATGATCCCATAGGAGTTCCACCAATAGAAATCACCGATTCTGTTGATCGTTCGACTGGGTTTGACACCTGAGCCGTGCCCTCAGATGCCCTCGGTCTAGCGGCAGACGTCCGCTACACAACCCCACGAGCGGCAGAAACTAGGAACGACTTTTCGTTGGCTGGACGGCATTCGTAACGTTGTGCGTGATGGCCCGTGGAGTTTGCACTGGAATCCTTGGTACTGGTACATCCCAACCCTACGCGGCCAGTTTGAGATAGAAGTAGCCTGATGACTGTGGTTGCAGCAAGTTCTATGTGGGTAATGGGTAGTATTGAGAATGGTCGAAACCACGAACCAAATCACCTTCTGGCAGTTTCAGGGCAGCTTTGTTACTGTCTGAGTGCTCGTCCTCATAGCATTCTGATCGGTGTGAATCGTAAGAGTCTGAGCTCAGCAAGACTAGTTTCGGACCCAGGGGCCCACAGATCTTGGTGATGTGTAAAAACCAAGCCTTGTTTGGTTGCCCAAGTTTGACCCATAGGCTTAAGTATGGCCAAGTGATTAAACCTCACCATTGATGTGGATCATTCCAACATGGATTTGCTTCCAATGTTGATTCATTTGGAATTGTTACATAGTTGCCTATGCAGCAATGCGTATGGAGTGCCGATGGTCACATCCAGTGACAACCTCCCACCTCGGGGCCGCGCATGTCGAAACAGTCATCAGACACTGTGCGACTTGCCGCGTCGCGACTTGGGCGACGTCAGAGACGACTTGGGCGTTTCTCGAAAAGTTGGCGGCTCCTACACCATGTCAATCTTGAGCGTCTCAACAATTTGGATTCTCTCCTAAGTTCAGATCGCGGCAGGGTGGTACAAGCACAAGCATGAATTAGGGGCTTTTCGTTGTACCTGATTTTGAGAAGTCGCCATGTAGTCTTGTCCGTTCTTTTGCAGCGTGCCAAAGTGGCGCAACAACCCATGCAACTTGGTACTCACTGTTTAAAAACACCACTATAGCTGGTTCAGGGAAGAACGAAGATTCACAGTTGCTTTGCCATTTGCCTTTGCCAGTGGCCTGTCTATGTTTATACAGTTGAAGTGGCCAAGGAATCATATCTCAGGAAGTTGCTCAAAAGAAACAAGCAAAATATCGAAAAAAATAGCTTGTTCCGCAAAAGAAATGACAATCTGCAGGAACCAGGCAGCGCGCCTGGAAAATCAACAGTACAGCAGAATTTTCGCCAGTGACCAGGGACCACAGCTCGATTCAGCCGCTTCACCTTGAGCTCCGCACAATTTCATCCGGAGGCCTACTTGGGTTCAAGGTAATTGTGTCATAGCTAGACCCGAAGAAATGGGATAATATACTTATATGACTTATGAATTGGGATGTTTCCTTATGTTTAGGGGTACTTGGAGGATCTAAGTATTTAATTTCCTAGTTAGTTGATCCACCAGAACGCGACTCTATTGGAAATTTTCGAGGCCCGGGAAGCAAATCGAAGCCTAGGGGTGTTCACATACAACTGCTTTTTAATAGCTCAAACATGGCCAGAAAAAAAAAAACAAAGTTTGACATTCAACAGAACACATTCCCCAATTCAGAAGCTAACCAGTTGAAGTTTTCGATTCTGCAGGAAACAGTGGGTCAGGCACACATCAAAAACGGGCGAAGGAGATCCTGGCAAATCGGATACCCCAAAATCCAATTTATGATAATCATTCCACCAATAAAGATCTATTATATTAGATTGTCTTAACCAATTTTGGAGTAATTACCCCGTTGTTGGACCCAAGTATGTCATGGTTATCCAATTCCTGTGGGGTTCCAAAGGCTGGAATGAAAACTTTCAGGCCAGCTGTGGAGGATTTTGCGGAGAAATCAGATTTGGATTTTTTTTTGGGGGGTGGCACGCTGAAACAACCAATTATGTAAATATCATATAGTGATCCATAGCACTTAGACCCTCCAAGTAGCCATCGTAAAAGCAAATTTAAAAGTTTCAAAAGACTAGGCAATTGTATTGCCTTGGAGGGTATAGGTAAACCCAACAATATACCATACATCACCATACCCCGTGTCCCTTAGAAATTGCTTTTCTCAAGGCATGCTCACAAAAAGGGGTTTGCTCTTTACCACATAACCACTCTGAAACTTGCCCCGAGCAGCTCCTGGTCGGCAGCACGATTGTGGGACCCACGTCGCGTTTTCATGGGACCGCAGACGGGGCAGGCGGCAAGCAGCAAGGATCATTGCCTGCAGGAAAGATTTGTGTTTGTTTTCCGCATGTTTTTCCTGATGATGATTCACATGAGTAGTACCTTCAATATCGATGTTTTTTCTAGAGTTAGTATGCTCACTGCATGTTTGTTTGTATGCAGCCGGTGTCACTGCGTTCACTCTCCGAAGGGTGGAACATAAATAGTTGACTAATATTCTTGGAACGGGTTGAACAAGCGAACATAAGAAGATGGATTCTTTGCTGCTAAATCACGTGCCACTGTCTCGTTTTCTAATAGGTCCAGGCACAGTTCAATGTATTTTTTCCGACCGGAAACTTCGGGTGCCCCCTGAGAATCTTCGGGTGCCAAGATATCACGCTGCTGCGCGGCTAATCGGCTGGCAACTGGGCATTTCAAAACCATGCTGATGGACAAGTTCTGCAAAATCGGAAGTTGTTTGGATGCTTTTGGAATGCTCAATAGTTTTCACATGTGTTCACTCTTGTTCATCTTTGATTAGTTCATAGATTCGCTCTACCTCTTCACCTTGAACCAGGTTTGCCCTTCGTTGGATTATATCAGGTTCTGATTTTGGGTCGGAATGACATCGACTGAAATGGCCATCCTAGCCTGGAGAAATGTGCAAGAGCCATCATCGCCATCTTCCACCTCTGATCAATCATCAATCAAAAAATCACCAACCATATGGAGGTTTCCTAAAATGGTGGTACCCCTAAATCATCCATTTTAATAGGATTTTTCCATTTCAAACCATCCATCTTGGGGTACCCCCATTTATGGAAACCCCCATATATAAATGCAGGTTTCTGAAGTCATGGGGGATCCCCAAGTCACCATGAGTGAAACACTACTAAGATGGTCTAATCATGGATGATTTGGGGGTACCCCCACGGATTGGACACCCCCAAATCACCAGAGGTTGGGCCACTCTTTCTTGCCTCCGTCTAGCCCTAGGGGCACTGGCTAGGGCTTAGGACTTCAGTTGAAGTGATGCTTTGGCAAACGTCATGTGTATGTCCTCCACTATATAGTGTGGTATTGTCGTTATTGTTGTGAAATCCCCGTCGCTACTGCATACGCACGTGCCAACTTACATATTACATCATATTATATACAGATTTGATGGTCTAAGATGGTTCATCTTGCATCTGATCCAAAAAGGGGCGACGTGTCCTTTTAAATATATAAATATTGCGATTTGCTTGGAGATGCCCTGTCCCAGCCCCACCAACCAACAGCCTGGTGTGATGTGCCACTGTGCCACTGCCATTAAGGAGGATGAAGGTTGAACTAGGTAGGTATGCTGGAGTTTTAATCTGAATTATAGTGTTGTACCCTGCGTTTGCATTCTTTAATAGTGAGGGTATCAAAGAGAATTAAAAACATAGATTATCACCATGTTGGAGGTTGACTCAACAGAGTTTATTCATCCGCTGGTTGACACATCACTCACAATCTAGAATTCAACCAATGTTGACCCACTGGAAACACTGACATTACGATGACAAATACATGGATATCCTCATTTTGTATAGGCAACTCATCTACAAAATGGAGATTTTCAGTTGCCATGATTGGATTCTGCGGACGCACAGCAGGGGCTCCAAAACACAAGCTATCCAGTGGTTGAAACATTGTAGATAAACATCCCAGATTTGCAGATGTATTCCTTCTTACTTTGGGCATTTCCAATGTTCTCGCAGGAGGGAGCTGGAGGGCATTTGGGGTTGGAAAAAATGACCACCGATTTTCTGTGCAGAGGCTTCTCCCATGTGACGGTGACACATCAATGGACATCGCAGCAAATTCGCGCGCCTCATTGCTTGATGTTGGAATATATGATTTGCAAACCAGCTTTTTACTTTTTACCATGATCCATTTGTCACAAAAGTAGGTAACGTAGGTAGCCAGCTTACCTCAAAGTAGGATTTGATCACTCGCTGTTTCCGGTCTGATCAATTGTATGGGCTTCATTTGCTGCGCTGCACTGAATGGAGAAATATGGGAAGCCAAAAAATCGAGTTGTTCAAAAATGCACATCAGTTTTCTTTCAAAGGCAAAGATCCATAAAGATCCGAAATTCTTTTTTTTAGTCCCTTGGGTCGGTCATGGTCAGCCGTGGCATCAAGCAGATCAGCTGCAGATAGACCGGGCTGCGGAGAAGATGAAGTCGCAACGACTCATCAGAATGGCCTGGCAGGTGGAGCTTTGCTGAGTCAGTGCTGATTTTCTCCATGAAAAAATAGTCATTTAAGGATCCATTTTAGGGGAATGCATGGAATTTTAGGTCTTGTTTTTTTTTTTGGTGTGGGAGAGTGACCCTTCAGCAAATCCAAGAAAAGATGTGGGCAGGAGGGGTTCGAGGGTTTAGATTCGACGGAAAGATATTATGGTGTTGCCCTCTGGGGTCCAGTGATATCCTACCCTGAATTATACTATCATAATCAAGGTGGCAGCAAGAAATGTTGGCTTTAGCTGCTAGGGAGGGATTCAATATACCCTTGGCGCACCTGAGAAACTCTGAAAAGCGAGAGTGAAAGGATGTCGTATGATATCGTCCTTTTCTTCGCGCTGGAGATGTTTGGGCATGCATAATAATTGGCAAAATTATACCTCCACTGTATAGTTCAATCTATCATACCTATACCTCCTCCCTCAAGTCAAGATCAGGGGTTCAAGTTGTGAGTGATAGCTGGGTTGACATACAACCACCAAGACAACAAATGCAGTTCGATACAAATTCCATGTGTGTGATGAGGACTGTTCCACTGACATTGTTCTACCTGCTTTACCCTTCTAATGTGTAATGCAATGCAGTATGGTTCTTTTTTCATATTTTTTTTCCCTTGCCTTGATGTGGAAATGGATTTTTCCACCTGTTTTGTTTTTTTGTCTCTCTCTCTCTCTCTCTTGCCCTCCCCTCTCTCACTCTCTCCCTCTCTATTTGAGCGAAAACTGTGTTTTTTTGTTGCACTACCCGTTGGCAACCGATTTATACATAACTTCCCCCCATACACTTCCATTGATTGTGTTTTCCATGTCCAGGTTAGATTCTGAGAGGGTAAGTGTCTTGGCTTAGCTATATATATATATTATATATATATATATATATTATATATAATTATATATATATATATAGATAATTATATATATATAAATCTCTTTGTGGTGAAAATCCACCTGCGGCTCAAAAGGCTTCATGCTAGTAGTAGAGGAGTGCAGACGACCGTGACGGGCACCCAGGTTGCTGAAAACCATGCAATCTGGACAAACGTCTGGGTCTGAAAGTGTGGGTATACCCCCTGGTTGTGGCGATTGAGTGAGGAAACGGATGATGATCCATGGGACTTGGGGGTACCCTATTTTCAGACAAACCCGTCTGGAATTGATAGGGGTGAGCAAAAATGAACTCTCACATCAGCATGTTTTTTTTTAACCCTATGCTCGCCCAAATCAGCGAAGTGACATGGCGCATTTGAAAAGTCCACACTTTCCTCTTTTGAGCTCTCAGAGAATGTCAGGATGTGATACTGCTCACCCTCATCACTTGCGCGTAGGATTCCTTCGGTATTCAGCTGCAGATGTAAAATGCGCTTCTTCCTGACCTGAGCTGGTGGGGCATGATGATTTGATTTGTTGAAGCGACATCTAGAAATGGGGTTGTAAGATTTAAATGTTCCCTTCATCGGAAGCTGGGAACCTGAATCCTCATGAACATGATTCAGCTATATTTTACAACGATTTGCATGTTTGAGTTAGATCCACCAGAAATTAAAACACACACACACACATTCACACACACACACATATGTATATATATATATATATATCCATATGTATGACCATAGTACCTATGATCCAATGGATGGTCTTTACCGCTGAGATTCGGCGGAAAGCCTCTGCCTCGCAGGAGCCGCTGAGAGTCGCTGAAGTCTCGCCTGAGCTTTTGAAGCGACCTATATTGGGAATGGACACCCTAAGAAAACCATATGAAACCATAGGAAAATATGGTGGGAAAATATGGTGGGAAAATATGGTGGGAAAATATGGTGGGAAAATATGGTGAAATCCCCTAGCCATGGAGCATGCTAGATGGGCAACTTCTAGACCTATGGCTGGTGCATTTTCCACTGGGTGATGAGTCTATTGGAAATGCAAGATGATTATCGAAGACGTTAGAATATTCCGTAAAGATTCCGCCCGAATTTTGTGGGAAAAACTCGCCCAGAGTTGCTTTGTTGAACATGCTTCTTTTTCTCCCAAAATACCGGAAAAAATCTTGAGCCTGCCCTGACTACAATGGTAAATGTTGTTTTAATGGCAAAATCTGCTGGAGGTCTGATTTTCCTCCAAGTCCACTGATGGGATCTGGGGATGATCGGAACCCCATCATGGGCAAAAATCTCATGGTTTATCTTCATGGTCCCAACCAAAATGGCAAGTTTGGAGTGATTTGGAACCTGGCGTATCATCATTTTACTCCGGAAGCATTACTACATATTGCATCATATTGCTATAAAAAAGAAGGTCCTGCATCGCAGGGTAGTTCAAGCATGGGTCTCAAGCCTTTGGGAAATCGATCACCAAAAACTTGCCGGGGCATTTGAGCAACCACTGGGTGAGAAATCGCTGTGCATTCTGATCCTGAAGCCTCAAGTAACTATTTCGCTTCTGGCGGGTACATGGTCAGCATGTGATTTTTAACCCCCAATGATCCCAATCAAACTCTGCAACACGGCGGGATACAACAGGATTGGATCCCTGGGAAGATGCGATGAATGGTTCCCATGTTTGCTGGGCACCATGAAATCAGCATGATGACAGCGGATGACATGGAAAGATGACCCTGGCGTTGCAAAAGAGTGCGAAGCGCTGGTGTTTGGTTTCCAGTTGTTTGGATGGGTGACTGCCTGGAGCGAATCAAAACTTGGATCATTGCATGCCTTAGGCAGGCCATATTACAGGGAGAATCATCAATCCATCCGGGATTTTCATGCCCATCATAAGGGTTTCTTTCCACTATGGGATGGATGACCTGGTCACCAATCTGCCATGGTTTTTACCATGGCACGGGATGATGAAGCCTAACGTCATTCACGCCTAGTGGTGGAATGTATCACATCTATTTTGGGGTTTCGAAGATTTTCGGGAAATTCATGTTGGCCGCTGGGATGGAGCTTGCTGGTTAAAAAAAAAAAACATTTTGGTGGTCAAACCACGATTCTCGTTGGTTTCACCTGTTTTTTTCGCTTGAATCAGCCCTGAGGTCAGGCTACCCTCACCGTGCTTGATGCGAGGCTGGTGATATGTGGTACGCCAAATAGATGCAGTGTTCCCAGGTCATTCCCAAGTCGTAATTTCGATGCAGAGTTCCCAAGTCTTAATTCCCTTTCGGGATACCCGCTGGTAAACTAACATAGCTATGGAAAATCAGGCAATTTTCAATAGCTATGTTAGTTTACAAGAGGATATGTTTCGAGATTTTCTTGGGATTCAGTTGATAGACAATCAAAACTTGCCGATAGAGAATTGCAACTTCATCCATGTTTATCCATTTTCAGATGTGTTTAACGTGAGTTTCACGGGCGGTTCCTTTGATAAAAACACCTGCCACACTGGTCGAAAAAAGGACGTGGATCAGTGGATCCTCTTGACTTGCAATAGTTGGCTCGGTTGCCAGGCAGTGGTTTTGGTTCCCATCTTGCCTACAATGATTCTACTGCCATGTAGAACCAGCACTGCTGAGGCAGTTGTGATAAAACTGGATACCTGAATTCGAATGGTCGATCATCATGTTCTCCTCAACATATCTATGGGTTGGGCTATCCCTCTCTATTTTCGTACAAAGCTATAGCTGATGTTTTAACTGAATGTTTGGGTCTTAAACAGCACCCACTTTTGCGCATGAACTTCCCAACAAATTTTGATTATTGCACCCGCAAGGCCCTTTGTTTCACCCCCTTGTGCAACACCAGAGGCAAGGATTGGCGATTGCTGACTGACTCGTTGGCCAATGAGAATTCATCCGCCTGGTTTTTTGGGGGAGTTTGACGCCCGGACCTCTACAAGTCTAAGTTTCCTAGAATTTGGTGCAAGTGGAAGGTACATTTTGACAAGTTTTGCAGGAAGCCACCATGTTGAATGTTTCAAATTCACATTTTCCCTGAAGTGTTTGCCATAAAAATGAAACAAACCCAATGAATGCTGATGGGCATATATATAATACCATATATTAATATGTATATTATTTTTATGTATATGTGTGCGCGTGACTATACATAACTATACATATATATATATATATATACAGAATGCAGATACATAGTTGGTCTATGTTGATATCATTGTTGTGTTTGACCAGATGTCTACTCTTTGGCCTTTTGACCATAGACGCAGAGTGTTTCTGAGCAAATGTTTGTAGACTGTTTGTAGGTGAATTGAGGTGCCATGCGGTGACAATCCCAGCCGACTGGAGCATCGATGGTAAAGCGCACGGCGAAGGAGTATCCCCAAAGTAAGGGATAAAACCAGAAGTTAGATCACTGCAAGCTTCCCATCATAACCCGGTTGGTGGTTTCAAATATGTTTTTTTTATGGTTAAATCGACATGTTAAAGCCATAGAAATGGATCGATGATCCCCCATCACTTTCCGATTTTTCAGGGGACTTGGAAAGGGACTCATGCCACATCCACATTTCAAAGGGACTCCTTCGCCCTTTTAAGCCATTCCCAAGAGGAATATGGCCAAGGGCTGGCCAAAACTGGGAATCAATCTCACGGCATACCTAGCAGCCTTTCTGGCAATGGCTGCTGGGCCACCAGTATGGGCCGAATTGCCTGCGGAGAATGAGCAAACATTGTGAAGGGTGGATGTGCTTAAGATAGTTGAATCAATGATAACGACCCCAAACAACTTGAATTAATTGAATTAATTGATGGTTCGCACATTATACCTTTCTGACATTGTTCGCAACGCGGAGGAAGCACGACTTGCTGACACTCTTGAATGTGTTCAACTTAAACGCTCCCATAGTCTAACCAATCATCTGATCTGGTTTTTGGTAGCTGAAATCAATCATTTTGGCCCATCTTCCCATGCTGAGTAGCCCAGATCTTGTCCTTTTGGCCGGTTGCGTTGTGGTTGCATGCCGAAGACATGCACTGTCAATATTGTCAATTATCAGGCTTTAGACGTATAGACGTGCTGTCAGCAGCAGGAGACCTGCCGTGATTGGGATGGGGCCAACAAAACAATGCAATCAGTAATGAACCCATGGCTATATTCAACAGGAAACCATTCTTTGGGTTCCATGTTATATAAAGACTGTAAATGCTAAAAATAACCAGCGATGTGTGGGTTCATTGGTATCATTTGGTACCCCATTTCGATCCATGGCTGTGACAACTGCAGCGGCGCACGGAAACACCAATGATTGGTGCAACCAAATGCACCGATGCTGCCTGTGCCGCATGTGGGGCGTGGGTCATTTGGCTGGAAGGCTAGACTCAAGGCTGTGCTTCGGCAGATCCATGGCTAGTGGACCGCCATGTCACCAGAACCAGAAAATCGGATGACTGCTTCAAAATTGCTGCTGAGGGTGGGTTGAGAAAATGCCTATACGGTTGTACAATTAATTCTGTGGAATGATTACGAGAATGTTGCCCCATGTGTGAAAGATGGCATTTAGATGCGGTTCCAAGGAGACCCGCGGACAAGCTGTGCTAGTCGTGATGGGTCCCCTCGTGGAAGACACTCGGCGAAGCTGGATGGATACATACTATATCATATAATATATCTAGGTAAATTATAACGAGGCTTTGGGCTCCAACCTTCTAGTGGTAAGCCTGTCCCCCTCGATCGACGTTGGGGCTAATGAGCCATGTCACTTCAGCAGAGCCATTCTACGACCTTATCTCTGGGTACGACTGTGATTCCAGCTTGGGATGTTTGGCTTTTCCCATGAGGACAAATCTTTTGGTTGAGGTCAACAAACGGAATTTCATTGATGATCAACTCAGCCTGGAATTTTCACATTATATCCCAGAGGGTTTTGGCCTTCAGGCATTCGACCAAGAGCATTTGATGGTGCCCAGTGATGCATGCATGAACGACACACTCACACTGATTTGGCAAATCCAAGATGCTTTGCCACCCATGCACACCAAGATTTGGCTTTTCCAAGTTAGTGCAGATGAGTGGGATGTCACCAAGTTCCATTTTGATCTTTCAGCAAGTTGGGGTTATGCGTCCTCATTTCCAAGAAGTAATCCGCAAGTTCATCATCTGGAAATGTTCAGTGGAGGTATGGGAGGTTGGACGACGGCCCTCAGATTTCTTTCTGGATTCCATCAGAAGCCAGTGCGAACCTTTGGCCTTGAGATTGAACCGGAGATTGCCCGAACTTTTGCGCTCAACCATAACGCTGCGATGGTTATACCACCAAAAGATTTGCCTGAGGAATTTTTCCTGCAATTTGAGGGGAACTGGATCATTTGTGATGATGTTCTCTCCAATAAGTGGCTTAAGGCTATTTCTAGGGAAGGCATTGATGTTGTCACCATTTCTTCACCTTGTGGACCGTGGAGCACCGCCTCACATGCACTCGGCTTGGAGAAACCAGAGGGTGCCTTGATGTTGCATGCCATACTCAAGTGTAGATTCCTTAGGCCAACATACATTTGCATGGAGAATGTATCAGGGTTTGCAGCCCATTGCCAGAAGCCCATCATTGAACGTGCCATTCGCTGGATTGGATATCGTATCCAGTGGCAGCGTACAGTGGATGTGAAAACATGCTTGGGGGTTCATAGGTCTAGGTGGTTGGCCGTTGCAGTCCGTGTCCATGCCCCGATTCCAGTCCCGTCGTTTGTCCAGTGGTCCTTGCCTGCAGCAACCCAAACTGATCACACACCGTCCTGTCTTGCCTGGGATGAGCATGTATTGCGACAATTGTCCGTCACTGACGTCATGCATACTACAGCCTCGGCGCCTCAGAATGCTGGCCGGTTTGCGAAGAACAAGACACCTCAAGAAATTTTTCAGCAACGTTTGGTAGGATTCAACCAGGTCTTGCCTACTTTCATGGCTAAGTATGGTTCTCAACATGACTTGCCACCCAATTATCTTGCTGAACATGCCTATTTGGGGTTTTTCCTGAAGCAGCCTGATCTGCCACATGGAGCTCGTCTTTTCCATCCAGCCGAAATTGCATTGATCCACGGAGCTTTGGATTGGTTGTATGTACCATCTGACCTCACATTGGCCTGGTTGGTTACTGGTAATTGCATCCTTCCGTTGCATGCGATGCTGCCCTTAGCCACAGTCATGTCTGCATTCTCAGGACGTTCAGTTGACATGTCAGAAGCTGTTGACACTTTCTTGCGCCAGAGACTCAACAAGTACGATTTGCTGCGCACTCCGGT
This sequence comes from Symbiodinium sp. clade C Y103, assembly GCA_003297045.1. Lineage (NCBI taxonomy): Eukaryota > Dinophyceae > Suessiales > Symbiodiniaceae > Cladocopium > Cladocopium sp. clade C. The sequence goes on from BGPT01000759.1 coordinate 131,637, forward strand.
TGGAGTGGGAACCATTTACACAAAACAAGACGTCATCCCAATGGCCAGCTTGGTTGATAGCATTGACTCGCTTTTTGCCTTGACAGCTGACGATGGTGTTCTGCAAGTATGGATTCCACAGGTTGGTGTAGTACATGCTCAAACACACAGCATCCAGAACACACAGTTGGATGAGCCACAGGTTGCATGTAGTGCCATTTCCGTTGCATCGTCAGCAGAATCGCCAGAGCATTTGGTCGCAGTTCTTTGTGCGCATGTTCATCTGGGCATGAACCGCCAGCAGATTTGGTTTGCCTCGGACTTGCCTGCACATGCATTGGAAGCCCCGTGGTTTCACCATTTTCAGTGCCATTATTCTGACCTTGCCAGTTCGCATGAAGGTACTAGTCTGCGCTTGCGAGATGATGTTCATGGTTTGTCCAATCCTACGCCGGGTCATTTGTTGCAAGTTCTCGTGGATCAACAACTCACCTTGTTGTGCAGTGACCCTCTCATGCCCATCAAAGATCATCCGGATGTCATTGGCCTGACCCCGCAGCTGTATGACCAGTTTGGCCTTTTGCATGACCACCAAAAACCAGATGATTTCACGGCAGTGTTTGATCAACAGTTGATGCATGGCAAGTATGCTGGTGGGGCTGTTCGCCTTTTCGCTGCTTTTGAAACCACCCTTGCAAGTCAACAATGGGATCACAGCCAGGATTTCCTCATGCTCAATTACCAAGGGGTTAGCACATGCCTCAAAGTGATTGCTGAATTTTGGGAAATTGTCATGCCGCCAGCGACCCAGGAGGTCTTGGGACGTAAAGTAGCTTGCCAACAGTCACCCGGAAGCCTGCAGATTTGCATTTCGCCGCAGCGAGATCATGGTGTTTTGCCACCCAACTCTTTTGCCATTGCTTTGTCTGTTTTGGCCTTCCGTACTTTGCTGGAAGTGGTTTGCCAACCTTATGATCATTTCCCCAAGAAGCGTATCTTGTTGAAGTGGCTTTGTCGACCTCTGTGGTTCAATGATGTGCCAAATGAAGTGACCATGGGTCTGATTATCCGAGTTCTGCACCATGCTTTGCTTCCTGCCAATGGTAGCGCCCAGCACAGGGTGATCTACAATGCAAAACAGGTGATGCCAGAAACCATGATGGCGACACTGACGGCCAAACCGGATAAATTGGCGGTTGTACTTCATGTCATCTTGCAGATCACAGGTGGTGGAGGTGCCAAACACCAGCAAAGAGTTTTGCAACAAACAGCATTGGCCACTTATCTCTTGGAACAGGGGTATGACCTCCGATGGGTTACACAAACAGTAGATGCCCTTTGTGACAAATTTTCTTTGCAGAAGATTAGCCAGGTCACAGCCATGCCAGTTGGAAGTTCGAAATTTCAAGCACTGCAAACACTCCTGAAGGAAGCCAACATCGACATCCCAGTGCCATCCAAACAGCAGACACGAAAGGTCCCAGTTGGTCTTCCTTGGAACCAACCGAAGAAACGTCGCAGTGATGGAGATGTTGACCCCACGGAATATGCATTGGTAGAGGGATTTTTTCAAAACCAGGACCAGTCCTTTTGCCAACAACTGTCCAACTTGCGACCTCAGGCGTCAGGGGTATGTATGCTCACCAGTGCTCAGGCCGAACCTTGGCTTGCGTCCACTGAGAAACTTTCCTCAGACGAATTGGCACTTTTGGTAGTAGGCAAACCGCCTGTGTCCTCTGTCTCTGGCACAGAAGTGGTTGTTCCTTGCACCAATTTGGATCACCAGATGGTTTTGATTCATTGCATGTTGTACCAGCTAGGTGCCAAAGCTGTGACCTACAAAACAGGTGACCCCGCTCAGGTTGCGGCTGACAAATGTGCCTTGGTTGCGTTGACCCTGCATAAAGATGATTTCTCTGCTGACCACTGGCAAGACGCCATTCAAAGAACTGTGCCGTTCATCCGAGGTGTTTTGGACAATGATGGATTGGCTGATCATGTCCTTAGTATTTGGGGACGCTCTTTCCGCCAGGGCAAGACCCCTTGTTCACCGATGCAAGCGCAAACCCTGCAGGTACATTGCTCTGTTCCGGACGACAAATTGCCCAAGATGCTTTCGAAGTCAGGGTTTAACAAACTCTTCTGCACGCCCAAATGTGCAGATGGTAGATTGGATACTACCTATCAGGTCTTGTGGATGAGTGATCCTTGTCAGGCCGCCATTTTCAGTGCCAAAGTTTCCAATTCCTTGGGATTGGTGAAAGGTCGTAAGTCTTTGGGTCTTCGGTTTCGACAGCAAGATTTTGAGCCTGCCTGGCAAGTGCTGTGCCCAAATCTGCCAGTACCCTCCAAACCTACGGGGGACAAGGTTTTCCGTGTTGATGGTTTGCCATTTGGAGTTACCACGACCATGATCGAGCAGTGGGCTGCTAAAATTGGATGGAAATGCCAACCAATGCGAACGTTGGGACCACAGGGAATGCTCATCCGAGCAGATGACATGCCGCCACCAGGAATCACCATGTTCAATTCCCATCCAGTTTTGATTCGACTGCTCCCACCCCGTGGTGAACAGAATGCTACCAAGCTGGTGGGTCCCAAAGCCAGCCGCACCAAGGATACTGTGAAGGAGGGCATTCCTGACCCTTGGGCTAAGTGGCAAGGCCCCAGACCCATGGCTACGCCCACACCAGTGTCAGTGTCCCGGACTACTGATGGCCCTACAGAGACCAGACTTGCTGCTCAGGATCGAAAAATTGATGGCCTTGAACAACAGTTGAAGTCAGTTGTACAAGCGCAAGAAAACATGGCCAAGCAAACAGAAGCACGTTTTCAAGCCGCTGAAGAACGAGAAAAGAAGCACCATGAGCATGTCACCAAGTCCATGGATTCTGTGAAGAAAGAACTGGCGCGATCCTTAGATAATGCCTTCAACCGTAACAACCAAATGATGGATGACCGCCTCAACGAATTGAAACAGCTCTTGCTCACCAGCAACAAGAGACCCCCTCCGGGGGATGGCAGCATGGAAGATTGACAGTGCCACGGGTGCGGGACTAGGCATGTTTTGTGCATTTTGCCAAAGTTTTGTTGTCTAGGCCCAAAAATGCATCCGCCTTGCCCTAGCCAGTCCCAGCAGTTCAATGTCAGCTTGCATTTGTCCAGGTACTGCAGTAGACAGGATTGCTTTAGTTTTTGTGGGCGATACTCAGTGTATCATGTTCCCATCCGTCATTGTGAGCAATGTCAATTCCCCTGGCTTAGACCATTCTGCCATAATTGTGTAGTTTCCTTGCAGAAAGCCGCCAGTGTATATTTTGCCTTTTGTAAAGTTGGAATTCAAGATCTCCTTCCGACAAATTCCTTCAGTCATAATCCCTTTGTAGCCGTGCGAATTGGAGAGGCCACTAATCCAGGCCCTGTGCCTTTAAGTTTGACATGGGCCATCACCAATCCGACTTCCATAGTTTCTAAGCCATCCCAATATGCTGAATTGGTAGAACGCCACAAGTTAGATGTTGTCACCGCCAGTGAAACAGCCGCCACTGCCCTTGTGCAGAAGCAGTTTGGACACCAAATGAAACAATGCGGATTTCTTTCCCGCTGGTCAGTACCCCTTGCGGATCGAGTTGAAAGACTCGACAGCCGACCTTCCCTACGGGGTAAGGCATCGGGTGTTGCAATGTTCAGTCGGTGGCCAATACGACATATCCATGGCACCATAGATGATGAAATCTTGGCCAGCTCTCGCCTTGCGCACCTTTTGCTTGAGATAGGTGACTTTCAGTTGCAGTGTGTTGTCATTTATGGCATGGCACAATCTGGTATGGATAAGCAAAATAGGGACCTTGTTTTACATGCCTTGCGAGCGGTGGACCATTTCCACCTGCCTTATGTCATCCTTGGAGATTTCAATTGCTCCCCTTTGGCTCTCCTTGAGGCTGAAGCTGCTGAACGCCAGCTCACAGACCTGCGTACCTTGCACCTCCGACAGACAGGAACTCCCATGCCACCAACCTGTAAGGGGGTTACAACTCCAGATAACACAGTGATGTCGCCACAAGCCGCCAGGTGGATAGAATCAGTGCAGGTTTGCCCACCAGGGGATTTTGACACCCACCAAGTGGTTTTGTTTCGCATGGTGGTACCGGTCCAGGACCTTGTTGTTTATCATTTGCCCCTTCCAAAACCATGGCATGAACTGGATATTGATGAAAATTTTATGCCCCAAGCTTACGAGGCCGCAGTGGCTAGGCTTGGTGTTCCAGCTGATTTGCCACAGTGGGGGGAAGTGATAGAGTGTGCGGCCGACTTGGCTTTCCGACAGACCCAGCTGTCCAAAGGGATTCATCCCACTCAGATCAGTGGCCTCCCCAAAGCCTTCCGAGGGAGATGTAAGCCCAGAAAGCCTGAGAAAAAAGGTAGAGTGCTCCTAACTAAACCTGGCCGCCAGGGAGATTATGCCCGCATGGATGAGGTTGTTCGTAAGTCCACACAGGCCAAGGTCAAACAGGTTCGAAGGGTTCAGGCCTTGCACCGTAGGACAATGTATGCCAACAAACAAACCTGTTATGCCAAGTGGTCAGAACTGCAGCAAGAATGGCATGCCATTCTCAGATCCAAGGCCTTTGGACGAAGCTTCATCCAGTGGTGTCAACACACTCCAGAACTTGGTCCACCTTCATGGGATGTCCCAAGTGGTGACTATATCTTTACTCTGCTACAATTGTTGCTGCATTTGACTGATGTAGAACTTGCCTTTGACAAAAAACTTCATGTTGACCGCCAAAAGTATTTAATGCATCTTGACCGCCGCTACCGTGGCAGTAGTAGGGCATATAAAAGCATACAGGAATCCGCCATGCCACCTCTCACCGAGATGCGTACGCCTTTGACTGCCTCTGCAGTTGTTGCTCCCCAAGATGATGGCACAGTGTTGGCCTATTGTGACCATGCTGCTTCCTTTGACCTTTCCTGCCCAGCAGTCCTTCATGGTGTGCCGTGTACAGTCCTTGCCAGGGACCAGTATGCCGTAACGTTGCGACCTTCTGATGAGCTGGGTGACCTGCCAGAATCAGTTGATTTGACACAAGATAGGGTTGTAGCTGATCCACAAGCCATGCTCCGTTTGCTCACAGACTTCTGGACCCCGTACTGGAATTCTGATAACCCTGAGCCAGATGCTGCTGCTAGGTTTGAAGCCTTTTTGCGTGACTTGCCACAGGTTGTCCCGGGACCAGCCGTCAACATAGACTCAGAAGAATGTTGGATGCGGGCGGTGAAAGCACTCAAGCCCAATTCGGCACGAGGCTCAGATGCAGTGTCCGCCCATGAACTGCAACAGCTGCCGGGTTTGGCTATTTGCCATTTGAAGGATGTCATGCTGTCTTTTACCCAAGGACTTGCACCTGAACATATGTTGGCAATCACAGTTGCAATACCTAAGGTAGCTGACATACCACATGCTGGTCAAATACGGCCGATCACGATACTCCCGCAAGTGTATCGGTTGTGGGCCAGAGTTGCCACTAGACAAATCCTTGACCACCTGTCCCAGCATATGCCTGTTGAAGTTTCTGGCCTGCTTCGCAGCCGGGGCCCCTGTGATGCTTTTGTTCGACAACAGTTTTACATTGAGACCTGCCACTGGATGGAACGCCATGTTTCTGGCGTCTGTATTGACCTCTTGAAGTGTTTTAACACCATAGGGCGTCCTGCAGTGTTCCAAGCGATGCTTTGGCTGGGCATCCCTTTGCCTCTGTTGCAACAATGGTTCGGCTCCCTGCAGAATATGTCCCGCTTGTGGAAACTTGGTGAAGTGTGCACGCCATTGATTCCTTCTAACCATGGGGTGCCTGAGGGCGATTCATGGTCGGTGGTATGTATTTTGACACTTGCATATACTTGGATTTTGTCCATCCGCCAGAGGTCTTCATGTTTTGTCTCAGCATACGCTGATAATTGGTCATGGGCCGCAGACACGGTGACTGATCATGAACACGTTTTGAGATGTACTGGTCGTTTTGCAGCATTGACTGACATGGTTGTAGATTGGCCAAAATGTTGGGGTTGGGCCACCAACTCTGCCAAGTTCCAAGTCCTTTTGTCAGCTCTGGCAAATATGCCTCAGGCCCACGCCCTCCAGAGAAAGCTGTCGGCAATGGATTTAGGAGCACAACACACGTACCAAGGTGGCCCGAAATTGGGTAAGTTCCACCTGCGCCTGACAAAGGCGCACCAGCGCCTCCTGCGCCTGCAACATGCCATGCTCCCATTGAGTACTAAAGTGCAACTGATCAAAGGGGCAGTTTTTCCTGTGGCCTTTTACGGTGCTGAAGTTTTGCCTTTAGGGGAGTCCCACTGTCGTAAGTTGCGCACAGCCCTGAGCGGAGCTTTGTTGGGCCCGTCCACCACCCGTAATCCTGCTCTGGCAATGCTTGCTATCCCCCATATGGTTGATCCTCAACTTGAGTTACTTATCAGAGCCATAAGAACCATGAAGAGGCTTTACCATAGTTTGACACCTGATGAATGCGAGTTGCTCACCAAAATGACCAGCCGGCATTCAGGTTTGGCATACCAATGTAGAGGCCCTGCTGGGTGCTTTGCTTTCTACATGTCCAAGCTGGGCTGGAAATTCACCTCTGCTTGCGCAGTCCAAGTTGATCCTTATGTAACCTTGCCGCTGTTGACAACTGCAGATACCACCTTTAAGCACTGGGCAATGGATGCATGGAGTTGTGATGTTTTGCAGCTTCATAGTGATCGCAAACACATGCGCATGCTTAGGATCAATGTGCCTGACACCCGGCAGGTCTTAGCTAGTTTCAGCGACGCAGACCAGTTTCATTTAGCACAGGACATGGCCTTGTCCCATCAGACAGAAGTTCAGAAGTCGCGCTGGGCACCAGATGCTGATGGGAAATGCCGTTACTGCGATGCTGATGATTCTAGGTTCCATAGGATCTTTGAGTGTCCAGCAGCCCAGGAAGTACGGGACTCCTTTCAAGAGTGCTTGACCTTTTTGTTGGATAATGGACGTGAGTTTCATGACCTTCCTTTTCTCCTGCGACCAACACAGTATGAAGTTTTTAGTCAACTCCACTACTGTCAACATGAAGCAGCCATTCCTGACGACACGCGCACCAAGTTGCATGGCCTTTGTGAGGAGGGGTTTGTCCCAACCTTTTACACGGATGGCTCCCTGCTTTTTCCTGAATCTAACACTTGTCGACATGGCGCCTACTCCATCATCCTTGACAGCTGCACTACGGATGAGGAACGGGCGGCACAGGCGAGAAGCTGGAGGCAGACTGGAATATTTCCTGCCTCTTTGTTACGTTTGTCTGCGGCGAAGTTGGGGGGTCACCAGAGTATCTACAGAGCTGAACTGCATGCGGTTGTATGTTTGTGTGAATGGGTACCTTGTGCGAGGGTCAAAACAGATAGCGCCAGTGTGCTGGCGACCTTTGAGCGATGTCAGCATGCCCATGGACTCCTTGAGTTGCGAGATCTGGCTGAGCAGGATTTGGTGGCACGTTTGTGGATTTCTGTTCAAAGTGGTCACTATGACATGCACAAGGTTAAGTCACACCAAGATGTTCTAGCTTCACACACAGACTTAGAGGTGTATGATATACTGGGTAATGTTTTGGCTGATACAGTAGCAAACAGCACATGTCGTACTTTGCACCCGGAAATAGCTTTGCTTGCGGAGTCAATGCATCGGGAAGTTCAAGAGGATCAGAAGTTTTTGCGTTCCTTTTACCAATATTTGCTTTCCTTGCGCAAACACTTTGCATGCCTGCAGGCAAACGAACAGGAGCAGCCAGTACATGATAACATGCGCACAGATGTTGCACCCAGTCCGCAACATGTCTTGCGCACTTGGTCAATTCAACAGCCATGGCCTGCCAAGGATCCTGGGGTATGTTTCTTCCAGTTTTCACCTTGGGGCATTGCCATTTGTCAAGCACTTCTGCAATGGATGCAAGCAGTCCAGTGGGAAGCAACCGATGAGATACGGGAAGGGGATGTAGGAGTAAGCTGGTTGGAACTCATGTTGTCCTTCACTTTTTCTACAGGCATCCTCCTCCCCATAAAGCGTGCTTTGCCGTCTGGTGTGGAATATCTTCAGCAGTTTGATGACTGGCCAGCAGTTTCAGTTTATACACTAGGTTTTGGAGAACAGACGAATAACTTCACTAACTTGCTGCTTCAGGTGCGGAAATTGGTTACAGTGGATATTTGGCCGAATAAAACACGTGGCTTTACACGATCCCTGTACCTGCTTGGCTCCAGGCAACAACATTATGGTTATTTGCAGCGGGCTTGTTTTCCTTTCCAAGTGGAGGTAATTGATTTTCTGCGTGGCCATTTTGTGCATCAGGGGTTGGACGCATTCCCAGTGCTTCCAGTCACACTGACCAAAGTTGACAGCAGGGCACTCACCAAGAATTGGCAGAAAGCTTTGAAAACTGTGGCGAAGGGCTACAACACTGCACGGGACTGGAGGAGGAGACCACAAAGGGGTTTAGAGTTCAAGCGACATGGATGAATCTATCCACTTCTCACACATGGATCGCCTGGTTCACACATAGTTGGCCAGGCCTCTCTAGCAGGTGGAAAAGGTAAATTATAACGACCTCACTGTGACCTCACTGGAATATTTGGTTAATATAGGGAATCATCCCCAAATGGCCTTAATTCAAATTAGTGAATTATTATAATTTACCCAGATATATGTACTATACTCTCCTTTCTCATCCTTTATCGTGCGAATTCGTATCCCGTCCTGGCTTGACAGCGTGAGCAAACATTCCGGGTCCCAGAAGATCATGTCACATGGGTTTGAAAATATGGTATCTCTAAATCCATTCGAAGGTGCTGGTCATTTTCCCATATTTTCCCGATTGAATGGCCATTTGGAAGGTAGATACCCTATCTTTGGTGATTTTTTTCCGGTGAAAGATCTCAAAATCCCTGCGACCAGCGACGAATCGCTTGTCCTGCATGGCTCTTGCCCTGGCAGAACGCCAGGGCGGGAGGCTTGCTACTGTACAGCTCGGGACTGGTTGGTGGTCTCATAGGGTCTCTTGAGATGGAACCCATGCACCTGATACTATGGTTGGACCATTTACTTCCATGATGTGAGATGTTCCAAGATTATGGTTGAACTTTTGAGATGTAAACTAGCACAGCTATGGAAACCCATGTACTTCGATGATGCTCCTATTATTTTGATGGTGATTTTCCGTAGCAAACTGTTAAATTACCAGGAGGTAGTGATGATATTCACATTGTCTTATATACCGCGTCGATCCGTGCAGTACCTGCACCATCCCATACACAGATGCATAATGATGCATACATATCATATTAGATACTGCATGCGAATTCGCAAAGATACGTTGATTACACTGACCTGACCTTCCTTGGCCCCCCGGCTAAACCAGCCACAATGAAATAATATATGCAAACAAATGATATGTTATTATTCCATATTATTCCTCTTCTTTTTCCGCTTCCGCAAAGATGCAGACCAGAACCAAAGCATGATAGAGTCACATGTTCCCCATCATCTACGCTTGATCAACCCGCCATTGGAAAAAGCCTTTCTGGACTGGCAGATTTTTCGCACCACCAACCATTTCTAGAGATTTTCCGGTTTACATGTTGAATTGTACCGAGCCACTCGCATTGGCCCTGCTTGGTGCCGCTGGGACGATCGTAAAGAAATGATCCAGGCAGCTGATTCATCGAAGGACCATGGTACTGGTTAGCTGGTGGCAAATCCGCAGTTCCAATGGATTCAGGCCCCACTTTCCCAAATGATATAGGCTTCAATCAGGAACAATTGGCGTACAGGTGCGCAATAATTATATACCCAATTTTCAGACTCATCCAAATCACCAAAGGGCTCAGGCGCAGTTCAACGGACGTTTGCAGGAGCCTGGTTGTCTTTGGACAAAACCTTCAAAACCATGGGTCGTCACAGATCCCGCGCAAAAGCTGCTTCAGCGTGAGGGGAGATGTCGGGCAAAGATAAATCCACACATGACAACGCATGATGGTATGTGAAAACGTGTTTAAGCAGGTAGTGTAATGTAATGTGATGTAATGTTTTGTATTGTTCTGTTATGTTGCGCTCTGTAATTTACTTTATAGTATGTACATATGCATATGATATGATATACTTGTGTGTGTGTACTGCATGAATATTGTGTATGTGATATAATGTACTGTCATATCATGCAATGCAATGCAATGCAATGTGAATCATGTATGTAGTACGTCGACACTCTCTGTCCTGTATATACTTTCTGGTTATGTCAAGACACAAAATTTACTCAATGATTCAAATGACGATATCTTCCTCAAAACTGAAGAGGACCGACAACTTCTCTCCGTGAAAACCTGTTCAATCTGTGACATGTTTAAATGTTGACTGTTGTTGAAATACAACGGCTTGAAGTGCAACATGAATACAGTAACACTTCGGCCAAAGGAACCCTGATCACCGCTTGTCAATTGGAATCAATTGGTATCATTGATTTGTCTATCCACTTGTAGCTGGGGTCAGTTTCGGCGAATTGAATATGGGTCTGTCAACAAGTGGGGGAATTATACACCCCAAACACTGTAGCCGTTGGAACGCAGCCTGGAAGTTTGCAGTTGTATTTTCTCAGTGGATTGGACGTACCAGATCAGCTGATGGACTCACAGCCTACAGTGACCAGGAGCACATTACATGCTATCAACAAGCCTTTTAAAGATCTAAGAATCTATGCTCTAGTTAGTCCCAGTTTTGAAAAAGCCACTATCCAAAGTCTTTCACGAGCCATGAAATAGTTCAGACATGATGTTCAGTGAAAGAAAGTGAGGCAAGAATGTCGGAAGTGACGAGCTCCTGCTGTGCCAGTCGGGTAGAAAGTTTCTAAACAGCTACTAAAATGTTAGCAATGATTGTCCATTCCAGGGTTTTCATTTCAGCATTCATCGCTAGAATTATATTTCATATAAACACACACGCATATATATATATATACACATGAATACAGGTGTGTCTATATATATATATACATTATTTTTTTAATGAACTATAATCATAATGCGTTTGTATAATTACCTATATTTAAGCTATACATATCTACATGCAATCATATTCATAATGTGTCTCTCTACACATATTTTTTAGAACTAGGAAAAAGAAAGTTGGCTAATACCTCGCTAATAACATCAATTAGCTAACATTGGGAAGGATATTTATATATATATATAGTTATATATAGTAATATTATAGTAGTATTCTACAACGTTGGAATCCATTGGTTGCATGGCACATCTGGAAAGCGATGCTTTATGCATGGCCTCATCAGCGGCCTGGCAAGGCGCCCGTAGCGAACTGATAAACTGTAAGAAATTACGGGAGGGCACATGTCTTGGATTGGGTTTGTAGTGTTCAACTGCTTCGATAGTTTTCAGAACCCTTGGTTTGTCCATGTTGACGGGTTCTTAGGGGACGGGACCATCTTCCATAACTTTTCCGTTGCCGTTCCCAAAACTGTAAAGATCACAGGAAGCCCCAATACATATATAGTATATTATAATATATATATACATATATATATATACATATATATATATACATATATATACATATATATATATACATATATATATACATATATATATATATACATATATATATATACATATATATATGCATATATATATATATACATATATATATACACATATTTCCTGATGGTTTCTGGAAGATTTTTCCAACCAAAACTTGGTTAGTCTCTCCAGCTATTTCTTGCCCGTCACCACCTGTGGAGGTGAAGGGTTGTCTTACTCAAGATGAGGCCGCAGATGCCAGCAGTATGGCGCTGGCATGGCAACGATTCGAATACTTGGGGGTCGAATAGATAAATCGATTTTGAAGTGAATGATTGATCCAAATCATGCGAACATATGCGAACAATTGCGAACATATTGGATCATAGATTGGACACATCAACCAGTTTATGCGTTTGATGTTCAAACCGGGACTGTTTTCAGATTTCTTTGGGGGCACCTTTCTGCCCGCTTCCCGCTGTTTGTTTTGCGCCAGATCCAACCACTTCGCCTTTGACTTGGCATTTCAGCGCGACAGCCGTCCAACAGACGCAGATAGAGGCGAGGCAGCGGTACGAAACTGCCGTTGACTGCCATTGACCTTTGAGAGACGGTAAAATCAACCAGTTGTTAAAGGTTGTCTTAAACAACAAGTGCCATGATTGGATAGACCGTGGTAGATAAATATACAAGGTCCACCCAGTTTTCATGGCGCCATTTTCTTTGGGAAGGACCGAAGATCCCATGTTTTGAGGCCCTGATTTGGTTGTGGGTCAAACCCTGCCAGTGGGATGGCCCAAGTTTTGTACCACATCGATGGTAGCTGGTGAAACATGGTGAAACCTATATATAATATTATATATAATACACAGGCTTTGCGTAGTTTGTATCCATATGTTTGCCCGTGAAAAACAGCGAAAAGTTGGTCAAACCGCATGTTTTGCCTGGTTTTATTGGCCAAAAACATCAAACAAACATGTTGTTGGTGAGGTTTCACCATGGTAAAGCTCCATCTTTTGACCCACCTCCTCCGTTTTCCCTGGAGGTGGTCAACGATTGTGCCTGACCTTTGAGGAGGGTGATTTCGAGCTGCGGACTGAGCTGTGGATGGTTGCGAAATCCTGCACCAGTTGATAGGTGGTTAAAAATCGCATCATTTACAGGGTTTCAATCATCCAAAGTGGTGCAGGATTTCGCAACCATGGAATTTTTGGATACCGGTAAATTAACATGACTATGGAAAGCCTGGCTGTTTGTTGTAGATAGTTTACCTATCAATCCAGGAGGATTTTAGCTGTGTTAGTTCACTGGTATCGAAAACATGTGGATGACATCAGGATGTTATTATTTCATACTGAATATTATTAGGGTATTACATCATTTGGATTGCTATGATTATTTTAGGATACCAATGTAATGTTGCGATATGTTGCGATATGTTGCGATGCATTATATGAATATGGCGATCCCCAATTAATCCCACTTATGTATGGCTTATACGCATTTATACGCATATGTATAATATATATATATATACATATATTATGTACATGTTTTTTTTACCCAACATCCCGTATCGCAAGCTGGTTTGCAGGAAAATCAACTATTTAGTTCGATTGACCATCTCATACTTTCCCATAGTTAGTTGGGATGTTCATGGATTTTCCAGACAGCCATGTTCAGTTACCAGAGGGTAGGATTGTCCATTCCATAAGATAGTCCCAAAAAGGTCGGTCGGCGCATTCAACAAGTATGAAGAGTTCGGGTGATGTTTTTGTCATTTGGAGGGTGCCGTGCTTAATAGGAGTGTATAGTAACTTTTATTCCCCCTAATGCAATACGGTTCTTCCTAGTCACAATCAAACTGTCCATACTGGTGCTATCCCCAACGTTAGTATTCTTAGGCTACCAAACTTGGATTACTACAATATAGGGGAAACGGACTAGTCCATACTCCGCCTATTTGGGAAGAAACAATTAGCACCACAATCCATTCCTCCTGATGTGAAATACCCCCACAAACCTTGGCTGAGTATTGGATCTTGCTTTGAGGATCCATGTTGAGAGCGAAAGTCATAGTAGGGGGAAGGATAGCCTTCACATGTGGATACACAGCACAAGCGACCACGCAATTGCGATTCTGCGGTTTTTTTTCTCCCATTTATGATTAAATGATTGTTTCTGACGCCTTAGGGCGCAAAAATTGCTGGAACGGATTTACCCTGCCTAACACTTGACCTGATATCAGGTCAATGATGGTTAATGGGGGTTTTGTGGGTTTGTTTTCGAAGATATGAAGAGGTTAAAGATACCCAAATTTTGATGGTGTATCATCGACACTTTTCCAGAAGTTCGCATGTCTATGTTGCTGGGTATCCTCCGTATTCAGGCAGGCCCAAGTCAGTGAATCTCCAGGAAACCCCATGAATTTACTGGATGAATCTCCCATGTTTCATGGGGATCGGTGGATCTTTGAGTCACCTCATCTCCAAGGTTGGAGTCGAAGGGCATCCCTGGGCGGAGGCAGAATTTTCAGCCCGGCTTTGGCTGGCTACTTGTGGATTTATGTTCATTTACATTGATTGATGGTGATTTATGGTGATTTATGATGATTTGTGATGATTTATGATGATTAATGGTGATTTATGGTGATTTATGGTGATTTGATGTGATTTGTGTTGATTTCTCTTGATTTATACATATATGTTACATTTATGTTAGATGACTTAGATGACCCTTTGGTACGGGTCTTTGGTGTTACAGTTTGCGAAGCGGAAAATCAGCATGCTGAAGGTCGGTCAATCATTGAACTAAATAGGCCATGGCTTCCATACCGAGCCAACACGGGGCACAGATAATGGCCGTTGATTGTGGGAAAATGGGGTGTTCTTTCAGGAGATCCCAAATTCTGTTCCTCCCTTTCGCCAATTGCCAAGATTTCAAGCCAGTTTCGGTTTCTTGGCTTCCATTCTGGGATGATGCAGTCCAATTGGACGACTTTGTTGGGGTTAAATTGTGTGAAATAGCACGACTCATTCATCAAATCCTCCCAAGCACTTTTGACAGTTATAGCCCATTGTCCCTCATAATAACATATATAACATTATAACATATTATACCCCTTGTGTGAACCTGAAACCTTTTAAGGTTGATGATTGCCCTCACGCAGGTTGCGGCACCTGGCCGAAGATTGCGGCTTGGAGATCGAAGGGCTAGAGGACATCGGGGCCCTGGTCATGGCTAAATGTGTTCGTTGGCCAACTTGTTGAGCGAGGATGTCACCTGATTTTGCGTGGCTACAGGTACATGTAGATTATATGGCTATAATAGTCATAGTAGTGATATAATAGCTATACTATATAGCAGTATCGTTTGTCAAGTAATCATACCAATATCCAAACTTGGGGATAATAGCGGAGTTCTGACCATGGTAGCTTTACCCATGAATAACCCCAAATGCATCCCTACATGGTACAAGAACTGTAGATGGCATGTGCGACTGAAGTATGCACCACAGCAAACTAGGAGGAAGCCTGAGGAAACCGATGTTTTGCCACTATTGGGGAGGTTGACAACAACTGGACGTTGGGAATTGTTCACTACATCAGGATTTCAACCAACGCTAGTGATTCAGCTTTTATGCCTCAAAGCTTTAACGTGTTGCAAACAATCAATTTTGTCTGTCAAAAATCCAGCTACACAGAAATGGCCAAACCAGGTCAACACTGTACCAGCACAACACTTGAAAGCGGTTCCAATATCTCTCCATGATTTCAAGACATCCCCACCCACAGAACTCGATTTAGGTTTTTCTGGATACCACCGAAGTAAAGTTGTCTTTTTGAAATCAGTGTATCCTTCCAGGGGCCACAAGCATCCACAGCATCGGCTCATCCAGCTGTGAAAGGAGGCATCGTTGCTGCTGTTGCGCTTTGAATGTGCCATTCGTTCCTTGCCCTTTGCTGTTTTGGTGGATCGGTCCCTTGGTCGCCTGAGGGGCCTAGCCTTGGTCGAAACGCTGGGTATTCTGCAAGGTACTGGTAGATGGGTCGGTCTGAGCATGGGGTATATCCCAAGATTGACATGCGAATGGGGATATGATAATCATTAAATTTTGGGTACCCTGTTTTCGGAACAAACCCATATGATGCTGCATGGTTGTATATTCCACTTGGAATAGTTGAGATTATTTTTAAAAAAGTGGGTGATGTATCACAGAATCGCAAGTTAAATTGAAGTGTTAGATATTGCTATTTATCAGTTGACACGTTCTTTTAAACATGTCTAAACCTATAGATATCAATTTGACGCCAGCGTATGATATCGAGTGGTAACGGCTCAGGCAAGAACTCTCCACCTGTTTGTTGGCAGTGGCGCTTTGGGATGTTTTGCCTCATTCGGAGCCGAGCCGGGGCTCGAACGGGAGATGCGCTTGGTTTTTTGATGTTTTTTGTGTTCGGGGGATTTACGGTTGGAACATGTTTTCCGGAGAAAATTCATCTACCATAAATTCATATGGCAAAGCCATGTGCCATGCTTTCCAATGAATGTAGTTAAATGATGTAAAGTTGGGTTCAGGATGGATCCCAAGAATTTGCCAAAAATCGTTCGCATTCGATGAGGAAAATATCGATAGGTTCGGGATGTTTTAGGGATCAGCAGGTTCAAGGCCTGGAGTTTCTGGACGTTGGGAAAGTGATGTTCACTTTTTGAGATAAAATGTTGCATCATAAGCTTATCTTAGCAACAAATTTCTGAAGACCAGGTACGATTTACCTTTGGATCTCGACTCTCAACTCCGCATCATGTCGGTTTGTATGCCGTACTTCCACTAACGATATCCTAGTGACCTAGTGAATCATTTCAACACCATTGGTGTGGGTTGATTCAATGAATTTCGGTCAACACTATAATCATGGGATTGGCTTTTTAGATGGAGACACCCCAAACCAATATGAAACCCATACGGATCCGCAAAAAAATCATTTTGCAGACCTGACCCTGTAGTTTTTCGTCAGTTTCCTGGGGTGGCATTTACCTGCATGGATCAAATTCCGGTGTTTCTTGAGTCTTATTTCTTGAAAACCCCTGTCCAATATTTTGTGCTGATCATCAATCATCCTCATAATCCATATTTGTTGGTAAAACTGCATTTCTGGATAAGAGATCCCAATTTTGGGGACATATTTTTTTGACTCTCCCCACTACTTGGCAGTCCTTAAGATGGGCCCAGTCCTGCCTTATCCCATCAGGAGTTACGGCGGGAGTTGCGCCACTGGGGGCTTGCCGATGGATCAGGCCTGGGGATATCCCAAGGCCCTCCCCAAACATCAAAACATGACTCTCCTGAAGGACTATGACTAAGGCAATTTTGGCAAAAAAAAACTGGGTTTGCTCAAGGTAATCTTGATTTTCCTAATGAGGAATCTGCAGGAGCTATCACGGGATTTGTAGCTTTTAATTGAATACCCCAAAATCTCCTGGTTGATTATCATTCTTCCCATTTGAATAGCCATCTTTTTATATCATTTTATATCTTTTTGGCCTATTTCTGGGAAACCCAGACCCAGATCAACTTTGATTCTGTGGTGAATTCCCAATGATTCCCTATTTTTGATGGTGAAAAGTCGGTGAAATCCAACCCTCCGGCAGGTCAGGCATCGCAACTGGTGGATGCCCTGTGGACCTCGGTGGCTGAGGTTTCGAGTGGGAAATACATGGGGTTGGGAGCTGATGAGGCGATTCATTCCCTTGTTTAGGTTTAATTGAGCAAAAGGGGTTGGGTTCTATTCACATTCACGGTTGTCTTGCAATCTAAATTCACCGTTGTTTTGCAAGACACCACTCGTCCAGTGGTCTTCTGGTCACTGGGGCGGCCTTTTCCATGTCTATCTCTCAGAGTTCTGCAGGGCTGATCGCAATTTGCCCCAGCTGGAAGCATCAAGAATTGCGGGGGATCCAGACAGCCCAGTGGTACATGAGGCCACACGATGGCTCACTGCAGGCACGGCGTGTTCCAGTTCGTCGCTTTGCACCACACGTGGGCTTGGCTTTGGTTGGAAAGGCGCGGCCGTACCTTGCCAACGATGGGTTTGTGTGACAATGGAGCAGTATACTATACCCTCAAATGGCCGAGCTCATGGGGAAGGAGATGTTCTGAAACATCATGAAACATCTAATTTTGTGGTTTTCCGAGGATTTTCAGAGAAAACACTATATACTTTGATGCACCCCACCAGATTCAACAGCGGTGCTGCATGGGTGCATTTGGCATCAGGCCGTCCGTTTGGAGGTGTCTTGCAGGCAGCTGGCAGTGGGCTCAGAAGGGCTGGCGTCACTGACCTTGTGATTCGCAAATCAGTCAAGATACATTCGTTTGTAAGTGGGCAATAGCCATGCAGACCATGCATAACAAAACCCAGCAAGAAAATACAAGAAATGGAATAATGCTGAGACTGGTTTCCTACTGAACTGTGTGAGTTTCCTATATTTTGAGCGAGCATGCACCTAGGTTGAGGGCGAATATCGTAGAACCATGAGGCACGGGCAGGGCCAGGGTTGAACCACCCGTGGGGATGCTCCACCTGGATATCACCAGCTGTGCATATGAAATATATGAAACAAGTGCTGGAGGTTGAGAGCTCATCATATATTTTTTTGGGGGGGAAAAGATGGGAAAAGCTTGTGTGGATGGTATGACTGGAAAAACTATCCACATCTATCCTATGTACATGGGATGCTTTGGAGATACGGCCAGGTTTGAAGTTCTCACAATTTCTTAAACACGTCTACTCTCTGATGATTTACCATATAGACATGCTGGCTGGACATCCAAATTGTTCCTGGGAAATATATGTGATAAGCATCGAACTATAAACGCGTGATTTTCCAGCAAGCCGCATTTTCGATGGTTACTTTAATGCCCGGAGGGCCACCATTCAACGGGAAACACCTGCCGCGTCCACCTAAGGCGCCTGGGCTTGCCGGCAGACGCGGGGTCGCAGTCAGGGCTCCCGGTGAAAAGGAGCAGGGGCACAGAGGTGACACTGGATGTGGCTATAGATAGCAAAAGACAAATGCTATATCGACAGGGGCACGCATGCCCCAACCTGCCACAACCTGCCACAAGTTGGCAATGGCCCTTTAATTGATTTAATGAGTAGCTGAGTAGCCACTTGTTAGATGCGCCTCAAAAGTGCCTGGGAGCAAGGGCTCTGCCATGTGGTGCTATTTGCTTCACTCCTTGTAGAGATCCAAGAACATTTCAGGATTGCGTGCCATATCCCGATGGGTTTCATCGGGCCGTGAAGAAATTTATACATTCCAAACAAGTCTGGAGTGTGAAAAGTGCGTGAAACGATCGTGAAAAACCCGTGAAGCGACCGTCAAAAACCCGTGAAACTGCCGTAAAAAACCCGTGAACAACAACAAAAAACTTGGGCCCAAATTTGGGAGGAACTTTTGAGGAATTTTGGAACAAATGATGTTTTTTTCCAGATTGATAAGTTTTCCTTGGATGCTGTGGGTTTGCTTCCAGCACATGGACTCCCAGATTTCAAAGGTTTTAAAAATGGCTGGCCTGCTCATAGTTCAAAACTTCATCTTGGGGTCAATCATAGGGATGAAATCAGCTTTAGCAACTGGTGTTGCTGAAGCTGTGAGTGTATGAGATTTGGTGGCTAAGCCGAAACTACATTAGTTAACATCCCCAGGACCGCAGGATCTACATAATGCCATTATACGAAAATATACCATCGGTTTTCGATGGTCTTGAAGTAAAAACATGCCTTTAATGTAACGACCATGTTTAACTTGGTCGTTGGAAGGTTCGGGATATAATATTATATATATATATGTATACATATGATACTGTATATAATGATATATATATATATAAGATTTGTTTATGATTTGAGTGGAACAAGGACCCCAGATGTTTAAGCTAAGGTAAGATTTGATTGTATATACTTATTTGTCAAAAGCTTGGATCGGAATTATTGCTGTGTTAGGGGCCCCTGTGATTGAACCGCCGATTGATCTTGTCTCATTTCTTCGTTCCTCGGCGGCAAACTAGTTACAGTGGTGCCGGAAAGTTTCAGGTCGGACACCCGAGGTGTTTGGAATCTCCATGGTGCCCATGATTTTTGAGTAACCTGAGCTAAAGTTGATATGAACTCCCCTAAGTTGCGAAACCCAAGCAATGTGAAGGGTGCAGTATCCAACTCCCGGACCTTGGCGCGGAGGTCTCACATCCAGTGCATCATGCTGGCACTGGTGCTGGAGGCCCGTGGTTTCTGAGGCATCCAGTTTTGCATCAAAAATGCCATGGACTGATTTCTGGCTGATTCTTTGGTCGATATTCGCTTCTTTTTCAATGTAGGAATATGCGAACCAGCCAGAGATGAAGTTGTGGGATATTCATGGATATTCCACCTGCGACATCAGGAAGCCAGCATGATGCAGCTGAAAGAAGAATGTTGGGACCCCTGGAGCAAACAGCAACTGGCCAGGTTCGGGGGACAAGATATGTTTGATTTCGTTCGAGAAAACATCAGCGTATCATAGCGTATCAGAATAGTTGGGATGATTGGACTTGTCCCATCACCTCCCATTCTTTCGCATTGACCTCACAATATTGAAAGTACCCTTTGGTAAACTAACATAGCTATTGTAACTAGCGTTGCAGATAGAGTGGTCAGAGCCACACATGGCCGTGTCATTTGTCCCCGATAACCAAGTCATGGTTTGTTTGATGACCCCCTGTATGGGTCATGGCCCTTTGTCCTCAAAGACAACCTGCATGTTAAACTGTTAGACGACCAAGCCTTGTCCATATGGAGCCCATATGAGACCATAAAAAGATTGTTCATTATGGACAGTGGCCTGCTTGGAAAGCGCAAAGATCTTCTAATTTTTTACATTTTTTGCGGGCGTGTCACTCATGTTACGCTTGCTTTCTGACATGGGGCTATGATGGGGTGCAGTTGGGGTGATTTTTACGGGAGATGGCACGATGGGATGATTACCGCCACAAGTTTTGGATATGGGGCCCCGATAGCTACGGTGATAGAGATATAATTATGTGTATATCTATTGATCTATTTGTCTATCTATCTATCTACCTGCCTACCTATCTATCTATCCATCTATCTATCTATCTATCTATCTGTCTATCTATCTTTCTATCTATCTATCTATCTATCTATCTATCTATCTCTCTATATAAAGTGGAACTGAAGACTGCACCCCGCCCAGGTGGGCTGTATGCTACATGGCTTACCTTGGATACCCTTCGAAGTTCATTATGGCAAAAACGATCAATGAATCAAACCAGCAACAAATTGAAACCAAGGTTTCTTGTGTATTTGGCTCAGGTTTGCTTTAGTGAGACTCTCTGTTTTTGGCAATCTGAGGGCTGTTTGGAATCTCACTTTAAAAAAGGACCTTGAGTTTCAGAGAAAACTGAACACGAGGGACGAGGGTGAAGTGGTAGGTTGTTGAGGTCAAAGCAATGTTGAGATGGCCAACCCATAGCCATAGCCCAGTGTTCCACAAAGACCTCCCTTGGTGTCCGGATGCTCATCGAGACCGGCCCCAGCCATGCGCATCCGCAGCATCCGCATTCGACCGATTGGCAGCCGCTGGGTCGATTCGGGGCACCCTCGAAACTCCAATGTATCTGGGCTTTTGGAGTTGGGGATGTTGGGGTGTACGAAGAGTCTGCGGGAACTTCACATATGGTATAGTATACCCTCCGGTAAACTAACATAACTATGGAAAATCACCATTTTTAATGGGAAAATCCACTAAATGGCCATTTTCAATAGCTATGTTAGTTTACCAGAGGGTAGTCTAGTTGTACTAGTATATAGTTGAGTATAGATGACCAAAGAAAGTTCGATAATTTAGCTATGATTTAATGTGGGAATCAGCCAATGCCATTTGTGCATCATCCCCATTCCATCACCATTTTTGTGGGTTGTATATGGTTGTATGTTCACCATCCCCAGTCATGGTAGTTGCTTATTATGGCCAGGCTGATGGTGACGTCACGACGGGTCGTCACCATCAATTGATTGTTGGCCGGATGTGGCCATGCATGTTGGCGGCGGGGGGCTTAACAGGCTAAACTGGTTTGATGCAAGTTTGTAAATGGTCTGTTGCCATATTTTTTTCCAGATCCTGATGCTCTCAGCTATCAACTGTGGAAATCACCAAGCAACATCGTTTCAAGCGGGGCCCCAAAACAAAGCCACACAATTCGTCAAGATGAGAATTGAAGGAACCAAATATGTGACCTTGGCTTCCAGTAGATGGGTGCAAGCAGTTGGAAAAACCTGGCAACTTATGGGGTGTGGAAACCACCGCTGATGGATTCGTTTCAGGACCTTCGATACAAGCTGAATGGATAGCAAGTGGTGCAGAAAGTTGAAACACAAGTCAGCATGGTTTCAAATGGGGCCCCAAAACAACACCACAAAACCAGCCAAAATTGTACAGTAGTTGAAGGGGCCAAATATGTGGCATTGATTTCCAGATATGTTCAGTAGCTGGGTGCAGCATGATGCAACCACTTTGAAACTGAGTCAGGTATGTTCTTCACAGCGGTTTGCTTTGCGGTCCGCTGGGTTCTTGCCACGGCAGCTGCCTTTGAGCCCAAAGATGCGGCTCATGAGCCAGCAACCCCTGCAACATCTTCCATCCAGAAGGTCCTGACCTATTTGCAGAAAAAGCTTGATAAAGGACTTCCCCCTTATGCAGATGATGCAACCATCAATGCGTATTGCAACCTTTCGCGGCCAGATTGGCTGCAGCTGCGCTTTTCGGGCTGGCAAAATGATCGCTGTGTCATCCTCATGGGGGGAGCCGAGGGCTACACCAACCAGATCCTCTCAACCTTGAGAGCCAAAGAGTTTCTGGACCCACGAGTCCTGATGCTGTTGCCCATCCGATCCGAACACGCAGTGGAAGCGGAGTGCTTGGGGAAGGCCAACCTTGCAACCTTTCAACACCAGGGATTCCAATACAAGATGCATGATGACAACGGTACCCCTAAATCAAGGCCGTGTCATCAGGAACACCCAAGTTCCATAAGCATCCGTAAACATGCTGAAAGTTTATATGTACTTGACATTAGAATCACTTTCAGACACCCAAAAATGACTCAAACTGATGACTGCGCACCTTGACCCCCTGCCAACTTTGGCAGGTGCTGGTCATGGATGGGCTGGCGTGTCTTCAAAAAGATGCCCTACAGGTGGATGACCGCGATGAAATCGTCCAGAAGATGACTTGCCGCTTCTATCCCTCAGAGCAGGGTGCCCTGCAGGGAAAAGGCCTCGGAAACTGGTATGCCTATTGGAAATTCCAATATCAGGAAACATTTCAGTCTATACCCAAAGTCCCTCAGTTGCTGATGACTCGAAGATTTGTGTTGCTTTTTTTCTTGATTCATCCCTACCAATGACATGGATCCGAAGTTAAAAAGAAGAAACATGTTTTTGGTGTTCCATCAGATGTTGGACAGCAACCTCCCTTCAGCCATGTTGGCCGTCTCTGAACGGCCGTGTTGTCCAGGTTGCCTTTGACCCCAAAAAACCAGATCACAACTGCATGATTACCAGAACTACTTCTGGATCGCTGTGGCATTATTGGCCGGATCCATTGCAGCTGCGGAAGGATCGATTTTGTTTCCAGCGTGGCCTTAAAGTCATGAGGGTATGCGGGTAATTGCCAATAAACCACCCAAAACAAAGCCATCCAAAGGCCAGGTAGAAACGGGTGATTTCAAACAATCTTCGAAGGAAAGAGGTCAAAAACTGGCAGGGCCCGGGCCCTTGACTGCATTTCCTCCTCAGAGATGGCCTAAGAAGGGAGGATGCAGGTTGATTCGCATCTACAGTAAATCAATCTAGATTTGTCTACCCGTTCACTGATATTGGCAAAACCTTGGTCAGGTAGGTCAGTGGATTATTGTTGGCTACCAGTCGAGGTAACAACTGATCAGCCAAAACTCCACGGTGTCTTTTGCGTTTTTTGGGTGTTAGAGTGGCCAGGAATACACGGATCGTTTCGCCCAGATCCGCGGGGACCTCTTCCAACAGAAGCCGTACTTGGCCATTCACTGGCGGCGGGGGGATCAACTCCTCACCAAATGCAAGGCCGGGGATTTCGGATTCGTCGGCAAATGGGTCAATGTTTCGACCTGTTTTGTTTGACGATGGTGGAGCATTAAACCCACCCAATTTTGGGGGTACCCAGTTTGAAGCCATGAAAAAAATATAGAACTGTTGTAAGTTTGGTTCAGCTAGGACAAGGAGAAACAATCCAACTAGCGGTTCAAATCTGGTTGATACGACCAATTACGTTTTGAAGATCATGCCAATCAAATGCACACTAATCCAGGATGATTGCCTTTGAACCTTCGCTGTGGCTCACCCAGTTTTCGTTTTGACACGAACTGAGGCGAAGTTTGACAAATCGGTGAACTGCCAAGACGTTGAACACCTGCGGGCGGAGATTGCGAAGCATCTTGGGGAGGCCGCCCAGGCCCCGTCGTGGTCGGTCTATGTGGCCACCAACGAGAAGGAGCTGCTGCGCCGTTTTTGTAAAGCCTGGTTTTCGTTGCTTAGTCCGTTGCCGCCCGTAAATCAGGGAATATCGGACTTATATATTGCTATTGATATTGGATGATATTGGAACATCTCCAAAAAATGATCCAAGATTGATCCAATATCAGAATGCCCGACTCTTGCAGTTGATCCAAGACTGGACACTACTTGCAGACCCTGCCATCCCAGTCATCCAGGACCCCACCACACTGGCAGAGATGAGAGCTTTGGGCTTCCAGTTTCGTGCAGGTGAAGCCCGACCTGTTGGGGTTCACTCCATGCTATCCTTGGGGATACCCTTGAGTAAGCAGCTACATGGCTGGCTAGGAAATCCCAGAATAAAATGGAGGTTTCTAGCTGGGATAATCATAGGGAGACATGAAGTTTTTTTCCAGCAAGCCATGTGTGATTACCAGAGGGTATGCATCTCGTGAGGTGTCAGATTGCAGGTTTCTCTTCAAACCGGAATGAGGTCCGCTTGCATGATCTGAAAATTGGACAAAATTGGATTGGATACCCCAAATTTCTATTTGACTTGCCCCCACAGCTGCGCAGCGCCACATGTGCATGCTTCCATCTCGGCCCCAGCACAGTTCGAGCAGGGAAACCTGAAGTCGATGGAGAGAGGGAGAGAGAGAGAGAGAGAGAGAGGGAGAGAGGGAGACAGAGAGACAAGGAAGTTCCATGGTTTCTCATCAATTTAAAAGAGACACGCCATTTTCAGACACGCCCTTTTGGAATCGTAGCATGATGGCACCACAGGTGACAACTATAATCTCTCTTCCTTGGAATCTTTCTTCGCAGATGTCTACCTCTTCGGTTGTGCCACCAAAGCTGTGCTGCCGGCAGATGCTTGAATTTGCAAGTCGTTTGTGTTTTGATTGTTTTGTGTTTTCCCATTAATTGGAATGACCGGGGAATCTACTGGGAATATTTTGCGTTGTTGGGGAACCCAAATCCAAGGCTGCGAACACAATGGTCCAAACACTGATGGAAAGATGGCGAGCCCACAACGTCCTGAGAGATGTTTGCGCGCCGCTGTCAAAAAAAAAGATGATTGGAATGTCTCGAGGGTCAAATGAGTTGGGACCAACCCAGCATGTGCAAGTTAAAGATAGTTAAAGTTGGAGATCCTAAGTAATCCTAAATGTTTATTCAGAATCATTAGCATGGGATGTCAGGACCCCCTTTGTGACCCATGCCCACCTCGACCAGAACTGGTTCTGAGTTTAACCCTTGACATGGACTTGCCAGTCAATTGATTCAAAGAAAGGTCCCAAAGTGATGATCGTGGGCTTTATGCTCCATTCAAAGTTGTCTCATGGCAAATATGAGCTCAAGATATCTGCTGACCCGAAACTGCACTTCAAGATGACAGATGGACCCATCAAAACCACATTTACGTACAGTAAGAATTACGGGCTGGTTATTTAACGTAGCTATGGACAATCACCATGTTCAAGTCTTAAGTCCGGTAAATCATCATAAATCATCGAAGTAAATGCGCCATCTATACCATAGCCATGTTAAAGTGCCAGAGGGTGTTTTCCATTTTGTTGGTTAATCCCCATTAATCACCATAAGAGCAACTTTAAACTCCCACAACATCCCTCCTCTCAATGATTATACGATATGTATATATATATATATATATATAACGGCTGTTCGTTGATGAAGAGATGGTCAACAAACATGTCGGCATCATATCCGTCCGGCCTCAGCTCCCCGAGGCCGCTTTCTCGGCCTCAAGCTGGAGGTTGTCCTGGGTCAGCATGGGAATCTGCCAAGCACCCGTAAAACACGAGTGGATGGTGAAGTTTACAGAAGTGATTTATACAAGGATTTGTTGGTTTAATGGGCCGGTTTAATTCCCAGTTAAATCTCCTAAACGTATCCTAATTTTGACCCCACCATCCCTGTCTGTCCCTCGGATGGTTGGTATATTTCATCAATGCTAGTTGAAAATCGTGATCTAAGCCAGGCAGCCGGTCCAAACTGCAAGTGAAGCATTGATAAATTTCATGGAAGATTGATATTTTCACCTGGTCGTAATAATGATCTACAAGTGGTTACCAATCATTGTCTAAAATAACATTCATATGTTTTAACATTATCAACTGGGATGGCTCAACCAGCAACCAGTTCATCAGTTTCCGCTCGCGGTTGCAGGCGGCGACCAATCGCTGGAGGCTTAGTTGCCTAGCCCAGGCTGAAATTGGGAGAGAGAGCAACTGAATAACCCCTGAAAACCCCATTAAGATGGTTTCCAAGCTGTTTTATTTCATCCCATCATCCGAGGATGAAGGCCACTTTCCTTCTATGACATGGCACCATGTCATTCGGGTTCGTTCCAAGACTCGGGGATACCCATGAAATTGTCATTGTAATGGGGGATGTGATGATAACACGTTGGATTTTGATCAAGTTTCAGGATTTTTGCGGCATGTACATCCATATACTGTAGCCTATTTTCACCGGCCCAGCTTTGTTTTCTAAAGCTATACCTTTCTTGGAAGCTGAGCCCGCAGCCCAGGGCAGGCACTTCAACGACAACTCTTCGTTGAGACACTGTGCCGTCAACGGTGGGAGGTTGGGATCGGCACGATGTTTGGATCGGCACATGGCTTTCCAGCTTTCCAGTTGAGGGATCACTCAAAACAGAGGATTTCACTGCTAGGTACCTGGGTCCCACATATTGCAAGAAGATGCAAGAAGCACTACCCCATCAGGAGAGATGTTAGATGTCCTTTGGGTCTAAGATGTATCTATCATGCTTGCTCCACCATTGGGCATGTAGGAATAGACATACCCATGCCAAGCTGGGCACGCTGCAGGGCGAAGGTGTTTCGGTGAGTCGCTTGGGCTACGAGGCAGGGGCCAGCCATTGAGCAGAGTTTCCAGATGCTAATAGTTGTTGTTGGTGATTGTTTATCTACAACAAGGA
This sequence comes from Symbiodinium sp. clade C Y103, assembly GCA_003297045.1. Lineage (NCBI taxonomy): Eukaryota > Dinophyceae > Suessiales > Symbiodiniaceae > Cladocopium > Cladocopium sp. clade C. Next base: position 158,793 of record BGPT01000759.1, read on the forward strand.
TGATTTGATATGATTTAATGGGATTTTTAACTGATTAAAAGGAACAACATGAACAAATCCCCCAAATGATGGGTTTGTAGTGTTGTAAACCCAATGCCATAAACAACTACCATTTCCGGATGGTAAATATTTATCATCTTGGGGATGGTGCATTATCTGTTTTACCACATTGCTCAAGTATTGATGCGGGATCTACAAGCAAAGGATTTGCTGCTTACATACCGGCGTTGCTTCTGGTTTTTGATCCTAAGTTTGGACCCATCCCCAAAGCTTTCCACAGCAAAAAACAAACTATGTTTATTCAACTGATTTGAACAGACCATTGAGATCCCTAGGGTGCAGCACATGGCTCAGATCAGCTCCAGCATTTGAGGATCGGAAGGAAGATGTCCAGCTTACCCCCCGTTGGGATGGAACAAAATAAATATGGATGTTTGGAGAAAATGAGAAAAACACCATGGAATCAACCTGACATCCAACTACTACAGTTGCGATGGGCGACATGTTCATAAATTTTCAGTGGACAGTTAGAGCTTTGCCCGTGCTTTCAGCTTCACATCAAGTGTGCATTCCCCTTGTTCATTTACAATCACCACCATTTGCCATCACTTGCCAAAACGTGTTTCTTAAAAACCATTTGAGCCCCATGTTTGATCGATATGTGTTGCTGAAAAACCCTAAACTCCTAATTTTGGCTGCTTGATTCCAATACTCCATGTGAAGGCTTCAATACACATGGATACTTAGACCCTCCAAGTACAGATAAAAGTGCCAAGCTACCATATCTTACGAACCATTTTCTCCATTGGTATCCCATATGTTGCGGTAATTGTCCCATATTTTGCGGTACTCCAAGTGGGTTTGGGTTGACATAACAACAATATACAACGATGGACAACGAGAACTCCTTCCCCGCAGCGAGCGTTTTATGGTCATGACATGGCCGCCATGGCCGCTATGGCGCTGGAAGAGTTCTGTGAGACGAACGCCGTGCCCTGCAGCTTTCCCCGCATCCCAGGTGTTGAGTTCCGACTAGCCATGGCTACCTCAACTTATGGATGATTAATTAGTGGATGTGAATGGATTTTGTTGGATATCATTCATGGATATCATTAATGAATATTATTAATGATGAATGGATATGGATGATTGTGGATATTAATGGATATTATTAATGCATACTGATGGATATTCCTAATTAAGCCTAATTAGACTAATGACTACTATGATGTTTTTAATGGTTTATGAATGGTTGATGGTCCAAGTGACATTGATTAGATGAATTGGATCATTTGCGGATCTCACGAACCTTACTAGATGCGACTGGATTTCATTTTCTAACATATTGATGTTGACATACGTGACTTCAAAATATACGAATCTTTGTCTTGGCTTTTGACGCCAAGATGAGGATGATGAGGGGCCCTTTGCAACCAAGTACTGCAAGATTGGCCGTTCAAATATAATGGGAGTACAATAGCGCAACTAGACGTCGTAGGTATTTAATACCCTGCCCTCCCGATTGATCATCCCTGGCTGCCAGAGCTAGTAGTTGTCATCCAAAGAAACGGGCCATCCTCAGTTTGAAACCTGCCATTTGTCGGGAAAATGTTCAGCATTTGAACCTGTTCCTGTTGGTTCAGTTGGTCACAGTTGGTCAAACCGTCACCCCCTCATGCATGTCATCGTTGGTTGATTGAAATGTATTGAAATGATTTGAAATGTAATTAAATTCGGTAAATGAAGCTAGAACGCATCACGGTCGTTGTTGGTGAAAATGTTGTCCTGACAACGGTGACAGCATTGGTGGTGAGGCGGTGAACACCTGCCCATACAAACCAAAGTCCAAACTCCAGGGTCAGGTGCAGTGACCCGTAGATTTTTTTTAGAATTCGTATGCCAATCAGTTGATTTTGCATTTGGCATCTGGGATGCTGCCCAGTTGACTGGTACTGTATTTCTCACGAGATATGCATCCCCCGGTGGCCCAAGTTCGAAACATAGCCAGAGGTCAAGAATATCGCTTTCGCTTCTTCACCTTCAACTTGGCCAATAGCATCTCGACCTTGGGAGAACCCAGGAGGGGGAACCTGGGATGAGGATCGGCTTCCCAAACACAAATTCGCATCAATTTTCCGACCGGTAAAGATTGCCATAGTAATTCAATGGATATACGGAGTGTATATTGCAAATGGGGAGTGTAGATTTCCCTTTTCGTGAAACCCCTACTATGGATGTGGGGATCAAGATCGGGCTGCCCTGGCCCTGACCTTTTGGTAGAACACGAGCCCAGGCTCAAGCTTGAGACTGGAAGATATCCAAGGAGCTGGCAGGGAGCTGGAGGTGCACATTCCTCCTGCCAAGATTTCAACAATAGCATTCAGAAATAGGATTTAGATGGATTGAAGGGGTCCACAGCTCTTGGCCTTGAACTCCGCAGCTTTCAATTGTTGGCCTTGTTGGACGAAAACTTCCGTTTTGGTGCGCCATTCTTGGCTAGCTATAGTGACATCCCCATATTCCAACGGAAAAAGCCTCCCGAGCACCAAAGGACTTGCTGGAGAATCCTTGTTACTGAGCCTCACTCGGGACCAGGACCCGTAGACACCGGGTGGTTTACCCAGGGTGGGGGCGAGCTAAAGCAATCCCTCAGATGGCAAAGGCGTTGGTCGTCCCAAGCAAAGGTGGCCAAAGATTCCCATGAAAGGGGTTAAGCCTTGCAGAAAGACCTTGGCGATACACTGTCTGAAATATTTGTGACACAGAGCCACAGTAAAGTGTGACCCAATTGTGCCAATGAATTCTGAGGGGAACGTGGCATTCGAGTCTCAGAAGCTTGATGCATGTTGACAGGGTTGCTTTTCAAAGATCCCACCTGTCCAAAACCGCAGGAGGGTGCCGAACCTGACATCCTCTTCATCTCTTTTCCAGACCTTCAGCTGCAAAAAAAACACCAAGGTGAAGCGGAGTGAAGCGCACTTCCTTTCAGAGTCGATGATCCATGCTGGAGCAGCCCATGGTGGTCCCAAAAATCTACGAATTGAGCTGAAGTTCTTCCATGTCGCTATGCATTGTGTAGCCAAGGCATCCCAGGGCATATTTGATTCAGGTTTTCTTGTTGGATGTGACGAAAAAGATCCATTGCTTTCAAGAAAATAGTCACCAGGTGTCAAAGGGTCTGGCTCAGAGTCAGGTGGCCCAACCAAAATGTGGTTTCGTCTCAAACTAGGTTCTCCCAAAAACCAATGGGGGTATCCCCCAGTTTGAGACGACCCCTGTATTGGCGACTGATGCAAACCCCAAAATTGTCTAGCTTCACCCCAGGACCAGGATCAGTAGCTTGATTTCTTGCCTCCAGAAAGCCTCAACCCCCAGCCCCATCATCCCAGCGTTGGATGATGGGAACATGTTCAGGAAACCCATGGAAACCCTTATCTTTGGGGCTAAAAAACCGTGCAAGGTGCACCAGTTACAAGTTGGTTTATGGACACCATTAACTGATATGAACTGTAGTAATATTCCCCAGAAACCGCAGTGAAAAAACTATAAACCAACGTCGCTATTGTTTGGAGGGCCCCACCCCCAGGTGGTTTCCCGTAGGTTTCCATCCGAACCCCAGGAGAGTTGCTTGGACCCTGGACAGCTGCACCAATACCTGCAGCAGCTCTTGCCTCGCTACACCTTGAAGACCCACAGCGCAGTGGTGGAGGCGGGAAAGATGGTCAACAAGGCGGGTGGGGCGCGCCCTGGGCCCTGATGGGCTGGAAGAATGCCTGGAGATATTGTACCATGGGATTGTTGGCCCTACATGGTGGAAGATGCAAGCTGAAGATCATAGTTTTGTGGGGAAGGGTAGCGAAGATGGACAGTGTTTGGAGCATGGGAAAATCTGACCAAAATGAGGTGAAAACACTTTGTAGTAAAGCTCTCCAGCAGCTCGGGTGACCAGAATTGATGTTGCTGATCAATGCTGATCATCTCCCCATTTTTGGTGCTTGAATCATTGAAGCAACAAGAAGGGCTGTTGAAGCCAGCATCTGGTATGTGATCTTGTAGGCTCTCCAACTGGCTCCCAAAGGGCGCCCCCCCAAACAGCCATGGGCCAACGGATGCCAGGGGTGACCTGGTGTTGCGGGCTGTCAGTTTTGGTATCCCAGCAACCCCAACGAATCACCAGGGATCCAAATTACGTACGAAAATGATTGGTGAAAAATGTCAGGGATCGATTCTTGCTACCAACCCATCCTATTGTGCGAGCACCCAATTTTGATTCTTACTCGTACCGTACTCGTACCAGTTTTACCACATCATCTCAGTTTTCTCCCTAAGTCCTTTTAGCCTTGCAATCCCAATTTCTTCATGTCTCTTCACATAGTCAAAACACCTCACCAGGTTTGCTAGAGTATCTCCCCATGTTGTTGTTGATATTCCCATGATATATCATGATATATGATATATCATGATACATCCTATTGTATTCCATGAATGTCCTCTGGAATCCCATATTTTTCACACCCTCAAGTTGAAAGTTCCCAGTGCATTGGTGAGGCCCTAAGCCTGGAGGTGCTTTTTAATACTTCCTAGGCCTATCATTTAGGCAGTATTATCGCTATGTTTCATGATTTTGTTCATCATTGTTCATGGTATAAAATCACGAAATCCCTATGTTTCCATGGTATGTTTGATCCACCTCACTTGACCACCCATGTTTCCTTGCGACAGGTCAAGGGACTTCTCGAAGACCTGGCCGCGAAACACAGCGGCGACATGCAGACGCACTTGGCGTTTCATCGCAGCCGGCGCCGTGGCTGCAGACGACACGGGAGGGACGGTGAAAAAAAAAGCAGGGAGCCTTCTTTTTAGAGAATAAGATAAGGATGATACGGTATATATAGATATATCTATCTATCTATCTCTATCTCTATCTCTATCTCTATCTCTATCTCTATCTCTATCTCTATCTATCTATCTATCTCTCTCTCTCTCTGTGTAATTTGATGGCTATTTATAGCAGTCTGACCCATTTGATGACCATTTGATGAGGGTAATGGTATAAATGGCCATCAAACGGTGAATTAAAGATGGATTAGACCGGTACAAAACTTGGCGAAAGACAGCGAAGACGGGGGTATAATGGGGTATGCCCTCCGGTAATTAAACGTGGCATTGGGAAATCCGTGGGAATCCTGGAACTAGATGAAGATTTTAATGGGAAAATCATCTATAGATGGTGGATTTTCCATTGCCATGTTTGATTACCAGGGGGTATAGACATGAAAAATGGTGGATTTCTGCATTAAACATGTCTTTTGAATGCTATCAAACTAAGCAGTTTACGGTGATGTCATGGGATATCATGAGATTTAAAACCAACACTGGATTTGTTGCCAAGCAAAACGAGGATATAACTTCAACCCACAATAACCCGAGATATGATTGGAGTATAGTGGGATATAGCATATATTAGCATATCACCACCAATGTGATATGGATTTGTGTGAAAATAGGGGATTTACTGTCACCATGTGGCGAGATTTTACGTTTCACCGGAGAAAATGATGAGGACGCATCAAGTATTTAGAGGTACCACATGCTTTTAAAGACAAGAGCACCAGAGGGTTGAGGAAGTCACTCGCGTGTTTGACCAAGGTTTCAAGAGGATTCTGATGGAAGTTTCGGACTGTTGACAGCTGCCCGGCTATATGGGGAGCTGCCAAGTCAGTGGCCAATAGCTGGACTTTGTGGAGTAAAAGTGGGCAGGGATGGCTCAGGTATCAAGAACTACTATCAATACCCTCGGGATCCTCGGGTAATCTTAGTGATTTCGGTTTGGCAATTCACATATTTCACTTTCCGCATGCTTTTCAGAAGGCTACCGAACAGGTAGTCTGCATTCTCGCCACTGCCGCCTGCAGTCTTGACAGATCGCGATAGAGAGAGAGAGAGAGAGAGACCCTCCGGCAATCAAACGTGGCAATGAAAAAGCCCCCATTTATAGATGATTTCCCACCTAGAAACCTCCACCTATAGGGGGTTTTCCATTGCCGTCCATTGCCAAGTTTGACTACTAATTCCAATTAGATCTAGTTGGTAAGTAGGTTGAAGAGCCAAGCATCACTGGGTAGATGAAGCGAACAACTGGACCAATGACATGGACAAAAACTGGAGGACTCCACTATGCCTTTCATCTCCCTATTTTGGAAAATAAGACCGATTAATATAGTGGTTTGATTTTGGGGCCTCATTTTCTTGCCACCAAGATTCCACATTCTTTCTTCCCACTGGTAAATCAAATTAAGATGCACCAGCCACGAAATCCTGATCCTTGCATCACATTATGTGACTTGCTAATATATTCATGTTGTAATCCACTTATCGGAAGAATACCAAACATACCAAAACCCTGTAGTTGTAAAATGTTATAGTTATAGTAACCCCATGTAACCCCCAAAAAGATAGAAGTTTGTAAAATCCTACTAAAATATGGTGATACGGTGATACATATAACTTTTCTATCTTTTGGGTGGATTCTGATGGATGAGTCAGATAGCATCCTTGGATGTTCCAAGGATTTGACGCTGGCGGGCGTGCGGGTCCCCAATCCCAAGAAGTCCTTCCTGGGACGCAGTTTGTGCGCACCAGGCGACGGTTGTGCGGCGGCGTTGAGGGTTGGAAATCCCCATGGCCTGGCCATGGAGCCGATGGGAAAATCATCCAACCAAATGGTGGAGGAATCACCATTTTTAGTATAAATTATTCATAAACAATATACATCATCTGTGTTTAGCATCATGATTGAACATTTTTTGAAACGGGGCGAATGATGAAGCACGCCATGGTTGAGTACCAGAGGGTACACGAAACCTTCATTGTCATAGTGAAAAGCACAGGTTTGCAGTGTGTTCCGGAGTGGGCGTTGGTTGGACATGATTTTGCACGATGAATCTAGATTGAACAGTTATTGAATCAAAATAAAATTGTTTGGCCATAAGTCCAAGCATAACAATTGTTTGACTGAGACTTGCTATGCTTCAGATGTTCCTTCAACTTCGTCGTTGTTTTGACATCATCTTTTTTCGGCCTTTCGGTCATAACTTCGGAATATCTGACAGGTGGAAATGGCTCAAACTCAAAAAAGCCCCCAAAAAAGGGAATGGATGTGGATGGTCAATTTCAAAAATGACCCAGTTGTGGATCCACAAAGGTGCCTCTGTGGGTCACCAACTCACCAGCCATGCGGAGCGCCAGGTGGCCTTCGGTTCTGTCTCATGGGGGCGCACTTTCCGATCAGTCAGCTGGTTTGGGGCCTCAGAAACGGTGCTGCATCTCCCCTAAAACGAGTTACCCAAAAAGCCGTTGTTGATCGGAGCTGCCTAGTGTTTCAGCCCATGTTTGTGTCATGTTGCAATTTTTACACACGAAAAAAGGCACTTAATCTTTCCATTATGAATCAAGGGTTGCTGCATGCACCAATAAAAGACGACATGCATGATATGCCTATCTATCTGTCTATCTATCTATCTATCTATCTATATATATATATACATATACACGTTACACATCCCTCTCTCTATTGTAGCTTTGCGGAGCCCATGCTGACTATGATTTCTAGGAGTTTCATCATTCCAAAGTAGATTTGCAAACCAGTTTGGCAGCTCCTCCGCCCCGAATGGCCAGGCTGCCATTCTGGATGCAGAGGAGTCGGCGCAGAAACTTGGAATTCAAAATTGGTTCCGACTGGGTGATTGGTTTCTGCGGCGCATTCAACAAGTATTTGTTAAAAAACACGGAACAAAAACCGTAGGATTTGGCCGACCCAATTGACAGCTGACAGTTGCAGCCCGTGAGGGCGATGAATCAAGATGAATCAAGCAAGTTTCGAGTTACCATCGCAGACCATCGCAGTGTTTTTTAAGGGTTCATCACCTGACCTACCGAGATGGCGAAGGTTTCAAGCAGCATTTGCTCACGAGTGAACCAGAAAAAAAAAACCATGGACAATTGCCATGAGTTCTTCTTTGCCCAACTTGCAAGATGATACTGTTCTACTGTATTCTATTTGGCGTTGATATTCTTCTGGTTCAAGTGTCAAAATCAAAAAAGTTCGTTGAACGAACCTTTGCAGGGGTTGTTTGCCGTGCCCCACAGCCATGGGTCAAAGCCTTCTGGGATGCCATGGTGACTTGTGGCGACGAGCGCTTTCCCGAGCGCGTGATTTTCCTGGATGTGGATGGAGTGCCATTTGCCAGTTGGATGGATCCAAGCACCAAAGTTGGGATAGGTATCATAGGTCCAGCTCCAATGGGAATCACACGAAAACAGAGAGTGGGAATATCAAGGGTAGGTTATCCATGTCAAAGATGCTCCAGAATTGACATCTCCCTAAGTTTGGATGGTGGCCGCAAGGTGCTACATGCAGCAGATGCCCCCATGGACAGTGGTGAGGACACGATTGCAGCCGTGCCCAAAGTGCACTGGACAGAAAATCAACATAGATGCAGAAAATGCATTAACATGCGCCATTTCTAGATCATTTTCGAAGGAAAGCCCATCGATTTCCACATCTGTGATTATTTTACCCCAAGTAACCAGCAAAAATTGGGAGAAAAGACGGGCATGTAGATGGGGTCTCGCCCTTTTGGCCGAGCCTTCAGTTAGGCCAGGCGACAGATCTTGTTTGGCCAGGATTGCGCTGTAAAGAAGCAGGGGTCATCAATCCAGGGTAGACTGGAAACCCTCTGGAAATGAATCATCATGACATTCCAGGTAGATCCAATGTCATCATCCCACAATATATCACAATGAAAAACCCTCCACTCTGGTACTCCTAAAATCATTCTTGGTTCATGCCAAAAAATCCGTCACCGGCATTACAGCAACCGCACAAAAGATGCAATGCCAAAAGGTTGGAAACCTGGAAGTAAAAGTTGGGAGCCTCGAAACGAAAAGTTGGACGCCTGGAAGTTACAAAGCTGGAACCCACGCAGCAGGACCTGTTTCTCCGCCCATGCTTAGAGCGCTTGGCACTGGTGGCCAGTCGTGGTGCTGCCGGGTGTTTGGGCGATCGATGACGGGCTGTGTGGCATCGGCTGGGGGCTTTCACATATTGAAACCATTGAAAAAGGATGGGTTTACCAACCCCAAAATGATGATGTTCCAAGACATTTCCATAAAAATTGCAGTCACCACCACAAAAATTGGGATATGATGGGGGTTAACCAACCAAACATATAGAGAGATGTTTGCGGGTTTGTGGTGGGTTTACATAAACCATCCAAATTTGATTTAACTTGTGAATCTCCAAAAAAAGGTGGGTATGGAAGACGATGTTCCTGTTGGATAGGGCCATGCATAGGTTCCATCCCCTTTGGGATGATGATTCCCAACTATGAACATGTGTCAAGCAGCAGCCATGAGTCAGTCCATGGTTCGTGGTTGGTCGCAACTAAGACCTCCAAACCCAGTTGTTGGATCAGAGTGGTGGTAAATTTCAGGGACAAGAAATGTTGCATAAGAGCTATATAGATGTAGTTTATTGAGTGTGTGTGTGTGTAGGCCTTCAACTGGAATATCCAGATCCCTAGTTTGGGAAACCAGAAAGACTCATAGACAACAAACGGTCTATCAAGTGTGTGTGTGTGTGCCTGTATGCGGAGGGCCAAATGGCATGATTTTGAATTTGAGCGAAGGCGACCTTCCATTCATTCCACATGTTCCCTTATATGTTTGATGTTCTGTCCTGAACTTCTGCGGGGTAGTAAGAAAGCCTGAGCAGTTCCAAGTCAACACCCGACTTTGCGAAGCGACTTGGGTCCCAAGTGTAAACCTTCACGCAGCTCCAACATTTGGATGGTCAAACAATGGTAAAAAATGGTAAAAGCATGTTTTGACAAACACGCCTGAGGATTGTGTTGTCCTCCTCTTGGCGGTTGGAGCAGGCTTCCGTTGAGGAAGCTTGGCGAAGCTGCGGTTTTTTTTCCCCCCATGTCGGTCAAAGCCCTATGACCTCCAATGTTGGAGAGTTCATACACGAGTATATAATCACATTTCTTGAAGTCACTTGATTTTACTTGGGTAGTTTATTACGTTTATTGTTGAGTCTTGTTGAGTAACTATACTCACTATATTCTCTAGTAAACTGACATAGGATATAGCCATGGAAATCCATGGGTCTCATCATTGCAAATCATCTATAAATGGTGTTTTCTTCCAGTTTTTTCTCGTAGCTATATTGGTTTACTGGAGGCTACCCTGGATCTTGGCCCAACACCGCAGGAAGTGCGCAGACAGTTGGCCACAGTGAAGCTGTCGCTTAGCGGAGCCACTGCCAGCGATGCCACCCTGGGTCCCTCGACCAGGGCGCAGGAGCCAGAAAATGTGTAGGTTCTTAGAAAAAATTACCTGGAAAATCCTCTGGAAATGGAGGTTTCTGGAGGTTTCTGGAGGTTTCTGGAGGTTTCTAGTTGGGGAATATCTCTACAACTGGAGGATTTAATAGGATCAACCTGGCAGCTAAACATCCATTTGCAGGGGCCCAGATTGGGAAGATCATCCCCTCCAAGTGTTTGTCATGGACAACATATCAAGCTATGCAAGAACATGTTCCTTGGTCATGGGAAATCTAGGGAACAAACTGAGTTCGCAACTCTGAGTTCAGCTCTGAGTTTAGAAGGGTCCTGCATGCAAGATCAGTAATTATGATTGGTTTGAAAGACATGACATACTCTCAGGAGAAGGAACTGATCCACATACGAAAGTTTTTTTTAAAGAAACCAGCTACTGCACCCAACCAGTGCACTGACTCATAGGCTATAGGTTTTGACTTATTTTAGTGGGTGCTTGGTTGATCTTATCAGAAGATCGCTTGGCAGCACAAAAATGATTAAAAAATGTGGCTGAACTTTGATCATCTCGCAGGTTTTGCATCGAGGCTCAGGACAAATGGCTTTTTAAAGCACTGCATGAGACAGGAGCAGGTCTGTCCCTGCGACTGGAAAGGAACTGGCAAGTTACATGCTGTTCTCACACCAAGGGAATCGGCAGAAAACCACTTGAGTCCCAAGACAGTCGTTTTGGATGAGGATGTATGAGGATGCAGCCCAGACCTTAGGTTACATAGAAACACCTCGAATATGTATAATATATATATATATACATGAGGCCACATAAACTGGATGACATAGATGTAGTGGTTGCATGTAACATCAGGAATAAGATAAGATAAGATAGCACATGATATATGTGCTTGTATTTTGACTATCAATGTGCGCACCTAATCCATAGATGCTCCCTGATGGAAGATGAAATCGGTCATGACTGCAAGAAGCCGCGGAGAGCTGGTAGCTGGCAACCACGCACCTTGGTTTCTGACTTTCGTGGTGCTTTGATGTGGCTGAAGACAGGGAGGGGATGGGGATTGAACCAACCAAAATGGTGATACTAGCAAGAACTGGGGAGATGAGGGGGGACATATACCATGGGACATATTAACACCAATGTGATGTGGGTTTGCCTGAATTTTGGTGATACCAACAATTTATGGCCATTGCAATAGGATAATGGGGAAATGATAATTAACAGGTCGACTTGGGAATACTTGCCCTATTTTCAGGCAAAGCCCTGTTCCCCAAATAATTGCATCCAGTAGTTTACCAAGCAATTTCATGGTAAGTATAGCCCCAAAACCATCAAACATGCGTAAACGCATGGGATTTTACGGCCAAGTGCTCGTTTTTCGGGTGCCTTTCCTCCAAGCTGGAGGTGCGATGGTCAAAGGATGCCCCCGCAACCCTTGATCCCCCCGGATTTTCGGTGCATGAATTGACCCGGTGCATGAATTGACCCACTAAAAACGGTTGCTGGTGTGCTTGCGCCTGCAAGAAACCAACCTGGCGTGCTGTAAAATCTCATTTCTAATGGCTATGGCTATGAGTATATAATTGTTGCCAAATGCATGTCACCTTCGACAATACCACCCTATCATGCCTGAAAATCTCTTCTTTCCCCAGTGTTCAAGAGCTAGAACTTCTGTGACAAACCCCAATGCGAAAATCTCCAATCCGGAAACTTGCCCCACAATCCAAATAGTACAGGCATCGCTATCATCTGATCTTTGTCACTGTCAATACGTACTTATGCTGTCTTTCATGATTTTTGCTCAGCTAAATTTTGGAAAATCCCAAGGATTGTCCAGATTTTTTCGCCCCTCGATGATCCCAACTGCCCTTTGCGACGCCCGAGGCGATGGCTGTCCCGTGGGCGCCCTGCTCTGCGACGTGGCGCAGCTGCGCGACGTCTTCCAGGCCGCGGCGGCCTGTGCCGTGCCGCTGACGCGGCCCAAGGCGGTGAAGGACGGGCTGTGGAACGGCCAGTGATATTATAGGGATCTGATAGGGCTGGTCTGAACATGGGGTACTCCCAAATTTGATGGCTCATCATTCTCCTATGCCTGACTGGCCAAAAAAACTGGAAATAAATATAATTTTTGGACAACGCCGCATATCATAGTGGTTGTATATTCCGTCATACCCATGAAATCTCAATTTTGGTTGCTTTAAAACATCAGTTCTTGATGACTCAATCATGTTTTGTGTCGTTTTTTTCGCATCATGTTTTGTCGGTTACTGCAATCCCACTTTTCTTCATGGTTAAAAGGCATGAGCATCACTTGATGGTGTGTTTCATCATTTTGTGCTTCAATCCCATATTTCTTGCTAGTTTCCCACATTTTTTGATGCCTAAATTCTCCCAAGCATTGGCATAGCTTGGAGGTGACCCTTTCCAGGACCACCAGGGCCGCAAGGCGGTGCACCTGACGCTCCCCGCGGCCGCGGCGCTGCTGGGCGGCGAGCTGACGGAGCTGCCGGAGCTGGCGGAGCTCATGCGTAAGGGGCTGGAGTTTCAGCCAGGCAGGATGGGGGGTTGTGGGGTGTATTTATTTAAATATCTATGTTTGGCTGCTCCGAGACATACACCTCAGCACATGGTGCACGCTGAGGGATAGGTGGCTCTTGCGCACTTGCAGGGGGACCCGTCCTGGGTCACCTTTGGCGGACATTGTGTTCCACGCCATTATGGTGCAGGTCGTTTATTGCCTTGACGAGTGGATGCAGAAGCAAGATGAGTTTCAAGCATTGCTGGCCAGTATGGACATCACTGCACCAGCCATTTTGTGGGCAGACGATATAGCGGTGCCGGCTGCAACCAAAGCTGCATCTCAGCTTGTGCCATTCCTCCAGTCGATTCTTGTCCAGGTGCGCCATATCCTCCAGAGCTACGGATTCAGTTTGAATTTTGCCAAAGGGAAGACAAGCGCTGTGCTTGCGCTCAAAGGCCCTCAATCTGCAGATCTTCGGCGCCAGTTTCTCTTGCATCAAAATCCGGGTGTGCTCTGTGAGTTTCCTGATGGAGCCAGTACGTGGCTGCACTTTGTGGCGGCATACAAACACCTTGGCACTGTCTTTGCATCCAATCATGATTTGCAGTGTGAGCTGCGCATGCGTGTAGGCCTTGCGAAAACAGCATTCTCACAGCTGTCTCGTCCGATCCTCACCAATCGCAACATGCCAGTGAAGCTGCGACTCCAAATGTTCAATTCCCTGATCGCGACGAAGCTCTTTTTTGGCTTAGGGGCTTGGATCACCCCTACGCCTAAGCAGCTGCAATACCTTCAGGGTAATCTTGTGACAATGCTCAAGAAAGTTCTGCGTACTGGCCAGGTACCTCTTTCTGCCGGACAGGTCTTTGCCAAAGCCTCCACTGGTGATGTGCGTGCCCGCTTAGCCCTTGAGAGGCTCATGTATTCGCAACGACTTTTTCGTACGGGTCCAGATTTCTTGCACCATTTGCTGCACATCGAGTTTTCTCGGGTTGATCATTCGTGGCTGCACGGTCTCAAGGCCGATTTGGCTTGGATGCATGCTGTTGACCCTTCATGTTTGCCTTCTGGATGGGATGTTGACATGACAGAGCTTTTTGATGTGTGGCAGCGATCTGGCTCTCACTGGAAGCGTACTGTGACTGCTGTTTGGAAGAAGCATTTGCTCCAAGAGCGCATCATTGCTGATGCCAAAATGTTGCATGGTGCCATTTTCCGGACTCTCCGGGCAGCTGGGGCTTCATTCACCCAGCCGGTTGATGAAGATTGGCATGCTGATTTTCCTTGTTTTTGTGGCAAGTCTTTTGCTTCTCAAAGAGGGCTCCTAGCTCACCAAAGACGTGTACACAACATCTTCTCCATTGAGCGGCAATTTTTGAGTGGATGTACTTGTTTGCATTGCGGTAAGTTTCTGTGGAGTACCCAGCGGCTTCAACAGCATCTTTCGTACATTCCAAAGGGTCTGGGTTACAACCCATGCTTCCATGCTTTGCAATCCCAACAGCGACAAGTCTCCTACAGCAAGGAAGATTTTGGCCGCCAGGCACCTTTTGCCGGGCTCAACAGACGTGATGCCTTGCAGACCAGCGGCCCATCTGTCAACCCGCAGACTGCGGTCGAAGCTCGACGCATTGCAGTGCATGCTGAGTTGGAACGCTGTCGTGCCCAGTTGGAGATTTCCCAGTCCCCTGATGAGCCTCTTATGTGGGGTGAACTCATTGGTGAAAGGCTCACCCAAGTGACGCTTGATTGGTTCCATGCACATTACCCGCAAGGCCCAGATGACTCTGAAAAGGCCTTGTTGGCCGATGCTTGGGTTGACATCTTGTGTGGGAGCGAATTGCCTGGGGAAATGTACTATGATGACTGGCTGGAGATGATTTTTCTTACTTGGGGCGAGCACTGGCTGCCTGAAGTTGTTGCTACGCTAGAGGATGGAGTTGCGGAAGCAGACATTGACATTTTGTATGCTGACTTTGCCGCAGATCTGCAGCGCTACCAACTTCTGGCCCGTGTGGCTCATCTTGAGCTTTGTCTGCGTGAATGTGTCCCATCGGCACCGACTGCACACCGTGTGAAACCGGCCAACCTTGGTTTGCGCCACCCCAAGGTTACTTCTCAGGTGCGTCAAGCTGTCCCAAGAGCCTTTGCGTTACAAGCCCAATGGCAGCAGGAGTTGCGATTGACTCGGTTTTTCGATTTTCCTGAGGACCAGTTGTGCCCTAAGCTGCTCTTGCGTGATGGTACTCAGGTTTTCCTGGTTCTCCATTTATTCAGCGGCAGACGCAGACCTTTGGATGTTCACCACCATTTGTATTCCTTTGCACAAGAGCGGAATCTGCAGTTGCTTGTGTTGTCACTTGACACAGCAGTCTCGACAGAGTTTGGAGACTTGTCCCTTGGTGCGGAGTCCTGGCAAATGGTTGAGTTCCTTTATTCACAAGGCGTCGTGAGCGCCACGGTGGTGGGGAGCCCGTGTGAAACATTCAGTGAGGCGAGATTTACGCCAGTGGAAGGCGCAGGGGTGCATGGCGGCCCAAGACCTTTGCGCTCTGCTGCTCAGCTTTTTGGATTAGAAGGTTTGACCCTTCGCGAATTACGACAGTGTTTGGTCGGAGGCAACTTTTTCCAACAAGCTGTTTTGGCCCTTGGACACCATATTGCGCATGG
Source organism: Symbiodinium sp. clade C Y103 (assembly GCA_003297045.1). Classification (NCBI taxonomy): domain Eukaryota; class Dinophyceae; order Suessiales; family Symbiodiniaceae; genus Cladocopium; species Cladocopium sp. clade C. Next base: position 174,340 of record BGPT01000759.1, read on the forward strand.
CGGGTGTTTCATCTCTGAACACCCAGCGAAACCGTTGGATTCCTCACGGCCAAGCGTGTGGACCAGTTCGATCGTTGAGCTCTTGCTGACCCACCCATCTGCCACACTCTCACATGTGGCGCAGTATCGGTGGGGCGCAAAGGCGATCAAGCCTACGGGATTGCTGCACTACAACCTGCCGTATTTTCTCCGTGACTTGTACGCTCAGCAGGATGTGAATGCGCAGAAGCCTACCATCGCTGCAATAGGCAAAGACGCTGAAGGGCGATACCGAACTTCACAGCACAAAGAGTATCCGGATCGATTCTGTAAAGGCCTAGCTTTTTCGGTCATCAAAGCTCTGTCTGAGGTACAGCGACAGACACGATACCGTTGTACAGGGCCTTTGGCTTCGACTGTTGAGAACTGGATCCATGGAGCAGCAAAGGCTAGCTCAAACATGTGCAGAACCACATGGCTTCCAGACTTCCAGTCGTAGCGTCTTTTGTACCGTAATTAGAGAGACTTGCATGCAAGGCAGCAAAGGCTAGACCTTTTTGAGCCTCGAAAGTGAAGTGAAAGTGAAAGTGAATCTATGTTTGGAAGATGTAAGTTTATATATACAAATATAAATATATATATATATACAAATATATATATATATATATATATATAGTGGAGATGGCGATGGAGAGAGATAGAGAGAGATATATATATATATATGTGTGTGTGTATATACAAATTTGTGGCAAGTTGGTGAAAATGATGGTAAACACAATGGGTTTTGGTTATTTTCAAGGCGCCCGGCAAAGTCGCGAAGTCTGTCTCACAAATCACTGGTCACAGCTGCCATCCAGAAACACGCGGCTTGGTTTGTCTGAAAATGTTTGGAAGGAAGAAAGAACATAATTTTCCCTACCGAAATGGCCCTACATGAATATACTGGATAAAAAACTGGGGGTATCTGCAGTGTCCCCCATTTTGAGACCCAGAACATCCCAGAACCGAGCATTTGGTAGGTTTGCGGATGGGTGCACAGCCTTACCGAGGGCACGTCACAGTGGAGGCCAGCCACAATTCCCGCAACGTGTTTGGATGCCAGTTGAAGATACTGGCATGATCCCTGAAAAATAAAAGATGATTCGTTTTGCGGGGAATCTCCCAATTTGTCCCGGCTTATCTCAGTGATACGAGATTCTGATCGGTTTACTAACTAACCATATGGTACCAACTCTATCCTGGTAGGCTGTGCAACTAAGTAACAAATAGTTATTATCCACACCATCAATCGCATGAATCTTCGGCCTTTCCAGTACTGTACACAACGGAGTGATGGAGTGTAGCTGCATGTGAGGTCATCAATCAAATGATCAGATGGGAGCAGACAAGTTGAAACCTCCCGGTTTCATCCGGTTTCATCCGGTTTCATCATCCAGTTTAATCAGTTGGTTTACTATATATCCCTACAGTATCTCCATCATATGGATTGTGTATGGGTTGGAAATCATGATTGCAAAGGTTGAATGGATATGTTTTCCTACGTCTATACCGTCTATACCCCCATATGGTCGGGCTTGAAGCCAATACCGCCAATACCCAGTGGATGTTTATCCTGCTCTTGTTCGATACTACCCTTGTGTTTGTTGCTTTCTATCCCTACATTCTCTCTATCCTTCTCCCATTGTATCCATGATATCATATGCAGGGACACTATATATACATGTATATACACTATACGATACTATACGTATCCTAATGCACGTAAAATTTTACATAATAGTGTATGATAGTGTACCTATATGTCAATGATCAAACGGCGAAGGAGAGAAAGAGAGAGAGAGAGAGAGAAAGAAAGAAAGAGAGAGAGAAAGAAAGAAAGAAAGAAAGAAAGATAGATAGATAGATAGACAAAAAGAAACAAAGAAAGATCATGAAAAGAGAGGGAGATAATATGTCAATTTATAACAGTCTATCATGATCTATCATGTCATTTTTTTTACGCTAAACAGAATTTCATTCGTTTTATGCCGATTGCCGTTGTGTCGCTATCGCCATAACCTCCATCAAGGCTGCAGCTGGTCAACCTGATGGCACCTTCCGCTTCGTGGAGCTCTTCGCGGGCATCGGCGGCTTTCGCTGGGCGTTGGAGGCCTGGAATTTCAACCATCAAAAAAGGGTTCGTCATGGGGACATATACGGGGACATAATGGGTACAAGTTACAAGTTATAAGTAAGTTGGTTTAATTCTAATGGGTATAGTCTGGTATAATACTAATTATACCCAGTAAATGATGATTAAATCATCAAATTCTAGGAAAGTCTATAGTCATTATACCCAATGATGATAGATCATCAAATTGTTGATAATCCCAACCATCAAATTCTGAGAAAATCCATCAAAATCTTTCAATACATTTCCCAGATTTCCGCTTCCCCTCCACCCTCAACGAGAGATTTCGAAGGCCTTGGGCGGCCGCTGTGTCTTCGCTTCGGAGGTGGATGTGGATTGTCAGGCTAGGCTCGGCCTCATTTGACCGGTACCAATATTGCAAGTGTGTGAAAAGTGTAGGTGGGCAATGATTGAATATACTAAATATGCAATGAAAAAATAAATCAGTGAAGCAGATTGAATCAGATTGAGTCAGATTGAATCAGTTTGCATTTGCATGTGGCAGTGGTGATTTCTTGGGGTGCAAAAAGGACTGGTGACACAGCCTTTGTGTGCATGACCCTCTTGAAAAGCGCTAAGTTTTTCTTCAAAAATATCAAAGAATCAAACATCATCAAATAGGGTCAAGTCGGCCCCAAGATCACTCAGCATCGCATAGGATGCCTATGCCGCTAATTTTGGCCCTGCACATCTCTATGGTGACATCACTATGGTGGACATGGACGTGGTGCCAGCACATGACCTGCTGACAGCGGGCTTCCCATGTCAGCCCTTCACACGTGCCTTCGGTCAACACTCGAAAAAAGGGGGATCAAACAACTCTGGATCTCCCAGCTAGAGTTTATCATATCGTTGATCATGTTTGCAAAAGAATGACCACAAGATAGTGCATTGGACGATATTTGTTGGGGACGTTCGGGGAATTTGTTTCGATGGCCCTTACCTTGAGACTGCTTGATGTTGTCGGTGTACGGATTGCACCATCCTCAAAAAGGGGCATTGAACCTTTCCGTTCGACTGAAATGGCAATTTCAATGGAGAAAATCTCTTAGAAATGATGATAAAACTCAGCAAAGTTCTGGGATGCCCTATTTATCTCTTGCGAAAACAAGGAGATGTGAAATGTTACAAAAGGTATCAGGGTCAGGGTTTCATGAATTGTGATGCTTCATTTGCCTTTTCATCCCTCAAGTTACAGGACTCATCCCTCAAGCTGGAGCAAGGCCCAAGAGGGTTTACGGCTTAGCAGAGCTTTCATAATCTTCCATAGTTTGCACAATATCGTCAATGCTTTCAAAACACCTGCTAGTTGTCACCGTCTCATTTCGGCCGGCTGAGTTTTCAGGCCCACCCCATCCACTCACCCAAGGACGCGGTGAGCGGCTCGGCTTCGACGATGCGCGCGGGGAACTCTTTTTCGAAGTGCTGCGAGTGCTGCACCAGCGACAGCCCAAGGCATTCCTGCTGGAGAATGCGCCTTGGATCTCGATGGTTTGCAGTTGGATCATCACTGGAAGGGATGAAACTGTGCTGACGTATCATGACGTATCCATAGACCCCCATGGAGATGGGTGTTTTCAAATTTCAACCCAATCCCATTGGACGAAAATTTTGTTCATTCTGCTGTCCATGGTCCTGAGAAGATGTGCAGGTATGGAATATGCAGTTCCTGGATGGTGGTCATTGGGATAGCGACCCGCAGAAGTGTGTCTTCGGCGAGGTCTACAAGAAAGTCATGTCTTGTTTGGAGGAAGTGCTGGGGGGGGATGGCCAAACTTTCACTGGGTGATACCCTCTGGTAAACTAGCTATTGAAAATGGCCATTTATAGTGGAATTGCCCATTAAAAATGGTGATGTTCCATAGTTATATTAGTTTACCAGCGGATAAGATGAGTCATTTCAAGTGAACATCTTCCATCACTCTGCCTTGCCTTGAAAAATGTTGTAGAGGACTTATCACCTGACTGAGGAAGAAATTGAAAAGAATTCAGACTGAAGACAGGAGGCCCGCCATGAGCTATACCGGACATAGGTAATCATACATAGTGAATTCTGCAATATATATATATATATATACTACATTATTGTTTGACATTGTTTGAGTATATTAGTGCACGCGATATAGGATATTGTTTGATCCCATGCATCGGAAAATGTTAGAAACGCATATTTATCACCCTATCTTCCTGATGTGTCTCATTAGGACGTGGGCTACACGGTCCAGTCACAGCAGATCAACGCAGAGGGATGGGTACCGCAGAAGCGAGAGAGGCCACCGGGCCAGCAGAAGAGGGCGGGCCCCTTTGGCTAAGTTGGTTTGTAACTTAAGTAACTGTGGTTTATGATGGATGTTGATGGTAGGTAGTCTCATGGGGTCACAACTGGGATGGGAGAAAAAAAAATGCAAAATGGGGTGACGAATAGATGGCGATAGAGACAGAGAGAGGGAGAGAGAGAGAGAGAGGGTGACAAATAGTACCAATTGTAGAATTGGCTAGAATATAGCTATTCCAATATCGGACATGATGGTGTTAACACTTCTCAGGATCAATGGATCGAGTTGATGGGACATTTTGACAGGGGAACCATGGGTTTTTTGCTTTCAATGGGGGGTTCCTGGAGGTGTTTCCCTTCATCCAAACGATGGTGAACTGTTCGGGAAAATTCTCCATAGTGCACTGGAAATGTTATAGCAACCTCACCAAACTGATGGGTGTAAAATGGGACAAAAGTCCCCGAAAGACATTGCTCTCTGAGATGACGAAGAGAGAGAGAGAGAGAGAGAGACATATATATATATATATACAGATAGAGACTCCCAAAAAAATAGTTCATTGTTCATTTCAACTTGAAGGCATTGATGTACCGACACTATACCTTGCACTGTTGTTTGGATTCTCCCCCATTTAGTTCGATGATTTTCCCAGCTAGTTTTCCCATCAAAACTCCATCAGTGAGCACATTCGGTCCATTGGAAAAAGGCTGTACTTCGTGGGTTTCCGCCGCGACTTGGACGGCAGCCTCTTTCGATGGCCGGAGCCTCCCAAGGGCCACGGACTCTGTCTGAAGGCGGGCGGCTGGAGGGTTTGTTCTTGGCGACAGACCATGGTGATCTAGAAAACGAAGCTTGTTTTGAATCTAATATCTCCTGCTGGTCATTCAAGATTAACGTGCTTAGCTTTGATTGGCTGATCAGCCATGAACTTGCCAAAAAGAAGTCATGCAACAAAGTACTGGAGAAGGTATTTCAAGCCCACCAGCATTTTCAGGAATTCATCCTTTAGTTGCCATGTTGTTTTGGAGGGCGCCGGGGCATGATATGAATTGGCAAGCAGCTTTTTGAACACAAAGCCATCCAAACTCCAAACACTGGGTGGTTTTTCAGGGGCCTGAAGTGAAAACTTGGATGTCCTTTCCTGGCACTGAAGGATACCAGGCCAGTTTTTCCCGGCCATTCCATTCATCACCAAACCGCGCAGCCAGGATATCTTGGAAACTTCTGAGGCTATCCAAAGCTGCCAGTTGAGCGAGGCGCAGTGGACGGCAGTGCAGAGCCTTGGCCCCGGGCTTTGGATTGGCTTACAGGAAATGTTACGGGAACCCCCCAAGACATTGGTAAAAACCCTAGATGTTCCGTTAATGCGATCCATTGAGGTCTTTCCTTGTGTGATTCCCTGGCTCACTCATGTCAACACAGGACCTTGCCAGTGGCCATCCTCTGCAAAAGATGGGCCCCCTAGGGACGTTTGCAAACCATAATCGGCTTATAAGCTGCCGACTCGGAAGCAGCTAGGCCATGTTAGCTTAGCAAGGTTATTGGGATGTAACATACATATATATATATATACATTTTAATGGGTAGAACTCACACAGTCACACATGGTGGTGTCCCATAGTCAGCTAAGTTGGTTTACAGCTCCAATTTTGCTATGGTTTATGACATACATATATCTATAGTGAATGGGGGTTGATAAACCAACAAACATACCCTGTGGTTCTTTAACATAGCTATGGAGAATGGCCCATGTGTGGATGATAAAAATGATGAAATTTACCTGCTAAAAAGCAAACTGTTAAACAACCACAGGGTATGATCATTTTCCCCAAGATGTCTCATGATATTCCCATCAAAAGCTTCAGGGTTAAATTCCACAAAATTCCCATTATACCACCAATTCGATACATTGAATAAGCAGATGGTATGTTTGTGTGTTGATTCCCCCCATTCACTAGTTTGATATGTAGATATATATATATATATATCAAAAACCCTAGTGATCCCTAGGAGTCATCAACCAACTTGGCTCATGAACTCGGCCCCACCTTGGACCTGGCGGTTTCAGGAAGAGCTCCACCTGGCAGTCGGGTGGGGCCAAGCTACGCTTGGCTCAGCTGGATTCGATCGCACGAACCCTCACCTCCAGCTACAAGGCGCCCAAGCTCTTGGGCGGCTTGGGGGTCAGCTTGGACTGGCAGATATCATATGTCCATAGATGTACATGTGTGCAACACATATAACATGTATATAACATGTATATCACCCATACATATATATATATACGACGATAAAATGCATATATACCAATCCCCCCCGAGAAAAAAGAAAAGACAGAAAAGTAGTCAACTCGCCACTATAAAATGGCTATGGGTCTACATTTTAAGACCCTGTTGTTTATCATGTCTAGATATGTGTGTATTACCACCGCGCCTATGGGGGTACCCGAGTTTCTGGGTGATTTCGGTGGCTTGGGTAGATCCACGAACATGTAGCAGGTCTTACCACCCAGGAATGTACACTGACAGCCGCGCAAATAAAAGCTCTTTGCAAATTCATGTGTTAAAAATACTAGATGGATCTAGAGTGCCACTATTTTACTAGCTTCCCTGGCTGCACTTCTCTCAGTCAATATCATTGTGATGTCATGATGTCCTAGCTATACCATGATTCCTTTTTCCAGATTCATGTTGGGAAAATATTTGTCGTTTGGGAATGTTTAAAAAGTAATAGAAACTACGACGACGTGTCACAATGTTTAGAACCCATTTAGAATCCAATCGCAAAGGTGTAGAAAATGGGTCCAGATTTGGTAAACGCCATTTAAATGATGATGTTGTGAAATTCCCCATTTAGTTCGATGATATTGCCATTTCCATGCCCACGGTGGAGGATTTCCTAGCCATGTTTGATTATCGCATGGTAGTTTTCACATTTTTCCAGATGGTGTAAATGAATCAACCATTAGATATCAACCATCACTAACCATCATTAACAACTATTAACCATTATCGACTATTTATTCACTCACCACTAATTGGAACAATTTCCAACAATTTATTGACCAGTTATTGTATCAACCATGTGTGACCTTTAACCATTTATTGATCATTTATACACCATTTATTAACCATAATCAACCAGTATCAACCATGTTTTAACCATCGATTCACCATGAATTACCCTCTGGTAAACTAACATAGCTATGGAAAATTGCCATTTATAGTTGATTTTCCCATTAAAAAGGGTGGTTTTCCATAGCTATGTTAGTTTACTAGAGGGTACTTCACCATGTTAGGTGACAAGCCAGCTCCGATGTCAGGCCTCCTTTGCTTGCACCGCTGAGCTGGTGGATTCTGCAGACGACCGCCTTGTGCGGGGGCTGCTGTGCCAGATGCGCAGCGATTTCTGGGAGAAATACGAATTTAATGGGATTCAATGGTGATTTCATGGGATTAATGGGAGATTCTGAATCAATTTCTGGTGATTTCATTGGGATTCAATGGGGATTCGATTGGGATCCAGGTCATTTTTCATTGGGACGGGACCATATTTGGGATTACTGAGTTGACCGAAATCGGTCATCAAACATGGCGGGCCGCTAGGAAATCCCCAAACTAAACACCCAGTGCGGCTGGGACAGGGTGACCTGATAGCCATGGGGAGAGAGAGAGAGAGAGATGGAGGTTTGCACCTGGGAATTATCATCAATGCAGGATGTTGCATTGCCATGTTTGGTTACCAGAGGGTAATTTACCTATAATTACCTTCCAGTAAGCTAGCATACCATTTGACCATTTTATAGAGAGTTATAGAGATTGGTCTGATGTACCTAAGCCTATAAGCATATTTGCCCTCCAGTAAATTCAAACAGATATGGAAAAAAAACACCATATGTGTCGCTATATCTCCATCATCTTAGATACAAAATATTGCCTGGGATGCCTTTGGTTTTCTATAGCTATTTGCTGATCCAAAGACTGGGATATGGGGATAGGTTTAACCCATACCCAATTGGATGAATGTATTGCCTACCGTCGGTGGTGTACGTCTACACACTTTGATGTAGAAATAGTTACTTCATTTGATTTTCTTGGCAGATATCTGCAGCATTTCGCAATGTATGGGTCTACCTGTGTACTGTACATACTCGGATGTGAGCGTCAAAGTGATGCTCTGTTTTTGCCATTGGAAGGATTTCTTGAAGTGGCTTGGAAACCAGAAGCTAGGTAGGCACTGGCAGAGTCTCTGGCAACCGAGGTTGCAGCGGCCCCGTTTCTTCACCCGCCGGGAATGTGCCCGAATCATGGGTTTTCCAGAGGACTACGTCTTTGCCAATGAGCATAGTCGCCAGACGGACGATTTATTTCATGGGGCTGGGGAGAATTGCAGCGACCCCGGGAAGGTTGAGTCTGTTATCACACCAAAAGGGATTGCGGGTTCAAAGACCTGATGCCACATTCAGGTGAGAACCGAGCCTATCATCAGCTGGGCAATGCGGTGTGCCCACCGGTGATCAAAGCTGTAGCGGAAGAAATTCTGAAGACTTTGGGGATTCCCAGCGGTGAAAAAATGCCCGGCATGCTGCGGCTGGAACGGAACATGGTCGCTGGGAAACCAAAACCACTACGTGTCTTAAATGAATGTGAAAGATTTTGAAAGGACACAGGGGATGTGTGTGTGATAATTTTGGGTGTTTATCAGTTGCAATCAGGATTGGTCATCCTTTCATTTCAGCGAAGGTGCTTTGGGTGTAAAAAGTGTACAAGTTGAGAAAGAACATAGACCCAGATGCTCACTTTGCTGTAAAGCTGTTCCTTTCCCAAGTTGAAGATTTGCCGCCATTTGACAGCTTTAGTCAGATGAAATTGGATATTCCCAGAATTGGATGATGGGAACATTTACCGGAAAACCCCTTCAAGGGTCAAAAGTCGCCAGTTTTCTATAGGTGAACACCCCAAAACCAATATAAACCCATCAGTTGATCCATTGAATCAATCCATGATTGATTGGCTAAACCCTTCATTGCTGGTGGTTACAGTCATATTTCCCTTATTGTCATAGTTTTTTTTTCTGAGAAACCCACTTTTGCATGGATGGCTGGGATCACGATCTCTGCTCTCCACAGGAGATCGTGGACTGGCTAAAAAAAGCGCATGAGGCCCGCGTTTTGAGCCATTGACATTCTTTAAACTTTAGATATAGTTCTAGGGTGGTTATTTGATTTTTTTTTGCTATAGTTAAAGTGATTCAGGCATACTCAAGCAACTCAATAACTGAAACATACTCAAACGACCTCACGAATCATTGTTGATTCGGAAGTCTTCTTTCAGCTTGGTGTCTTTCTGTTGGGCCCTGCCACGTCGCGCAGGTCACCCAGCGATGTGTGGTGCTGGACGATTTGGACTTGGGCAGCTTGGGAAGCTGCTGTGTGCAGGTCAACGGCAAGGCCAGGACTTGATCCAAATTTCAGCTGGGGCCGGTATCATTGGTCGGTACATCATCCAGATATTGATATTACATACACAAACACACACACACACTCACATATATATATATATATTTTAATATACAAAGATATATATATATATATGTATATTCATATGCATATATCACATATATATATATATATCCATCCATGCATGTCCGATTGGGCACGTGCAAGGGTTTTGACCCTTGGCTTCGGCTGTGTTGATAAGATACAAACATGTCATGGCCGCTGCCGAAGGTTGCCGACACCAGTAGTAGTGGACGATCAGACCTTTGAGGTTTAATAGGGATGCACCGACCCATAAAGAAGGAACCATGATGAATCTGAAAACTAGACTCCCAAAAAGCACTTGTGCTTGGCAATGGCCCAGTGTCATCAATTGTTCAGAGAGTAGTTTATCAAGTCAATCACAGTTTCATTTGTCCATGTTCAAGTTCAGAAGAGGTATCACTGAAACATGCACCATTCCCTTCGAGGTGATGTCCTCCAGTGTTTTGTGTTGGCTTATGTTGGTTTATAACATTTTATAACCCCAACTATACTTGTAGTTAGATTTTCAGTTGTAGTTATAATTGTAGGTATAGTTGTAGTTATAGTTAGTTATTTCATCACCATAAACCCAAGTCAACCATAGTCACGCTAGCTATGGTCACCAACCTTCGCTACCGGCACCACCGCTGGGTCGCCATAGGAAGGCCTAAGCGACGCAGATGTCGAGGCTGCAGTGGCAACGCTGAACAGCAGCAAAGGATCCTCCACAGAACGATTGGGATCTGGGATCTGACACTGTCACGAAATATCCCATCAATCATCCCACCTGAAAAGCTGCTTTGTTTGAGCCGAAAAGACTATCCTATAAAAGAAAAACCATGGGGCAAGAATGGTTAATAATGGTTACTATTGGATTAACCATGGGTTAATAAGGACCAATGTATACTACTGTGATTAATGAGATATTTAATGGGATACCCGGTCATCAGACATGGCCATGGTAAATCCCCAAACTAAACGGAGGTAATTTCGCTAGGGAAAGCATCGGATTAAATGGTGGATTTTCCACTGCCAGGGTTTGAACCACCAAAGAATGGGACTTTATGGATATAAGATAGGGATTTCATGGGATTTTCGTGGGATATCATGGTGGATGATCAACAATTACATGGGAGATTATCATTATCCATGATGGGAATCCCGTTCTTAATCAACCACTACAACGGAATGATTGATTTTTTTGTAATATCAAACACATACATGACATAAGCGGCTGGTTCGTTGTTTCAATGGGGCTTAACCAACAGAAATATCATCAACCAACTATACTTGGCCTTTGAATGGGAAAATCACCTCTGACTGGAAAACGTCAAATACATGAGAATATCAGTGATACAACGATGCTACGCTGATGAATAGTGCCCGCGTTATGGGAATATAACGGGGTATGTAACCAACAATTTGATAGTCTTTTATTGGAAGATGATTGTGGGGCACTTCTATGCAATATATTGGAGATTACCATTTTCAGTGATGGGAGTCGCTGTTAACCAACTAGTATAATTAACAAAATGATAGAGGGTACCACTTCCATGGCAACTGGGAATCCCCTTGTTGAAGCATGCTCAAACTGGCATCTACAGATGGGAAAGATATGGAAAATCGTCCAATGCTATTCTCAAGATAAAGATGTAAATCATCTACAGTAAAACTGGATTGAATGGTGAATGTTTTTCCAATTGTCTCATATTGTAAACTCACCAATAAATGGAGAAATCATCGGGTAAGGAAGTTGCAACTGGATCAACTGGAGGATTCAAGTATCTTACACGGGTAGATTCCGGGTAGATCAAACACACAGACCTGCTTTTACAAAGTCATGATGCCTACACTACCCCCGAGATTCAGCATGGAACCCATATTCATAGCTCTAGCCAATGGGAAAATCATGTCCAGACCCAGTCTTGGGGCTTCCAGCACTGAAATTCCATACTTTTAATCGGTCAAACTCCATTTTGATTGGTCAATTCCCATTCTATCAGCATGTTGAAGATTTCAGTACCGATTTGTTTGGGTACTTCAGGCAATCAACCATAGAAATTGGAAATGCCCTATATGGAGGGCATGTTCATGGATTTTCGGCCACGTGAAGGATTACTGGAGGGTACCCTCTGGTAAACTGATATAGCAATGGAAAATCACTGTCTTTCATAGGTATATAAATCAACTATAAATGGCCATTTTCAATAGCAAACGGTTAAATTACCGGAGGGTAAATCGATATTTTTTTGGTTGGACAAAGTTGGAAAACCCCATTTTTACTGGACCTCCGGTGGAGACCACCTCAGGTGACGTCTCGGTTGTCCTGAAGACCTTCACTGATGCGCTTGGCCAAGCCCCATGGCGAGAGCGCTGGGAGAAATTGGAGAGGTGCCGGGCCGGGGGCGGGTCATGGCGGGTCATGTGGTAACCGCTGGTAAACTAACTTAGCTATGGTATGCTATGGTATAGATGGCCCATTCAGTTCGATGATTTACCTATTAAAGATGGTGATTTTTCCATAGCGAATGGGGTACCGGGTATGCGGTATGCCTCTATTTGGGAGGATTAAAAGATATTAAAAGGGTTTCCCAAATGTTTGGTTGATGGAAGTGTTTACAATTGGCTTTATGATTATGGGTCAAAATGGAAAGGCCCAGTGCACGACGGATTTTGGTAATTTGCTAGGTTTAATAGTAGTAACTCACCCTTATCCGAGGTACCCAATTTTGAGCCTTAGTTCATGCATGAAATATGGGATGTTTGCCCAGCATAAATGGCGAAATAGTTCATTCTTTGGCTGTCAAAGTGAAAAAAATCTAGCCAATGATGATGCTGAACTACTGTACATACTGAAAAAACATGAAAACTCAGGATATAAGAGCCAGAAACGACAAAAAGATACAGGAAGTTACCAGCACTGTTGCAATTGGTCCAAGAATCGAAAATGTGCTTATATAAGCCACTGGATTAGTGAAACCAGTAGATCATGGTCCCCAATTGCGTTTGGTTAGCCATATGCCCAAGTTACCCAGGCATCGTTCGCTTGAATGTGCAGGAAATCAGCAAAGAAAAAGAAGCAGAAGAAGAAAAAGGAGGCACCACCACTGTAGCCATTTTTTGGAGCAGACTTGTGTTTTTCATATTGGCATCATGAGTTGTCTAACATCAAAAGTGGCTTGTACTGTAACTGCAACTCCAATTTTAGCTCATGATTGGCCAAAGGAGTTAGGTTTTTCTTCAAGCAGCGACAGCATTGCAATCGAGGGGAACGGTGCCGCCAAAAAAAGTCAGAGTGCATTCAGTTTGTAGTCTGATCAGCTTGATTCCCCCGTTCCGAAAAAACATGAAAGACCCACCAGTCACTGGTGGGTCACCAGTGGTTGACAGCCTTCCCAACTTTTGAGCCCAAACCTATGAATCCGAGGCAAAATGTTCATTCAATGAAGACATCAGAACTCAAATGTACTCAAACTCAACGCTACAAGAGGACATTGGGTGATCGTCAACAGCAAGGTGGAGGAGATCGTCCTGGCGAAATGCGCTTGGCGTGTTTGCGGAAACCATCCAGCGGTTTTTTGGAGGAAATCTTCGGAAATCGCCAGGGCAGGCACCGGGCCGACCGCTGAGGTTTTGGAGGGCGAAAATAATGGTGGGTAATGGCTAAAAATGGTTGATCATAGTGACTAACGCTTATATAATCATGGTTGATAAGGGTTGAGGATGGCTAATTAATATTGGGTTCACAGTGGATTTATATGGATTTATAATGGAGGGATAAAGCACTTATTGAAGAAAAGGAACTGATGATGATGGTACTTGCCCTCTGCTAAGCCGGAAACTCGGTACTTTCTTCGCACTTGCATTGCAGGACCCCCGGTGCTAAGATACAACGGCTTCCAGAATGACTTTTGCTGAGACCTTCCAGGGAGGCGTTGATTACACAGGTGGCATCATAGCAACACCTCAAGCTGGCCAGAGAATGCCAAAGATGCCACCACGTTTGAAAAGGTTCAAACTGGAAAAACACATGCTGCCACTTTGGAGGAAAACGAACGCTGTTGTGACTTGTTGCAATCGCGGGATTGTACAGCCTCTTGAACAAGCATGGTTGTTTGTTTGGTCATGATTCTCTATTCATTATCTCCATTATATAACTGCTGGAAGGGCTTGGTATTTGCTGGAGTTAGAAACCAGAGATCCAAATCCAAATGCATTTGTCCCCCGCCTGCGATAGTCGAGCTGATTGAGCTGTGGACCTTTGGTCCGACTTGTTCAAGCTCCCAGTGCATGTTGGTAATTGTAATTCCTCTTTTCCATTAGTAAAACCCTCATCATATTCATAGAATAGTATTTGTCAGATGTTAAGACATGTTCAGACGAAAGATCTTTTGAAAGATCGATATTAGATTATTAGATATTAGATGATATTAGATGATGTTTACCACAGACTGATTTTTTGAGAAATGGATATTAGATGATAGACTGTATATTAAGTAAGATGATGAATTGGCCATCCATAGCCATCCCATTTCTAAACCTTGCAGCTGGTTGGCTCAGCCCTCTCCGGCCCGAAATCTCGGGGGACCCCATGAGATTCGGCGGCCTCCTAGCGCCTTGGAATACCAGGGGCTAGGGCTGGGTAAACCTCTGACCAATAAACGGGATCACCCTGGTGGAAGCTAGCATAAATGTGGAAAATCCATGAAATTCATTGAAAATCAACTATTTGTAGATGGTTTTCCGAAGGAAACCATAGGTTTTCCACATTCTGTTTGTTTAGCCTCGGGTAACCTTGGATATAATGAGATAATCTGGGATATATAAAGACTTACGGTTCTGATCAACCTCTGCATGTTATCAGTTTCTAGCTGTAGGCCAAACCATGGGACTCCCCGGCAAAAGAAACGACGGGGATTTGACCAACAAATGCCGGATACTATAGATGATCATTCACCAAGAAAAATCTGGGTAGACCAACTGGATGTGTACTTTCGCACGGCTTAATCTTGCGTTGTTCCTATCGGGGAGATGAACCGAACCAGCTAAAAACTTTCGCCAGTGCAGACTGGTTATGATGATCCCTGCCGACCTGCATTTCTTGGATGGCTTGAAAGCCGGGTGTTCAACGACAGTTGATATACCCTCTGGTAAACTAACATAGCTATTGAAAATGGCCATTTGTAGTTGATTTTCCCATGAAAAATGGTGATTTTCCGTAGCTATGTTAGTTTATCAGAGGGTATATTATATGTGTTGCTGTTATCATGTAGTTTTATGTCTATGTTTTTGTTCAACTGATTGTCATAGGTTATCATTTTCATGTATTGTGTATTATTGCTCGCTAGTGTGTTACCATTGTTTGTTTGTCGTTGTTGTTTGTTATTCTTATCCATTATGACTTGAAAATTATGTTGTATCATGTTGTATCCGTTGTATCCATGTATTTCGATTTGTTTGTTTAGTTGTTCATTGGGTCTATTCTCAGTCTATTTGTGTATTACACACACCGCACTTACATGCATGCATCCATCCATACCTACCTTTCTGTTTGTGGGCTAACGTTGCCCCGGAACTGCCTTCCACTTCCACCGGGACTTCAGGCGCTGGCCGTTTCCTGCAGCCCCTGGTCCTTCTCCTTCCGGGCCCCACGTGGCCGCAGCCCTGGAGCCCTCCGGGCGATCGCGGAGCCACGAGAGCCGCGGCGCAGTGAGAACGTCAAGATGCTGACGCCTGGCATCAAGCAACATGGAATATGATGGGATAGATAGATAGATAGATTGATAGATAGATAGATTGATTGATTGATTGATAGATTGATAGATAGATCGATAGATCGATAGATCGATAGATCGATAGATCGATAGATAGATCGATAGATAGATAGATAGATCTCTGTGTGAGTGTGTGTTTACATATTATATGTATGTATGTATATATATGTATATATGTATGAATAACGAGAATGATATGGGATTTGAATGGATTTGATGGTTTAGCTAACTGTCACTAGAATAGGGCTATGATGGGCAAATGATGTTTCTGCAAGGCGTTGTAAATTGGTGATTTGACCTCTTTATTTCGCCAATTTGCCCCTCTTCTATGTGGGGTGATGGGGGCAGCTCGGTAGTGGAAATCATGGGATGGCCCCCGGTTCGCGGGTGAGAAAAGCCTAGCTAATCCTGTTTGATGGCGGTTACAACGCTCCGGCTTCCAGGAGTGCTTTCTCATGGTTTTTAGATGTTTTTAGATGTTTTTAGGTTTTTGTCTTGGGTTGATGGTGGAGATTAAGTAAACCAGCAGAGTTGTCGTGACATTGTTCCTTGGGAAGACAATGAAAATCAAGTAAAGATCACTTGAAGTTGTGGTTGGCTAGTGGTGAGTCTCTCCTAAAAGGTGACGCTTGAGGAATCCAAGGGGATTTCTCAACGTGAGGTTAGGATCCATGGTGTATTGGTTTGAAATTTCTATGGGTGGTCAATGTGTTTGATACCCACCCACCATTAAGGTAAAACTTGGTTTCCCAACACCTACATGAGTTTGTTGTATGTTCAGGATCGTCCTGGTCCAATGTTTAGGTGGCCCCCCTAAGTGTTGTTCATTCCTTGTCCTTCTCAGCTGGAATGTTTGCAAAGATGTAACTTGTCAGCGCAGGAAGAAAGAGAACAGAGGCTTACAAAGTGCGGCAGGGGCCCTTTGGCTCCTGACTGGCTGCATGCTGATGGCTCGTGGTGGTCGCTATTTCTGGCAAGCTTTGCAGAGTGGCGACACCACTGGAAGGCTTTGGGTATACGTTGATTGCCACAGCCAAAGATAGGGCTGATAGATTCGCACTTTTGATACCTTGGCCGACTAGTAGTTCATCGAAAATGATGAGAGAGAGAGAGAGAGAGAGAGCAGAGTCCTTGATCCTGATGCTGTTTTTCTGGTAATATCCTGTGATAAGTTTATGGTGTGGGACCTAGTTTAAAGGCTAGTGTAAAGAGAGAACTCGCTCACCAACATGTTGCAAGTCAGTACAGACCGAAAACCTGAACATACCCTAACTTCAATACCAAAACCACAATGTATGGAGGAATGTAGGCCAAAGGAATTTCCCATCCTGCCATCTCAAGCCGACCTGCCACCGTCAATTCCCCCCCAAACCTCGCGTCATTGGTACATTAGATTTGTTTAGAAAAACATCGTTGCCGCAAAAACTCATTGTTTAAACAGGTTGAACATGTTTTTAAACCCTCATTTTCCCACATCTTCATACTATACATGTGTTAAGATTCCTCAAGTTCTGCCACCGAAGCTTGAAAAAAAACGGTTCCAAGGTGCCACCGTTTCTCCCCCCATCAGGGCCGTCTCCTTCGCCTTGGCCCTGGGCCTTTGTGGCGGCTTGGCCAAGGGTCGTTTCGTCCTCTCCAAGACGGCGCTGCGCAACAAGCGCCGCCTGCAGCGCTTGGAGAACGCTCGGCCCTGGCAGATGTTTGCGCCAGGTGGGGGATACGTTCAACGTTACCCTCTGGTGAACTAACATAGCTAATTATTGAAAATTGCCATTTATAGTGGATTTTCCCAAAAAAAATGGTGATTTTCCATAGCTATGTTAGTTTACCAGAGGGTAGACCCTGCCTGAATTGGCCTTGGAAGATAGTGATTTGATGAGAACACAAGATGATCCCTCCGTGGAAGCGCAAACTGTTGCAGGCTTCTATCCTCTCATCCTACTGATGATGGGCACAAGCATAGCTCTCAAGAAAGTCTTTGGCACCGGCTTCGGTGGTGGAATGGTGACTGGCCTGCCATCTCGTGTGTTTCTTTGTGGTGCTCCATGTCCTAGGGATGAGCAAGCAAAGTAGTGTTAAATATCCTGTTAAATTAAGTAGGGTTGGGAAGGGCTGTTACCAAGCTATCTTCTCGTTACCTGCCCCTAATCAATCCTAATCATACAGAAGTAAAGAATTATGATGACCACCGCGAGCGCCAGGTGACCTATGGTGGCATCGTCACGGGCATCGGCAGCGGCTTGGTTGTGAGTTCCTTGGCGTATTGGTTCGAGAGCGGCTTCGGCAGCTTGGCGGCGACTTGGCACAGTGATGGTGGGATCATAGATCTTCCAGCAGGCGGGACATGGCGGGGCGACTCAAAATGATGTGATTGATTTTAAGATAATATGATCCCTTTGATATGGTGGAATCATGTTGAATGGTCAGCATAGTTTCAAGGAACATGGCAGGTATATCTCATGGAAGTAGCAAGGTAAAATTAGGGCAAACCATCATATTTGAACAAATTTAGGTATGGTCTCGCAGTGAATAGCCAAGACACTTTGGTGCTTTGGCCATGCTGGGACGGGACAGCTGAGGATGCGAAAGATGAGAATGTTTGACTTGGAGGCTGTCGAGCAACTCGCCATGAGTTGCCATAGGTGAGCTGAACCCAGGACCCATGAGCCTTGGTGCTTTCAGATTGCTTTCAGTTTGTACAGCTTAGTACAGCTTAGTGCTCTTGCGCTGAACAGAATGTTCCAGTTACGGGTCAAAGAACCCAGTTCGACCACGGTCGTGGAATGCTGATGAATGTTGTGGATCAGTGGCTGCCTTGTGATGTTTCATTTGCAAGTGTTGACTGGTTTTGAAGCATCCTCTTTGTGAATATAGCCGATTTGCAAGTGCCCCCTTGATGTCGTTTTGATGTTGAGGAGAATACGGGGTACCCACTGAAGGTGTCCAGAGGTTTCTTAACGCTCCTATAGCTCCAGCATTAGCAGAAAGGAATTGGAGGAAGTGGAGGAAAACCAGCGATGCAAACCGGGTGAGCATTTTTAACCGATGGGATAAAAAAATTGTGGAAAATGAAATGAAAATAAGGGGAATCATCCCCTAGTGGTCTTTTTTCTCCTTTTTTCAGATAAGTGAATGGCTATGATTTATATAATTAGATCTTTCAGCACAGGTTTGGAAATGTGGAATGATTGGAATGTGCAAAAATATCAACTCAAAAAGAATTACACACACACATGTGTATATATATATATAGATGGAATGACCACAGACACATATTGCAGCACATACGCGTGCCACTTGGACAACAGGGCGGGGGAGATCTATTGCGAAATATCACCAGGCACCAATAACTACACACAACTGGACCCATTGTCGCATTTCGTTGGAGATGTTTCTTTTGTTGGATGATTTGATATTTTGGGACGTTGCACCGCCGAGTTTTTGGATATGCGTCCGCAAAATTGCCCAAGACTTTTGCAAAGCTTCTGCGAAGCGACTAAGGAAAGGTGGCTGCTCCACCCTGGAAGTACCTGGGTAGATCTTGGTGGGAATCTTGTAGCTTCTGAGGCCCCCAACTCATCGTTCAGGAGTTGGCATGGCGGGGATTTGAACATGATTTTCATCGCTCGAAAAAGACCATGGATGCCGTAAGCGTAATGACTGTGATTGGAAAAATGGGACATTTCACGACTATTGTTGGCAAAAGATCCGGGAACGTATCAAAATCAAATGGTATCATTGCAAGTTTGGTCTAAAAATGTTCTATGGATGTATCAAGTGGCTTATCCTCCGGTCATTTAACAGACATAGCTATATGGGAAAGGGATGCTTTGGGGTCTCATCACCAGTTCCAGGCACCCCATGGAGATATGCCTTACCGCGAGTCCCCCTATGATTGATGATATTGATGGCTGTTTTTTGTTCACTTAAGCCCCCATGTGTGACGCTTAGATCATGTCACATCCCCTTTATTTTTGGGAGTCAAGTCTCTCACCATATGGTGAAGCGTGCCATTTTTGAAAGTCATCCCTTGGAGCCTCCCTAGCTCCAACGACGTTTAGGCGGCCAAACGCGTTTGGGCCGGCCTGCTCCGGTCCGTCCTCCGCAGCGCTGCCAAGCAGTTGCGCGTGGATCGTGGCTGGGCCTGTTGCAATCCAAGGGTAAACAGCGAAAACGGAGCCTGTGAATCACCAAACGTCATCAGACATGTATCAACTGTACTGTATAAACATGAAATGATCTAGATGGTTGATGAGCAAAGGAGTACAACCACACGAAAAGTGAGGTATTGACAAAAGCAAGTGGAGAATGATTCGGGGGTTCAAGGTGCAAAAACGCACGGCGTAGCCTAGAAAGGCGTAGCCTAGAAATGATGGTGGATTAGCCTGGGTTCTGTACACTTCATGCTTGATGCGGATTGAGATAGTCGATGGTAGGAGCCCCTACTGACAAACCTCGACATCATGGTTGGTGATGGGAACGACCCTCAAATCACCTTGTTTCAGGATGTTTCAGGTGGGTCATTGCAATTCATCCTAACTCCACTGATAGCAGATCGACCACGTAGTCAGATTAGTCAGTATTTTTGGGGAGCCGGGCAGCTGTAATATTACCATGAGCTGACAACCCCCTGGGAATTTCCGCTACAAAATCTTGGAGCACATGCTCCAAATAAAACGATTTATTATTCAGCTTTTGTGTTTATAGGGAATTTGATCAACCATGTTCATATCAGACGCATTTGTTTGGTGGACGAAGGAAAAATTATGTTGCCACGCATCTTGCAGGTGACAAACTCAACATGGAGAAAAAACAGCGAAGAACAGCTGCGCATGTTTGGCTTTAACCCCTTACTGAGGGAGTACACCCCCCCCCTCTATATAGAATCATAAACCCATATCTCGGGCACATGCAAGTGACCCCCTAACAAAACCTCCAAAACCCTATTTATGATTCTATAGAGGGGGAAAACACAAAAATGGGGCATTAAGTCACTACCCTGTACTCCATGATTCTATAGAGGCCAAATTTGACTTGATTTTATGATTCTATAGAGGGGGGGGGGTGTACTCCCCCAGTTTAGGACTATAGAATCTTAGAGTACAGGGTAATGGCTTAATCCACATGGGGTTGAGCTGACAAAGTCTACTGGATTTGATGCAAGGCACATACTAAAAACATGATCAGCCTTTTGAAGGCACATTGATGCCCCCATTTAAACTGTTTCCTGAAATAGGGACTCCCCAAACTAGGTTCTCCAGCAGAATGACCAATGTTTGATGACTTTGGGATCCCCCAGTTTCAAGAACCCCTGATCATAGCTCTTCAGCCATATGGGGATGGGTCAAAACCTATATATCATTAACATATATTAACATATTTGGGGAAATAAACATCCATGAACCAGCTATTTTGGGGTACCTAGGGTACCAGGGTTTTGACTCCCAAATTCACTGATTCATTGCACCCTAGGTGAGACGGTGCTCTTCTTACAGGGAGATTTGAACAGCCGCACCTTGCTGGAAGGTCGCGGCAAGGATCTGCTTTTGGAGGCCGAGAGCTGGCCGCACAGACGAAGCAAAAAGCGTGCTTTCAACCACCATTTTAACCAACAAATGAAACACAAAACATCACAAGAACATATAAAACCATATTGTACATATGCCCTGAAATCCCTTTTGGTTCTGGTTGATAGATAAAACGAGATAAAATAACGAGATAAAACGAGGTGCAAGTACGACGCATTTTCGACAAAGGCAGATGCCCAACGCCGACTGCGCAGGTCTTGAAGGACCTTCCCCTGCAACGTGCCATCCAACGAGCCTTGGACCGTGCGGCATTCGGCGCAGTTTTAGACGAAAGATTGCCACGTGATATTTTCTGAAGCCGACAAACTCACTATATATGTACATATATGGAATCCCCCAAACTAAGCAAGGCCAAGGGGTTCGTGATTCGGAGTTGATCGGAAGTTGTTCTGCATTTGAGGCGGCTTGGACTTACCCAGTGGAAAGTGGTACGAGGTCAGGGGCTGGGTCAATGTGATTCCCCCAGCGTCATGACCCCATGGGATGATCCTCCAAGTGGTGGGTTGTTTCTAAGATCAGGGCATGACTCAGGACCAACAACTACCAACATTGAGGAAAGAAGCCATTGATTTGTTGTGCCGGGTTTTTAACCAACTAGAATCATGAAGAATTGAACCGACTGATTTTTTGCAAGCGCCTGGGATTCCAGTGTCATCGTATTTCTGAGTCAAAAAAGATTGAGGAAAATGTTTTTTTTTCTCCCATGGGATGCAAGCACAAGTGGGGTGTACACCAGTTGCCTGCTATGGTTTTCATGTGTAGATGGCTAGATGGGAAATCCCCGAACTTAATGGGCAACTGGATGAAAAATCATCCAGCAAACAATGTTTGGCGCCCACATGGGAACCTTTAGAAACTTTAGAATATCATTGAGTTATAAGATATTACATGTACATGTTATATCACTGTGTATAGAAATCATCTATCCAAGCATCGCCAAACAAACTTTAGATATGAGAGAAAGATGAGAACATAATGTGCATATAGATAGATAGATCGATCGATAGATCGATAGATAAGATGAGATAAGATAAGATAAGATAAGATAGACAGATAGATGGATAGACAGACAGACAGACAGATAGATCGATAGATAGATACATGATGATACATAGATATATAGATCGATCGATCGATAGATAGATAGATAGATACATAGATAGATAGATAGATAGATACATAGATAGATAGATAGATAGATACATAGATAGATAGATAGATAGGTAGATAGGTAGATAGATAGATACATAGATGCATAGATACATAGATACCTAGATAGATAGATAGATAGATAGATAGTAAATAGATAGGAAATAGATAGGAAATAGATAAGAAATAGATAGGAAATAGATAGGAAATAGATAGTAAATATATAGTAAATAGATAGTAAATAGATAGATAGATAGATAGATAGATAGATACATAGATAGATAGATAGATAGATAGGTAGATAGGTAGATAGATAGATACATAGATGCATAGATACATAGATACCTAGATAGATAGATAGATAGATAGATAATAGATAGATAGATAGATAAATAGATAGGAAATAGATAGGAAATAGATAGGAAATAGATAGGAAATAGATAGTAAATAGATAGTAAATAGATAGTAAATAGATAGTAGATAGATAGATAGATAGATAGATAGGTAGATAGATAGATAGATAGACAGACAGATAGATAGATAGATAGTATATAGATAGTATATAGATAGTATATAGATAGTATATAGATAGTATATAGATAGTGTATAGATAGTATATAGATAGTATATAGATTGATTGATTGATTGATAGATGGATAGATAAATGGATAGATGGATCGATAGATAGATCGATAGATAGATAGATAGATCGAATAATATACATAGATAGATACATAGATAGATAGATAGGTAGATACATAGATACACAGATAGATGGATGGATAGATGGATGGATGGATAGATGGATAGATAGGGTAATATATTTATATATATAGTTACATATATATATATATATTTTGGAAGGCTTGGCCGGACTTTAACACGTCCACAGTGTGCATTGAAACCATTGCCACTTCAGAGGAGATTTAGGGGACCCTCGATGACTAAAATTTATACTGTACATGCAATGCGCAATGTGTCATTATAAAATCCCTGTTTTCCGTCATAATCTCACCTATGACCTGATAGTCGTTTAATCATGTTGAATCATTGAGAGGGCTTAATGAGAATTTAATGAGTTGAGCCAAAGGGTGAAAGATAGAATGGATGCAGTAGGAACAGTGCTCAGAACCTTCGCGTTCAAGAGCCCAGGTTTTTTCGAAACGTTGTTTCCAAACACTGGGAGGTGCAAGCATGTTCCAAAATCACCGTCGCAAGAAACATCAAACGGGAGCAACACGCGTTGAATAAAAACATTTAAATATATCATATATATATATACATATTTTTAAATTTTCATTTGAAAAAAAAAGGCATAACAGAGAGAAACATAAACCAAGATGCTGTCCCAGCATCCATGGAATCCATGTGTGTTCTCATGCGGGGCATGATCGCCATGAAACTGAATATACTTCCGGACCTCACATTTCATGTTCAAAACTCATGGTGGTTTTGTCTCTGAAAACCGATTCCAAATGGCATTTCTTCATTTTCTTTCAGCGACAAAAAATACAGAAACCTTTTTGAAGTTTCAGCCTGCCAGAGTTTTATCAGCAAAAACCATGCAACAACTCGCAGGCTGCCTTCCCAGATGCCGAGAGAGGTGCGCTGCTACTTCCTGTGACCTACAAGCGACCTGGACGCACCGGGGACTCGCCACCCTTGGTTGTTGGCCCAATGATCTCCCACCCCCAAGTTCAACAGAATTGGATGGCACTTCTACAAACCATAATAAATTGGAGGTATTGTTCACCATGGTAGTGAGTGTAACTATAGTCCTGCTATAGCTTCATGGTAAGAGGGGTCATCGTCGTTTCCAGACAAAGGCAGGTGTATGATTTGCTTGCGAACTGGGATGAACCAGCGAGTAGAGCCACGCAAACCTTTGAAGGTAAGCACAGTCTGCTTTGCACACTGGAAGAATGTTTCCTGGAGTTCGTTTGGTTCTTGGGGAGGTTTAGCTAGCACAGCTGAAACCAATGGCTGGCATGATGACATCATCCACTCGGAGCCTGGCATACGGACGGTGCACAGGGATATGTTTGCAGGAAATAGTTGTAGTAAACTGCGAGATGACAGGTCAAAACCTTCGAGATTGAGTTTGGTGGTTTTGGTGGCTTTAAAAACAGTTTTTTTGGTCGACATGCTTCAACAATCTTTTTAAACAGAGTGGCATGGTCTGAAATGGCAATTTTCTGGAATGGGTTGAAGCCATAGATCATCATAGATCAGATACTTGGTGGTCCACCTCACTTAGTAAGTACAGGTGAACCATCAAGTAAACTATGATGATCATGTTGACGGCCTTAGGACGCAATATCTTTGCACCACATGCGCCACAGAGACCCTCGTTTCTTCCAGCGCTTGCTGCCCCAGGTTCAAGACGAACTCCCAAACTTCGCCGTTGAGGTCTCATATTTCATGGTGGGCTGCGTTGTGGTGCGCTGTGTATCACTTTAGCCTGTGAACTTTATGAGTTTTAACCCGGGGATTCAACCAGCAAATATGCTTATACATGGCTATACAATGTTATATAATGAGATCGTGACCAACAATATGTGGCTGTCTCTGAAAATGGGGAATACATTTTAATTTATGCACAGCTTTGCCCAGTTTTCATAGGGAATAGATCAACCATGGGATCCCTGACACTGCCGAAAGGATTGGTGATGTAATGGAGGAAGCTGGCAAAGCCAGGCGGGGCCGTCGATTTGAAACTGCCATCTTTGGTAAGTACCTGAAGTTTGGGTGACCTGAAAATATTGGATAATATTGGTCTATCCCAATATTGAGAGAGAATAGACATGTTGACGTTGAAATCATTCAAATCTCAGGTTTGGGATATTTCAGATGGACCAAGTGGTGATAACTCCAGTCTATTTGGCTTTGGGGGGGCCTCGGCCAATGGGCGAGTCGTGGGCTAGTTTCGGGTTCTGTTGGTTTTGTGGCATCATTCTGTCAGCTTCATCCATGTTTGATCATTTGGGGTTGTCTGAAGATAAGGGAATTTACATGAATCATTGTACCCCCTTTTACATCCTTTTACAGCCATTTCAACAGGCAAAATGGCTCATTGAACCAATGAAAAATTAGGGTTTCCCATGGTTTCCCCAAAAAATATGCAGCTACCAACACCTGGTTTTGCATCCCATGCCAGGCTTTTCCCCAATTCCGTGGGCAGTGAAACCCATTCTCCGCGGAGCCTTGGTCCAATCTTTGCATGTACATGATCTGATACAGATGACATGTGCAGAATTTGGAATGTATTGTATATATATATATGTGTATTAGAAAATTATATATAACTATATAAAAATATTCCATGTGTGTATGATATGATATCCTTCGGCCTTGTGGTTTTTGTGAGCTTTGAAGCTTCATAGTATAAATTGCTATAATTTCGGATGTCATGGTCTCAATCGCAAAAAGTCGCTCTTGCCCGCGGGCCTCAGCCCAGGAAGTATCGCGAAATGCTGGTGGATGCCCAAGACGCCTGTGGCCGAAGCTTGGGCTTTTCATGGGATGATCTCCCGGGCTTGGTGAGTCTTCAATGATTTTGGGGCTTTCAAACACCCAAATGGATACTGGATTTGGTGGAGATCATATACTCTTCGGTTGGAGTTGTGGTGATGTTCAAGTCGGACATGTCGCTCTTTGAAAAATCGGATGATTCAAGCAATGGAGGTGACATTGAAAACCAAATAGAATATATAGAAAAGCAGTTGGGCCTCTTTACGCTGACTCAGTACATGAATCGGCCAGTGGCTTCCAGTGGCTTCCAGTGACATGGTTTCCCAAGGGGCCTGCTTGAGGATCCCAACTGAAATGAATCAGGCTGGTTTTGTCTGAAAAACAGGATGCCCCAAAATCCCGTGGTTTCTCATTTTTAGATATTTAACGATATCTATATTTTTCAATAAATAAAGTATTGCTTGTATAATCATTTTCCTCATTTGAATTGTTGTTGGGTGGCCCATTCCCCATTGACAGGTCGCTTTTTGACAGCAAGCCGAGCTAAGGCTGGGGCCTGGCATTTCGAAAGTCGTCCTTCAGACCTTTTCGCTTTCCGGCATGTCTCTCGGATGCTCAGAACATCTCAGAACCCGATGGTTTTTGTGTTTTGGTGAGTGGATGTGTATGGATGTGTTTTTTGCGTATGTTGCCTGATCGAAAACGACGACTCCATGTTGCAAGATGATGCAAGTTTAAGCATCAGTGTTCCATCTTGAATCCTGGATTTTCTTGGATCTTATTGGATTTTCACAGGTTTCCATTGGATTTTGATGGATTCTCATGGGTTGAACATGGATTTCCAGCAAGATGACCGGATCCAGGTGCTGACCGCATGATCTTCTGGGCCCCGGATGTCTTGGCAGCACGTCTCTCCTGGGAAGCAAATGGTGGCTACAAGGTGAACTACGAACAGCAGGGAAGTGCCATGGCTATGCCGCGGCTATGCCATGGGAAGTGACGGTGTGGTTGTGGAGAATAGTGGAGAATGATCAAAATACCTGTTGATAGTGGTGAATTTCATGGTGAACTCAATGGTGATCCTAATGGTGAATTTAATGGTGACTGCTGAAGAAGAACGTGAGCAACCCTGGCTGCGATACAGCTATACCATGACTGGAGATGGTTGGGAAATCCCACCCAAAAACCATGGTGATGACTTGGGGATGGTTTATGGCGTTGGGTGCACACCACATGAGTCACTATTGAAAATTGCGTGGTGGTTTGAAACATGTTGAAAGATGTTCTATCCTTTTTTGGATGATCCAAATTGACGAGCACATTTTTTGCTTAGTCACTACGTTCATCTCTTTTTCCCACTAAAGATAGCCATAAATGGGAGATAATGTAGGTGTGCAGAATTGCTTGACATTTTCTGGTACAAGTTTTCAAACCTAGAAAGACGTGTTGCGATGTATGCGATGCGTTGATCTTCTCCCCTGTCAGTTGCGCAGCCCTGCATCAGATCTGGCCCTTGTTGTCCACTGAGGTGATCATAAGCCCGTTTTTCGGCTCGCATCCAGCGCCATCCTGTTTTGTGGTATTTGGTTGTACCGACAAAAAATCCAAGAGGCAACTATGCATTTGCCCAGAAATCGTATATATGATACAGATTGATACAGTATGTGTCATTTCAAAATGGAAAAGTGCGCAGATCAATTGGATTTTGCAGTCTATTTCCCCACAAAATCGCGCACATGAACCCAGCAACTCATCCCAAGATCTAGGCCAATCCAGGCCAAGGCCTACGATTTCGTAGATTTGGATCTGGCATCTCCTGGGGTCATGCTAAAAATCATCGAACATCTGAGCAATGCCCAAGGGGGCCCTGTTGGTTGATTGTTCTGTGAGGCTATGCTATCCAATATATTGTGTTTTATTCTCACCATCAATGATGGGAAACCTTACATAAACCGGCCAGTGTTTTTAGGTGCCACACATTGTTTTGAACATTGTTCATATAGGTTTGACTGAACATGGGGCACTGCAAAATCCTTTGGTTTACCGTTAGCCAGCACTTTCCCTATGAAATAGCAATTTATGGGTATACCAGGGTACACCCCATTTCCAGACACACCCATACAGTTGTGCATGGGATGGTCATTACCTAGGGCTCCATATCTCAGGTTTGGATGGACCTTCTCCTTCGCGTGGCTCCACCTACCGAGACGTCAGCAGAGGAAGTGGATGAGGACGACCTAGTGCCTTAGCTACATGGATTTTTCTGCACAATGGAGACCTGTCACGGGCGAACATATGTGAAATTTGCCAAAAAAATTGCCAACATTCTGCTGAATCACCATACTGTGCATGATATTTACTGATCTGGATTTGGATTTGGACAGAAAGATCGCTGGGTAGGCAGCGAAGTGAACAATGCACGGATCAATGCCCATGCTGCACGTGATGGCTCTGGAAGATGATGTAAAAGACAGTGTGACACATCTATTGACCACAGGTTTGGACAATTTCGATTCCTACCCAGAACTATGCAAAGTGCCACAATTATATTTGATTTTTTCCTGTTGTTTCCATCATGAAAAAGTCCATGACTTCCATTTCTGGTGGCTCGAGGCAGTTTCGGTGGAAGAAGCCGCTTCTCCAGTGACCTGGTGAGCTGCTGTCGTGGTACTCGTGGTGTCATCTTTCCATGGCCATGGAAATCCCCCCCATCTTCCATGGAAAAATCATCGATAAATGGAATATATTGTGTGTAGCTGGGAACTAGCCGAAATAAATGGAGGTTTCTAGCCGGGAAAATCATCCGTAGATGTTGGATAAATCACCATGTTTGGTAAATCGTCGTTTTTATCATCTACTTCGGTGGGCCATGGCTGCCATAGCTATGTTAAATAGCCAGAGGGCAACTCATGTCTAATGTCAATCCCGCATAAATCAAATCTGAAGGGCTACCTCTTACATTGGTGATGCATGACTCTTGAAATTGGTACCTCCCCCTTTGAATAATTAAACTGGAGGTCCATAAATCCCGGGGTCAATCAAATAGAGTATTCATTTCACAGTCACTCCCGGCACAGGCAGTTTGGGATTGTCGCCCGGTTTCCTGCTAAGATCAGCCTGATTATCACCTGGTAAATGTGGTGGTTTGCTATCAGGGGGCAATACACTTTCCAATACACTATAAACAAGCATTAAACGCAAACATGGCAACGGTAAATCCGATCAAATTCTGACCAATCATCAAATACTGGGGGATTTAGAATTTGGAATCCATTGCTAGCATAGACTACTACAAATTATAGTAGTTGCTTTTTCGCTACCTTCTTTGGTTGCATACTTTGTGCTCACAAAGTTTTAGCAGGTTTGTAGGTTATAAGTCCCCACAATTTCTTGCTATCGCCAACTTCGAGTTATCATATTCCCATTATATCCATTATATATTATATCCCCAAAAAAGAATCCATGACCCTCCAGTAATCAAACATAGCCATTGGAAGTGCCCCATTTAGTTTGATGCTTGTTCCATGATATAAACCGTCATTTTTATAGGGTATATCATAGGTATATTGCCCAAGATCAGCTCCCAATGTTAGCCAATGGACATTGATTTAAGGCCACTCGAAGCGCTTGGTGGGCAAGGACTTTGGGCAAATCGGGGATGCCCCAGCGAACCATGTTGGTTTCCAAGAGGGTCATGGGTATCAT
The DNA here is from genome assembly GCA_003297045.1 of Symbiodinium sp. clade C Y103. Classification (NCBI taxonomy): domain Eukaryota; class Dinophyceae; order Suessiales; family Symbiodiniaceae; genus Cladocopium; species Cladocopium sp. clade C. The sequence goes on from BGPT01000759.1 coordinate 203,973, forward strand.
GTGATAGGTATATCTATATAGGTATGTGCCATTTACGGGTTGTATAAACCATCAAGATATGGGTAGTTCATTAATTATTGGGTTTACCACGTTATAAGATTTGAAATTCATGAGCCACGGTGGTTGATTGTGACGAGCATTGGTTTTCTCATCCTTGGACCCTCCATTTGATGGGTTGTTCTTTCAAAGGCCAACCCAAATCTTCTTCCTCGGAGTTTTTTCCAAGAATGTTTCCCGGACATTCTGTACCCATCAAGTCTGAGGACAGAGCGGATAAAGTAAAAAGTTCTGCATGATTATCGTCGTCATCATTATCATCATCACCACCACCACCATCATCATCATTATCGTCGTCGTCGTCGTCGTCGTCGTCGTCGTCGTCGTCGTCGTCGTCGTCATGCTACACCCAACTGCAATGTAAAAACTGGAAGCAGGGGCATAGACTTGCCGCGGTAACAGCTCCGCAGGCGGGCCAGAGCTCAGCCACAGAACTGGAATTGGACGCCAGACAAAGATGCGGCCCGAGCACCCAGAGCCCTCTCCATGGACGCTACATGCTTCACAAAATCAACAAATCAAAGCTGTAGCATTCTGTAGCCTGAAGTATTGTGACTTTGGGAGGTTTCAAGCATACTCTACTATAGACATTCCACCTGAATACGTGCTGTTTCCCACCATACATCACCAAACTGCCGTTTCTTTCGCCTCAGACACCATGTTTCCACAGGTCGATTGCGAGATTTGCGATGTGCCCTTCTCGCTGTTTCGGCGGCGCCATCATTGATGCTTGTCTTGCAGCATATTGGGGCACCACCTTTCTCAGCAGCCTATTCCGAAGCTTCAACGAGGTTAAAATCTGAGTTGGTTTCCTCAGTGGCTCCCCTCTTGATGGACATAGATAGATTTCATTGATTTTGATCATCTAAAAATTGAAGAATCTAAATCCAGCTTGGGAACAAAAATGTTTTCTTCCCTGCCCACGTATTGAGGTCGGTATTGTGGTCGTTGCATTTGTGACACCTGCAGCCCTGTGGCCTGCTGGCGAATCTTGCCAGAGCCACTTGGATCACTTGGAGCCACTATTTGGCGCCCCCTGATTAATCAGCCGTTGAATAAAAATAAGGGGCTGACAGTCTAGATGAGAATCTCTACATGTCCTTCTGATTGATTCAATGGGAATTTCAGGACCCTAATCAAGACCCTAAAATCGAGGCACTGTAGCATGTAAACGCATATTTGGGGAGCATATCCCCTTGCATAGCCCTTCCAGAGACCTGATATATGGTACGTACCTCCAATCTATAGCTACCTGAAATGGCCATTGATTCATCATTGTTTGAATTCCTAATTGAGATACACGGGATACATATTTGTAGTTGGTGCTTAAGATTTTCTGCTGAGGAGGTGCTTTGCTTTGAGGCCATTACAACAATTCTACCATTCTATGTCTTTCAGGGACAGACCTCAACACTTCAGGTGGAAATGTGGCAAAAACTGCCAACGCCTTTTCCCCAACAAATCATTAACGGAAAAAGCTCCGTACATATGCCTTTATACATGAGGTAGTCTTGGTTGCAAATGTGAGACACAAATTCAAGGACAGATCCGGGTTTCTTCCCCAGCGCTCATCACCCAGGCTGGATGCCTCTCGCGCAAGCCGTTTGTGCATCGAATGCTCATCCCAGAGTGTTGCAGAAGAGCCTGAGTGATGCCAGCTGTGCAAAATGAGTCGAGGGTGTAGCAGGGTCAACTTGAAACATATGCCATGCGATCACTGTGGGAAACCATTTGTTGGAAAAATGGACAAGGTATATACATATGTATATATATATATGTATGTAATACTGTAATATATATATATACATAGTATAATATAGAATATATAATATACAAATATAATATATAAATAAATATAATATATATAAAATAATCTATAATATAATATAATATATATAATATAATATATATATAATATATAATAATAAAATATAATATAATATATATATAATATAATAATATAATATAATGTAATACAATATATATATAATATAATAAATATATAATATAATAAATATATATGTAGTTATGTATTTATTGTATCTATCGATCGATCTTCCTTTTCTGGGCGCCTGTATGCGGGAAACGAGAAGCGAACATCCTGAAGTCAACATGAAACACAGCCGAATGGTGGGAGAAAGAATGGTGGGAGAAAGAATGGTGGAAACCGTGAAATCCTCAGCAGCATATACAACAGAGAGAGAGAGAGAGAGATTGCGAGCATAGCAGATCCAAGTGGTGTACTTGGGGCAGACATGGATAGATACGGAAATTCAGGTTAAGGCTTAAATGAATATGAATAAGGTATCCCGAATAAAATCCGTACACCTTTTCTATCCTTTCTCCCCTGAGCCCTGACTTGGGGGACTCCACGACAGAATCGACCGAGGTTGGACGCCTGTCCGTTCTGCGGGTGGACATAAGATAACTAATATGGAGGTTTCCTAAAATGGGGGGTAGCCCTAAATCATCCATTTTGATAGGATGTTCCATTACAACCCATCCATTTTGGGATACCTCCATTGATGGAAACCCCCATATTAAGGGCAAAACATGACTCGTATGGTTTCCTGCAGCTCTTCAACGATTTCTCAGCAGAATCATGCCACAAGTGAGCAGCTTTACAAACCTTGGCGAGTCCCTGGCGTTGGCGTTTTGTTGTTGTCTAACGGGAGTTATTTGACCTACCCCCTAAACTAACATAGCTACAGAAAATTACTCGTTTCTAACATTTTTTTAACAGGTACATCAACTATACATGGCCATTTTCAATAGCTATGTTAATTTGCTTGAAAGTATCCAGACATCTATATTTGTCCTTTATCGAAGATGAACATTCTCTATGACTCAAAAAGACCTGCGAATCGCGTTTCCTGCACCGCAGGCGGCCATCCGGGTGAAGCTCTGCTGGCAGCAATTGGAGCTGATGGATGAACGGCAGCTGCTGGATACATGGCAGGCGGATGCGATTTGTTCAGCGGAACTTGGGGAAGCCATGACAAAAAAAAAACGGGGTGATTCTCTGATTGGTGGAAAATCCTCAAAGTGTTTGGAGGTTTGAATGAGAAAATCATCCGAGTCACAATCAAACTGCTTGCAGAAACACTTTTGTCAGGTGTGCCAAAATGTGCCAAAACACTGGAAAGCGATAGGGCCCCCTCCAAGAGCGATAGTGGCACAAAAACTGGAAAGCGATATGGCCCCAACCCCAAGAGCGATAACCATGACAATACTTAATTGTTGAGATGTAAAGGATCTTGACGGGAGCTCATCTAGAAATCTTGGATTCTACATTGCCATGTTCGAATATCGCAGTGTATCGAGTGTTTTTCTGTTGTTTGTTCGTGTTTTTTGGTGCTTATGCGTGGTATTCTTGTCCCAGATGTGTTTGATCATGGCTTAGGAATGATGGAACGTCAATCCAATGTCAGACCAGTGATTTGCCACTTGACGCCTCCACACTGCCTCAGCGAGACATATATGTGTATGTACGGTGTACATGTAGGGGAGAGAGACAGAGAGAGGGGGAGAATCCTTTCAAGATACTGGATACGCAGCTCCATCAAAATGTTTGTTTGCTTGTTTGGCTGGAATACTTGACAGTACTAACAGATAGTCTTGTACATATCACATATAATTATATTATATATATATATACATATTCATATAACCACATGATATCATGTAAAGTGTTGGAACATCAGCATAGTGAAGTGCCTTCCAATGATCATCTATAGTTGAACGGTGTTCTGTTCTACAGTCCTCATGTGGGTTTGTCCGAAAATCTGGTTGATCATCCTTTGACCCATGCCATGGCGAGGCGAAGGGTTTTACCGAAGAGATCCAGGCCGCTGTCAATGATTGGGATCTCGGGAATATGATTTAACCATCAACAATGGTGGTTTCATGGCATTCAATCCCCCTGATATTAAACACCATCATTGACCATCATTGTATGGTCCCAAATGTACATGTTCATCCCCTACACTTAGAAAAAAGGCAGTTTCTGGGGGGTGTTTAGTATGAGAGGGGATGGGATTAAATGCTGCAGAGAATCATTTCCTCCATGCAATTGGCAATTTTGGGGGCGACCCCCGAGTTTGGGAGAAACTCATTTGGGACGGGTTTGAATCCGCAGGTACGGGGAGTGAATACAGCATCAATGAGTCGCAATAGACAATAGATGTTCTAAATTGGAGTGCTGTATTTATTTAATTTCTAAATGAATTTGTTCTGGAAAATATAAATTGAAATAATTCTATTGTATTATTAATGTATTTACTTAATATGTTGGGGGTAAAATCGAAATTCACAAATCTATTAATAATATATTAAAACCCGCAGGTCAGGGCTTTGATGCATGGCCAAATGAGCTGCAACCAGCAACCTGCTTAACCATGGTTAATATCAGTCGATGTGAATTGTGATCTCACCTGGCTAATCATAGTGACCATAGTGGATTTAATAAAAGGTGCGAATTCGGGTCCTTCGAACTTGCTGCCTTGGATCTGCCATTCGTGTCCTGTCCACCAGGTGTCTGACATGAGGGAAAAGTTGAAGGCCCAGGGCACCGCAGCTCTCACCACGATGTCATCGGAATGGGTAACAGGATGTAGCAGGGGTATTCTGATGCTTTAAATGGCTCTGGCTGAAAATAGTGTACCCTTAAACTCAATGGTTAATGATCATTATATCCCTATTAAATTACTATAATCGGGGGTATACCCTATTTTCAGACACGCCCAAATCAGTTGAATGATTATACTCGATTGTATCCAGCATTGATTTGGCTTTGGTCGGGAAGCTGGGTGCTGATACGTGCTGAAGCTTGCTGGTGGGCATTGTTCATTTGTGAAGGGGAAATGCTCAACTTCTGGCACCATGTTTGCAGAAGAAGTGAAAAAGAGAAGAATGGGTTTGTGAGTAGATTCCCTTTGAGAAAGCATTGTAGCCTTGTGCTGACTTACATAATTTGACGACTGTATCGCATGTCCTGCAAAATGCCAATGACCATGCATACAGTGGCACACCTACCGGGTTTTGCCCGCTTGAGCCTTAAGATGGCTCCCTGCAAGGCTCCGGGAAGTTGAAATCAAGAAGTTGGGTGCATTTGGCGCCCGAATGTTTGCGCACTAGCCATGCTATATCTCTAGTTTTCTGTTGAACCTTGGGGAAATGAGTTGGTGCATGGTGTGGCAGCTTCCCCTGCTCTAGTTCCCCAACCTACCCTTGATGTTAGTGAAGCCATATCGCCTTTTCAGCTGCAGGCAACAGCCCTTTGGAAGGAGATGCCTGCCTGGGGACCAAGGAGAATCCGCAGTGGCAACATTAGTCGTTAATTAGGGGAAGTAATCCTCCAATAGTCACTTCATCTAATAGTTAAATGGTACCCCCTATAAAACATCCGTTTGGGGTTTATGAATCCAGGGTTGACATTATGGCCTTATATGGGTTTGTTTGAACAATTTTGAAAATAGGTACCCCATGGTACCCCTAAATCCACTCCTTTATCGGCATTCATTATCCTGAGTCTTCTATAACCGCCATTTGTGGCGGTCCCCCATGTTCATATTGCGACCTGGATGATCAAACTCGTCAAGACATTGAGTGACTACCTGTGCCAAAGAGCAAAACAGGTGTCCATCAAGGTGCTGTGGATCAGCGCAGTGGTTCATAACCATAAATCAAGTAAGTTCAGAAAAAGTTCAGAAAAAAGTGGGTCCCTCGTTTGGCTTAGCTCAGCAACTAAAGGAGTTTTCTGAGGATTCCAAGTCTGGTGATGGAGTAGTCACCTAGGTGGCACTGCTTCAAGAAGAATGCCGCGACTTGGGTCTTCCCATCAGCCGGGGCCCCCGCAAAGGAGTGGGGTTACGATCGTCTGGCTTGGTTTCATGAGTTTGGATGAAACATTGAACAAACCCCATACCTTTGTGAGTTCCCCAATTTGATTGGCGAAGATGATGGCAGATGACCTCCGAGATGCCCCAGACTCCCTGGCATTTTGCTATGATACTGTAGATGGTCTGAATGGGAAGTTCATCTTCCAAGCTGCTTTCTCAGAGGCACATTGCAATCTGAGCTGTTGGCGCCCGGAGCCTAACTCTGAGGTCCGTCAGCTGTTGATGAAAACTTGGCGATGGGTCAGATGCGAAAAGGGTCCACACCTATGGTTTCTGTACATGAAGGTGAAAATGAACAGATCTTTACCAGCTATTTTGGGGTTTTCAAGCCAGGTCGCCATGATATGAGAAGAATCAGATCATATATAACACATGGTGCTCCGCAGCTTTGGCCCGTGCCTTTTTCCGCTCCTAGCTGAGCGCCAGGTGGGGACATTCAATGGTTGAATTCCACAGAGTTTTTGAAAGGAGAAAGGCTTGGTGAACCTGAAAGAATATGAAATGTTACATGAAATAACTAAAAAATGCCTGAGAGATCGAAACTGAACGTATCGCCACTCCAGAGAATCGCACATCAAATGTGATCAAAATATGGAGGTTTCCTACAATGGGGTACCACTAAATCATCCATATAGATGGATGTTCCATTGTAAACCATGCATGACTATCGAAACCCTGATATCGATAGTTGAAGCTTTGAACTCTCAGAGCTCACGGATGTCAGGCGCGAGGAGTATGCCGCAGGCCTGGGGGTTGATGATGTTTGATCTCAGGCAACCTGTTTTTTTGGGTTGGTCAAAGCCCCCTGAAATGACGTCACCACGCGAACAGGCAAAAAACCAATGCACCCCAAAACTTGTTGCTGATGACCTGATCTGCTCCATGTTTTATCAAGTTTCCATCTTGAAATCTGAGCAATGCACCAGAATAGTTTGATGATCCACAGCCTGATTGAGGATCATAACTGCCCGCTATACCGCCGCTGAAGATGTCACCATTTCATGTGCAAGCCAGGAATTTGAGCAATAATTCTCCCCGTCAGCAATTGTAATGTGCGGTTTCCATATTGCATGTCGGGAGGTTGCGTCTGACATGTTTGTTTATAATAGACACGCTTGATCCTTCTTGGTGGTTGCATTCCATTTGTGCTATTTCGTTGAGATAAACAATAGATGAACAATTTCTGAGTTAATAGATAAATTGATGAACAGAGGAATGAATAGATAAATACAGCAAACACCACATGATGTATATTGATGTATTATATATTAACTGGCTGATTGTTTCAAAAATGTTAAATTGTCACCCCTTTTGAGGGGTGATCTCACCTGATGCGCATATTTGTTCAGGTAAAACCACCAACCAGATGATATGTGTGGTGATCTATTGGTTATTTATCCCATAGCATCCCATTAATATTAAATTATATCCCAGTATATGTATTCCATTGCATGTCGTGATGTTCCATTAAATATTCCATTATTTGTTCCCCTCACTTGTATACCTTGCAGGCAAGCATCTCGAAGTCAACGAACATGACGAACTCTAGGATACGCTCAGAGACATGCATTAGTTTTCCCATTAGGTATCCCATTATATAAATATTCCAGAGAGAGATACCTTTCCTAGGGCCGGCGCTGGCTGCGGTCTGCATCGCCTGCATTGCTCACATTGCTGGCATGCAGTCAGGCGTTTTCGATCGACCCGGGTCGATGAGGTTGGTGCAAAGTGTACCCCCAAAAAGACAGAGAAGTAAGATCTTACCCTCTGGTAAACTGACATAGCTATTGAAAATGGCCATTTATAGTGGAGTTTCCCATTAAAAATGGTGATTTTCCATAGCTATGTTAGTTTACCGCAGAGTATATTCACTGGATTGGTTGAAGGGAAAATCTACAGGAAACGATGGTTGTTCCCATGAAATTGATTGGGGGTTCCTGTAAAATTGCCCACCAATCCAGTGATATATGGCTGTGTCTGAAAATTGTGGATACCCCCAACTGGCAATTTTAATGGGAATAACGACAATATTGACAATAAGCCATTGGATTTTGGGGTACTCTACTGTTAGACTATGCACATCCTTATACATTCCTATGGTAATATACTGGTAAATTGATTACTGATTTTTATCCTGTGTTTGGGTTACTATAAGGCAAAATCCACAGGAAAGTGTGAATTCACCCGCCACATGTGGAGGCTTTTGATTCCCCAAAGAAATATGGGGTGAAGAGAACGCATGCCCTGTTCCCTCTGGTTGGTTGATGAAGGAAGCGGGAGAATACACTCCCATTCTTCACAGCCAATGGGTGAAGGATGATAAGAGGTATCCCGGCATCAAAGCAGCCCCTCCATATTTTTGCCAAGAGAAGACCATTGGTTTCTCCAATGATGGAATGATTCAATTCATGAATTTGGGATGATTTGGGAGATATTGAGGACGTATTGATAAGTGATGTCCAAGCGGCCACAGGTCGCTTGGGTGGTTCCAACATTTTCGGCGCTGCCTAGTGGGTTGGGATCCTCAAAGCATGGCTGGAGAGCATCCTGCCGTTGGATCTACTTGCGGTTGCTGCTTTGCAACCATCAGTAAGCATGGATAACTATGGTATTTTTTTGGGGGGTAACTCTGGGTGAGAAGTCGGGTTTCTAAATGGGATAACATCGGAGAACCCCAGGAATCTGGGACACATCACCGGCGCAAGCGTAATCCAAATGACTCAGCCGGCGCTCAGTGGGATGGTCACGTGCTTCGGAATCCAGCAGGGCTTACCTGTGTTGCAGACCGGATCGGAATCCACCTGATTCATTTGGGAGCTGGATTCAATCAATGTATTATATACATATTATATATATATACGCATATAATCACATACATACATGAGTTGCCAAATATTGTTTCATTGCTATAGCTCATTTGCATCCCATGTCGCCACACCAAGATCGCCAGCAGCGACATCTCCAGGTTGCGCTCGCAGCGCCACGACCTGGACGTGGTCCCCCACCACTCGTCGGAGGCATTGGAGACGCGGCCACGGCCGGCCTTTCTGTGCCAGGCAGGAACAGTGCCGGGCTGTGAGGTTGGTGATGGATGGGATTTGGGAGTTTATGATTAACAAATGTTAACAACAATAAGGGGTGAAATGGGGATACAACCATCAAAGATGGGGATAGAACTACAGTTAATATAATGATAGAATTTGAGAGATCTTGGATGATTATTTAAGCTGCCGCGGGGTAAGATACTAATGCACAAGTGGTTGCTTAAGAATGATCCGTAGTAAGTCGCTTTGGCACTGCACATGCCATTCCGGCAGAGGCAACGTTGCTGCTAGTGGTCCTTGGCAGTTTGGCCATGCCCGCCAGAGCAGCCTTAGGGCCCTCAGCAGAATACCCAGATGGCAATCCAGCCTCCTGACAGTCAAGTGGGGCGGGAAAACACCTTGTTTTGGCAGGCTGTTGTGACCGGATAAACAGGGAAGGACATCACAGCAAGTGCTGGTGTTACAATCACCTTCTGAGTAAGAGCTGACCATATGTAGATAGTAAAGAAGGAAGAGAAACATACCAACAGACTGAGGTGAGTCTGAGAAGTGAATTGTACGTAGGAAAGACTGAAGACAATGCCTACACATGCGCATGAGATGAAAACCGCGTTTCCACTTTACCACTGTAGCAATTTTGGTTGAAAGGCCAGCAGAGGTAAAGCATTTTTTTTGATCCTCCTCTTTTGTTGTTGTTTTTTATTTATCGTCATACATACCATTACATACCTATACCCTATACTATCCTCACTATACCCCCAAACTGCGGTGGCTCACAGGTGGCCGCCGATTTGCGGCTGCCTCCATTGCCACAGGATGAGATGCAGAGGACGGAGCCGGAACGCGGTGTCCCGATGTTCCGAGATGACCCAGGGGGTATGACCATGGTGAAAGCATGGGTTTAGAATGGGGATACCCTCTGGTAAACATAACTATGGAAAATCAATGAAAATCACCATTTTTATCCATTTTTAATGAGAAAATCAACTATAGATGGGCCATTTTCCATAGCTATGTTAGTTTACCGGAGGGTAGTTTTTGGAAAATAACATGGGAAATCATCTATGGAGATAGAATTCATGGGGATATACACACGTATTTGGCACTATTGATGGGTATCCATGGCGATTTCACCTCGGTAAGTTAAGGCCCCCAGAACTATGGTGAAATATATCCAAACTGAAACTGCACCCGGAACTGAAGTGAGTGGATCCGACGGGGGTGAAGGTGTGTCTTGTGGAAACTTGAGGAACTTCTAGGATACGTTCCAAATAATTTCCATACATTGTGGTAGTTTCGCACATTTAAATCCCAAGCATCCAGGGAGCACGAAACAGATGCAGGAGAAGAACGGCAGCCCGGGATATCCTGAAGGACGAGAAGTGGTACAAGCAAGGCTGGACATTTGAGCTTGTTTTTCAACGTGCGGTATATCCCAAGATTGCTGTTTAGACAGGCAAAGTAGCAATAGATCACGGGATCTGTTTGTAATTATCCTAGTTTGGGCCAAACACACACACACACACATTGGTTTGTCTTAAACGGGGGACACCCCCCAATTTTCTAATGTGTGGGGCCATGTCAAGGTGGACATAAGATTCCAAAGCATTGCATTTAAATTCAGTGGATCCCGTTTGGAGATGTTTGAACCTCACCATCTCTTTCAACTCTCACATGTCAGGTTGTTATTCCTTGTGTTTAGTCTGGTTTGTCTGAAGATGATGCCATATCATACCCAACAGGAAAATCATTTGTCAAGCCATTTCAGGCCCTACTGTTTGGGTGGATTCCATATGTTTTTTTTTTCCCTGTAGCCTGGGTTCTTGCCGCAGCTGAGGCAAGCGGGCGTTTGAATCCAACTGTGCCGGTTGCCATCCGCTCTCGCGCTTTGTGAATGAAAGAAATCAGTTCCTTGGCAGAAAAACATCCACCACCACCACCAATGGCCTTGTGGAAGATCAGCTCAAAGGATTTTGCTTCGAATAAATTTGGAGATCAGATGGCCTGGCCTCAGAGGGAAAATGTGACCTCCTAACGAACTCACAAACTAGATGATGGTTGGTAGGGTGGGTCATCCCAGACCTGTAGATGGTGTATGTCTACTTCCAGAATATTAAATAATGATGATCATTTGCCGTGTAAAAAATCCTCTGTTTATTTGAGGTAGCTGCCAGGTATAGATGGCCCATTTAAGTTCGATGTTAAAATCAACTATGTTTTACCTATTTTAAATGGTGATTGTCCATAGCAAACCGTCAAATCCCATAGCAACTTGGTTACAGATCTCGAATCTAGACAGGTCACATCTCATCCTTGGGCTCCCCCCTGGTGCCTTCGTGGCGCGCGCTCTTCAGGGATCAGCTGCTGACAAAGGAGCTACTCGGCGGCTTCTGTTTAGACCCAGGGAGGGAAGGGAATTCGCCGGCATTTTGCACAATGATGCAAGAGGTTCAATAGGCGTATAACTAACCACTATGCCAATAATCCATTAGGGGAATTCCCATCAACTAATCCATACTTGACACATACAAATATTTATTTATACTTATTTATTCTTTAATTCATGTATTTGTTATTTGTTTTCCTATCTGGATGAGTTATGAGTTATGATGACCTCACATCGTGACGTCACTGGAGTGATTGTTAGGATTCCCGGGGAAATTGTCTCCAAATGGCCGTATGATAACAAATGTTCAGTTTAATGAATGAATTCAGCCACATGGCTGTGTAACTCACCCAATACAACTGGCCGGTGGGTTTCAGATATGTTTTTTCATTTTGGAATGATAATCCATAATTTGCGCTTTTGTTTAATACATAGTTTATGTTTTGTAGCATTTTCTCGGGGTGGATCAAACCACCAGCCAATCTTGATGTCAGACCCTGATCAACTAGGAAAGAGAGTGGTTGTTGCTGCCAATGGGGGTGCTGTTGCCTCAGACTCATCCTACAAAAAAAGTTGAGTCTCAAGGGAGACAGGGAATCAGCAAAATCAAAGACAACTTTGCAAGAATTGTCAGGTTGCACCTTGGCTGCTTTGGCCAGTTCAAACCTAGCTCATGGCTGGTTCAAATGCCGTTTAAATATCATTGTATATACTGTCCATCTTTTTTGGGGGATAGTATGCCCATGATTGTTGTTGTGGCATGTTGGGGCCATTGACTGGGACAGATTGGAAAATGGTTTTGTTAGTGGCGCACCGCTACCTGCCGCTACCTCTGGTCTCCAGCAAATTGAGGGAGGGCATGTCTTTAATGTTCGTAGTGTTCCTAGTGTTTATGTTGTGGAGTTTGTTGATCTAAAAGAATTTGCAGCACCTGGTGTTGAATTGTTTGGGGAAATTTATTGGAGATTTGGCCGCTCATTGAGACAACACCAGCACAGCTGGCTACAAAAAGATCAGAACAATTCGTTTTTATACCATTTTAATCCATTTTAATCCATTTTACCATCTGGTTATTTCACATAGCCATGGAAAATGGTTAATTTTGGATGATTTTCCCATTAAAACCTCTATTTTTTTGGGATTCTCCATGGCTATGTTAAATCACCAGAGGGTATAGCCACACCACCCCTTCGGGGTTGCCACGGCAGCAGTGGGGCAGCCCTGAGGTATTTCAGCAAACGCGGAGGCATCGATGATTCCAGGATCCAGCACCTTGGATTGGACAAATAACACCTCAGGGATGTAGGAGATATAGATACTGTGTAACTGTATACATAGATGAAGAATGAATGATATATATATATATATATACATGTGATGTATATATATATATGATGAGATGATGTATGATATGGAATATATATTTATTATATGTGTGTGTGTGTGAAGGATATATATTTTACTTATTCGTATGATGTATGTTTTACATGCATATTCTACATATAGATATATATTATATATGCCCATCGATTCTACCAGCTGGCTGGTGGTTTGAATTCCACTTCCCCTTGCCCTGGCCATGAAACATGTTCGATGTTGGCAATGCTGTTGGATTCCTTGTGCGTATGTATATACATTAAAATGCATTCATATTCATATGTACTCATGTTCAATATTGCTGTCATAGGTAGTTACGCATGTTTTGATCAACCTTGGTGAGTGAATCTTGCCCTCAAAAAGGCCTGAGACCTGCACCATTTCAGCTGTCGAGGTACAACATCCGCTATGGCGCTGGTAACATGCCAGGTTACGCCGCCGCATCTTGGGTGAAGTCCAGTGTTCCGAGGGCTGGGTACAATAGAAACTTTGGACACAATTGGCCCACATTTTACCTCCATGCTGGCATTTCAATATATACATATACATATATATATATAAATATATATATTATATATTTTTTCCCGCAAAGTATACTTCAGAGCCACAGGCGTCTCACTCATGGTCTCATTTCAATCTGGTGGCACAATCTTGCGCCACAAAACCAGAAAAGGAGGAACCTTCAGCACAACTGAAATCCAGAATGGAATACAAGAGGCTTTGGAGTTTTAGTACATGATGTCCCTGAATTTAAAGTGCCAAGTTTAGGACCGGAGTTTCTAGGCTTTGCCAAGCCCTTGGCTAACTGTTGGATTCCTTTTCGCCTGGCCCAAGGATTGTGGAGATTTGAACGACAACTTCGCATCCACTTGCAGCACAATCGTGCCCCTCTCGGAGGAGAAACTCCGAGATGTTCCTTGCCGTTTTGGTTGGTGATGGTTGGTGATGGTTCATGGTGGTTGCTAAGTGATGTTGTTTTTCCTCTGGATCATCCTAATCATTATCCGGCTGATGGTTGCTATCTGGCTGGTGATTTCCGCTTTCCGGATCTCAGGTGCAAGATTACTTGCTGAATCGTTGTGACCTCAGCTGGTGTCAAGCTTGTTGCTGAACATTGCTGGTGAATCACGCATCTATGTCCATTACCCTCTGGTAATTAAACGTAGCTATTGAAAATGACCATTTAGTTCGTGGATTTTCCCATGAAAAATGGTGATTTCCCATAGTTATGTTAGTTTACCAGAGGGTAACTGCTTGGTGTGATGAATTGAAACCATGATTTTGAACAAATGCTGCATTGTGGGATGTTGTTATATGTGGAAATTAAAGATCTTAATTTGACCGCTCACAATACTTCCAGGCAACTTACTTTCCCCTAAGTTCCCATTGAAATCCGTTCCAGGTGAGCTCAGCAAACTGTAGTCCGTTGGCCAATTTAGAGGGCACACGGTTTATAAACCCCATGAATTCTAGAGTTATCTATAGTTCATGAGTTCTATTTTCCATAAACTATAGTTGCTGTAACCAAGTTGTAAGCTAACTTTGCTATCGTTTGGGGTCCCACTCCAGACCCAAGGTGTGAACACAGCCCCTTGGCTCTGAGGAACTGGTATCTGGCGATTGGTGGGTCTCAGAAAATGCATGCGATAGTGTGTAAACAGGTATATGTTTTTGTTCAACTATACTTAACATTATTTATATCTGTATGACTTGCATATGGGTATAGATATGTATAAATACTAATATGATTTGCACCTATTGATTTATGCATACGCTTATTTCTGTGCATGTGTACATACATACATGTAAGTATGTATGTATATATACTGTGTATATATATATATATATTCACACATACACATGTTATATAAACAGATATAGTGCACGCACCACGAAGGGGATACAGACACCACACACTAATGATCCTCCTGTTTGACCATGCTCTAGATTCTCTAGATGGGCTCGATTTCGTGAAATCGCCCCTCGAGGATTTTGCAGCAGGAATATAATTAATTCTTGTATAGTATTGCCTATGACTTCAAGCTGTCTAAGTAATCAACCAGGTTGGCAAACCATTTCCTACACTCCCGAAAATCTGCGGCAGACCCCTGGATTGAGGAGTAAAAACATGTAAAAAGCCTGGCACTTCCCGTTGATTTTCCCTTAAACCAATGATCCATGAAATCCAGGATGGGTCCATCCAATCCAGGATTGATTGTTTGAACCCCTCATGTTTGATAGTTACAGCTATGCATGTTGATTCCCTCAATATTGGTATACTTTAATTCCCACTGCCCACCGTGATTGTGAGGACGATTGGCAGACCCCACCCTGATGGGCGTCAAAAAGCCGTGCCGGGACCGGTGGAAAGGAAGTGGGCGCCAAAAAAAACATGATGGTGAGCCAAAAGTCGACAAACAACAAACATCAACAAACAAGGAATGTCATGCTGACAGTTGATGAACTTCAGTTGATGAATCACAGGGGTGCACCCGATGCTTAAAAAGGTATTGTTGACATTTTTTGACCCTGACTGGCCATGAAGAATGGTACATCCAAGACATCTCCTATCCAGAAACCACGGATTTCTTGATCTGGACTTGCATCCCATTTTCTTCACTGAGCCATTCGCAGATGGTTCATGAAAAACTCGTTGCTCGAGCCGCGGCACCACGCCGCCAAGAAAGAAATGCTGCTGGATGCTGCTGAATCCAATGGGTGAGCAATTTAGCACTGAAGCTGAATGTGGGGAACATGCCAATTGAATCAACGTGATGCCGGTGGTGTCAAGCAATATCTTTACTTTCCGTTTCTAGCTGGGGTAATTCATGCATTGAGTGCACCTGCCACATGCCATTTTCGGAATGGTGAGATCCAGTTTGACTTCTTGGTCATTGCATGACTTGAGAGGTACCTCTAACCGGGCCTCTCAAATGGACACATATCCGACATATCCATTTTTCTATGCGTTTGTGCGAGTGCATGTGTGTATGTGTCCGGGATGATTCAGCTAAATTAGAAGCAGAGGTTCAGCAGCTTACTGCTGAGTGTTCCAATTTTTATCCAAATGACACTGTATACGAAGGCCAGGGAAACTTGTGCATATTCCTGTCCCACCATTTGAGGCTTCAAAACCTCATCTAGGCATGGGCTGTGAGAAGTTTGGAAGATATGGAAGATGACTTTCCCTATTGAAAGCAGCAATTTGAATGTTCCATTGTAAGAGTTTGTGGATTTGTTTTGCGGTATTTGTCAGGTTGATTGGTCCCATCCTGACTTGAGAGGATGGTGATGCAATGAAGTGTGGCCCAACCCCCTCGTTGGATGAGTGTTGAGTGATGAGTGCAATTATACACATGTAATATGATAATATATATATATATATATTCATAAGCATGGAGAGAGCGAGATGATGGGAATCATGATGTTTCCCAGTTTGTTCTTGGTGACGGCCCCTGCTAGGTGATAATCAATTAATATCAATTATAATTCACTCTAATGACCTCATGATAATCCGTCAAGAATATGGATTTTGACTGTGAAAGCCGGGAGGGTGAAGCGAGTACTGAGGCAATTGACGACTGCCAAGTCGCTGTCCCAAAACCAGGCCGTTCAAAAAAGGGAGCCTGCAAAGGTGATCATCCCACATACGAAAGATGGTCCCAAATAATGGAAATCCATGGAAATCCACTTCGAAAGCATGGTTTCTGGGATTTTCTGGGTGGTGTTTCATATTTGGGGAAATGGAATACAAGCTGTCAATGCTAAGATGGCAGGTGTCCTCCTGGGAGGCCAAAGGAGCAACTCGGTCTGGAAAGTCCAGGAACTGCTGGCGGTTCTTGGTGGGTCTCACGTTCAGTGGCAAAATACCGGTATTTGTTGGACTTGCTGCTCATGAGATAGGCAGTTTCGTAGTGAAATGTGCACCTTGGCTGATGTAGTTCTACTTGTAGTTGTTTGTTGGTGAAATCCGCAGTTTTGGTGGCTACCAGTGCTCTTTGTGCAACCAAGGTGCCGTTGCAGCGCTTGGGTGCTGCTGACCGCAGTTGATGGGCTGGACTTGATGACTTGCTGTTCCAAGAAACTGGGTTGGCCATCAAGCCGTGCCTTCACCTTCCAATCTTTCCATACTTGCTTCAAGGGCAAACAAAATATATGACGCTCCCCAGTATGTCACAGTAAAGACCTGCAAAAAGCTCATGAGTTTTCGGAGTTTCAAAGGTGTCATTTCCAGTTTGGTTTCCAACGTGTCTTGGGTGAGACGGTCGGATTCCGCCAGGATCCCAGCAGGATCGCATCGCGCTGGTGCTGCGCCTGGAAAGTTTGGAGAAGTTCAGTCACCAGGAGCTGAGGCCCGGGGGAGCCATTGGGGGATGGAAATACTCCTTAAATGCAGAGCCAGTTGGAGCTACGGAGTGAGTTTCTAAACCAGATGATATTTTATAGTTAGAGGACTAATACAGAATGCATATGGTCTTGTATATATCCAACTTGATATATATATATATATATCTATATATATGATATTCAGACAAACCCCTTTGTTGCATCCAGTTTGGGAAAACTGGATGGGATGGGTAGTCAAACATCTGAATCTTTTGCCATTCATGGGGATGTATGAACCTAACCAGCCCCATGCTGTGGCTCAATGGCACGGCAACCACCCCTGGTGCGCTGCGAATCTCAGGCGCGAATATCAGGAAGCAGCGGCGCTTCCCCCCCAGGCAAGGGATGGGATCCATCAGCCGCAACCCAGGTCAGGTTTTTGGAGCGTTGGGATGACCATCCACCATGGACGGAGTTGGGCTCAGGATCAACATGAGTGAGTGAATAAAACGGCATATGCCAAGATATTCCTCACCCTGTGGCATGGCCGTGCAATGCCGGGCTTAAGCCCTGGTGAAAGTCAAACCTGGCTAAACCTGCTTTCATGTCTATAGAGTCTATAAATGCATTTGCATCTAATACTGTGTATATATGAACAATAATATCTACAAGAATTGCTCACCGAAATTGTGTCGATGTTCTGCACTTAGTCTCCCAGCTTAGTGATGTTTTAACGACCTCCCGGTGGGGACCACGCTCCAAAGTCGGGCCTGGGCCATGCCATCGCTGCTGGCCGCGGATGAACAGCTGCTGGCGCCGGTGGGGGCCTTGGAGTAGTAGTTGGGGGCCTTTGAAGCAGGAGAAAACGTGGTGTTCGTGTTTGGATGCGTTTGGTTTAATGTTGGTAAAACAATGCCATACGATGCCATAAACTATCCCCAATTTCACTGTAGGTGGGATTCCAACCATTCCCAGTCATGGGTGGTTTATGGCAGTGGTTTTCCCACAGTATGCTAAATAATGTTAGGGAATTTTTTTTGAATGTCAACACAAAGTGGTTCTTGATTGCTTAAAGCAACAAAAAGTTGGGTTGAGCCATTTTGGCCAACAAGTGTGCGGAGTTTGAACAATTGAAATGGAAATACTGACATCCGATCCCCCGTTGGCGATGGAGAGAGAGATCAACGGGGGATGGGGGATGTTGAATGTGGATCAGTGTGGGGGGACCCTGGTTCCCCTGTCACTTACTACTAGCACCCCGTGCGCTGTCAGCTTTATCTTGATGCTCCCTATGATGCCCAGTATACTTTGAGGGTTTGCCCAGAAATGATGTTTAGACCAAAAAAAAACATCCGGAGAATGATGACACACCATGGGGATTTGGGCGCACCCTGCTTTTTTTTGTCGCCAGGATTTTCCGTGGCTGAGCCACAGATGTCGAGGCCTTGAAAAACATCCTTGGATATGGTTGGAATATGTTGGGATGTTTAACACTTATATGTAATGTCGAGGGGAAAAAACATTCCTAAAATCACCATATAATAACTGGGTCAATGGGTTGCACAAAGCTTCCCCAAATGGTAGGTTGATTATTGGGTCTACCAAAGTTTACTACATTGGTCATCCCCCTCCAGTTTGCTAATTGAACCACCAACATGGGTATTGGTGAATCGGGGTTGATCATCCCAAGTAGATATGCAAAGCCTTGCTTGGAAGCGATGGGTAGGTAAATACTTTATCATACTTTAGCCATACTTGCATATGTACAATGTTTAGCCATTGGCTGAGTAATACACCACCAAGCTGAAGCTACTACGCAAGGTACTAGGGTAAGTAAGGTTAGCCATGTTACGGTCATATCCTATTTACCACCTCACAAATCCCAAGAACATCGCGGTGCAGCTGTTGAAACAGGAGTGGGCACAGCCGCTTCAAGCTTCTTCGAGACAAAGCGGGGCCCAGGCAACGGGTCAGAAACCCCAAATGGCTGCAGCGGATGTCCAGAAAACAGACAGGTGACTGGAAATCATGGACTGTCGAGTCAACATGAAATAAAGTTTCTGAATCAGAGCCGAGTGATGTAAGATTTCCAAAGCAAGCCAATGACTATCGAATGGCGTTTGCATTATGTCATCATAATCCCTTCCCCCTCATCATTGAACACCTCCCCAAATACCCTGGTCTGCATTGGATCTGAAATCATTTTTTGGGAGGAAATTGATATTGGGGGGATGGGAGTACTAACCAAGATGTGCTGCAGGGCCTACTGAAACCAGCTTGGCCGCTGGGCCGGCAAGAGTGATTGGATCTGGCTGGTCGGGCGCATATTGCTATGTATGTAATATGCACATTATTTACCCAAATACATAGATTTATTTATATATATATATATATCTATATACACTGCATGGCATGTGCTTTCTGAACCTTTTCTTAGTGAGACACTGAGTGGAGAATATCCCTTCAGCAGTTTGCGACTCCCAGTTCAAAAGGAAAATTTCCACGAAAAAATGGCTCACATTTGATCATTTGAGTTTAATAAACCCTACAATCTAGCCTGGAACCCCAACATGGTCATGTCCAGTGGTCAAATCATTTTTAGGCTCGTTGTTCATTCCAGTTTTCGGCTGAGGCGCTGCGCCGGCCAAATGCCGTGAAGTTGGTGGAGTTGTTGAAAGCAAAGAAAGGCCCACTGAAGTCAGGTGGGAGAACCAAATTCCTTCTGACCAAGTTGTAGTACTGATGGTAAACTCACCGGCTGACCTCACACTTCATGAAGTTTAGCTTTGCAGAAATTATCCCAAAGTGCTTAAGTTCAGGTCTGAAATGTTGCAATTTGCGTGGGTGCCTTTCTTTGCCAGTACTATAACTGGTTTGCCTCGTGCCAGCCATGGTGCGACAAAATGCGTTACCCGAAATGTTGTCGCACACGTTGCAGGTATCGTAGCAACTTCCAAACGCTTTGGTGCTTTGGGACCGTATGGCTCCATGCATAGAAAGAACCTGAGTCACCATGGTGACTCGGATCGGAAGTGTTGCCCATCATGTGTGTTGCAACGTCTGAAGATGGTCAAATGGTTGAGGAGCAGTCGACCTAGCGGCAAGTCTATTGTGACATATTTTGAGTTTCATTATGTCACTATAGCAGGCTGTCTAGCAACTTGCTGTTACTAGAACAAGCTTGCTGCTGACGGTCATGGGAAACCTTGAGTCCGCTTATTTTCATGTTTGATTAAATTAAATCTTACAGCTTTCTTTATGCTGTCACGATTTTGGGTATCCCAATATTGCCAGCCAACAACTCATGGATGAGAAAGCATCCGCGAGTGTGTGGATATGCCAGTGATATGGCACCACTCAGCAACAGTCCCCAAATCAACTTTACATCAGCATAATTTCCAGATTGGAGCCCCAAATTGATTTCAGAATGCACCGACAGCGTCCATATGATTGTGTATCTATATATATATAATCCCATACAATTCCGTGCATATATATATATATACATATACATATACATATACATATATATATATATATCCATATATATATATATCCATATATATATATATCCATATATATATATATATCATATCCATATATATCCATATATATATATCCATATATATCCATATATATCCATATATATCCATATATATCCATATATATATATATATCCATATATACATATTATACATAGACGCATATCTTTATAGAGAGAGAAAGAAAGAGGCCCAAGAGTTCAAGACCTTGACTTCTGCAGGTTTCAACCCTTTGTTTGGGCGTAGAATCGCGTAGAACCAACATTCAGCTGAATCTCGACGGTTTTGGGCCAAGGTATTGGGCTTGTGGATAGTGGAGGCGGGTAGCAGCTGGCCATGCCTCACCCACGGATGAAAGAACGATTACGCACCTTTAATACGATCGATATAGCTAGATAACGCTAGATATATAATGATATCTAATGATATTATATATATATATACACATGTGTGTTAGATTCATTTAAAATCTATATATAGTAATGAAAAACGTTTGATCTTCTCTGGTTATTAGAGTGTGCTGACGACTTGATGATCCGATGGCATGTTTCTCTTAGAGTCTACGCCACCTTTCCAGCCTATCATTGTTGACTCGGGGCTGAATGCGGCTCCCAAAAACAAGATGTGCACTTGAGCAATGGAGAATCCCTACTCAAGGCTGCAAGGACCTGTAGCGTGTGGTCTTGTGAAACTGCCACTTTAGTGAATTTGGATGACAGGACACGCCCATCTCTCCTTTCCCCACTTCACCTTATATCCTGCTCGGTCTTTTTATGTGCCAATCGGGCACTCCAGACTTGGAGAAGGCATGAAACAAAGGGCGCAGCTTGCCCTGGCTCCAGGCCAAAATGCCTACTACCATGAGCCCTATGACTATGGCTACGATGGCTATGATGGCTACGATGGCTACGATGGCTACGATGGCTACGATGGCTATGACTATGGTGGCTACGGCGGCTACGACGGCTATGACCACTACGGCTACGCAGAGGATGGCTACGGAGCACCCGATGCCTATGGGGAGCTGGGTGGCTCGGCAGTGGCGTTTGAAAATGGATTAAAATTGGAGATACAACAAAGGCCCAACGACCATTCAGCAAAAAATGAAAATGGTGATACATCATTGGTGTTGAATAGGTGTTTCGAACAGTTCTTAGCGTCCATCCTATCTTGGATGATGATCCCCAAGAACTTTATATACTGTAATCATTTCAGATTTTCAGGGGTGAAAGCTTCAACCAGGTGTGTTTTACAAATGGGAACTCTCCAAAATCATCCAAAATCGTCATTGAGAACAGGGGAATATTGTGATAAACAATGGAATTTTTGGACACCCTTTTCAGACAAATTCAAACAAAGAAATAGGGCTTGGCCTGTGCTCAGGTCGAATCAGCTTCCCTGGATTGACAACATTGACATGACTAGAGCACAAGATCATGTTTTCACATCTCGTTGCTATCAATCCCACGTTGTGTCCTATGTATGATTATGATTGATTATGTATGATGATGACCATCGCAAGTTGCACAATCAATGCCTCCCCCCCGGTGAAACCCTGGCGCTGGCCAGTGCCAGACCGTCCCTCGGGCCCTCGGGGCACTTGTTTGCGAGGTCAAGGGCCAGATGAAGCAGTCCCGATGGATATGCCGATGCCAGAAGGCCGAGAGAACTGTTCACTTGCAAAGGTTGGTAGCCATGACCCAGCGACAAACAGCAAGGGTGCAGCCCCCCCATCCAGGTGAGGCTGAAGCTCTCAAAGCAGAGATCCTCGGCAAAACCATCCAGGGACCCGCAGGGACCCATGGATCACGGAGAAATCGTGGGTATCCCACTTGGATGTACCTGGCTTATGTAGGGGAATATCCGAATATCCCCCACAATGCAGCCCTATTTGGCACAGTACCTCCATTTTATGTACCCGCATGGATCACTGGTTGGAACCGCATGGATCATTGGTTGGAAAGGTTTGTGGAGTTTTTCTTTGATGAAGCCTGCTTCGGGTTGTCTTGAAGATAATCATTATGGCAGTGGTGGTTTTGAGGGTTGCTGAACAAGTTAATTCTTGTCAAAGCGTGTGCTTGCCCCCAGCAAGTACGGATTACTGTATGAAATGTATTGAAATGCCTAATTCTTGAAAACGATGTTTTTCTTTGGCATTCCATACTCCACCATGCTCATTTCCACACGTTGACTTGAGACCGTATTTCCATGGATGGAAACCTTTCAGAAAACCCAGTATACCCCCATTAAATTCCCATTGTTAATATAGATACATATATATATATATTCCAACTGTATTCCAATGATACTTGTTATAAAACCACTGCAACACCGTTTTTATCAGGTATGTATATCCTGTTTTTCCCATGTTTAAATGCTGCAAGTCGTGTCACCATGTGTCACCCTTCACTCTCATCGGCAGGCAGGATGCGGAGAACTTGCAGCAATGCATGGCGAGGTGCCCCGTTTGGGAGCCTCGGCTACACCTGAAAAGGCGGTTCAGAAGATGCGGTTCCTGGTAGAAACATGTGGAAATCGCCGAATTTGGAGGATAGATGTCCGAGAAAATCTACTTGCTGGGTGAACTAATAGAGGTTTCCCCCATGAAAACCAACCAATACGTAGATGATAAATGATGAAAAAAGGTAGTAGATGAAACCGGCGCCTCGATTTTTCCTAAAAGGACAACGTTGGGTCTAGAGCTGCAAAGATTTGTTGATTTCATACATTTCCGGATTTTTCGGTTTCCATAGGCTACATGCTTCTCACCGTTGAAAATGTGTTGGGGGGGTCCACCTGAATCTTACAGTAACCTTTAGGTGCTTTAGATACCACTCATTATTCATTGCCACTGATGTGTTATTTCCTTTCTAACTCGGATGTGCACAAATGATGGAGAGATATACTTTTCATCCCATATTTTTCTCAATCTGTGGAGTCTTTTGGTCATATTTGGATTTTTTGGGGCATGGGTTGCAGTACGGTTGCAGCCACCCCAATGGTTGTTTTCAGGACCCCCTGGCCACGGCCAAACCAGAAGACCTGCAGCACGCATCCTTAGCAACCCGACCGCAACGGTGGACGCAGGAAGGTCAGGTGTGGAAACATTATTCCTGTTGGCTGATCATCACTGTTTCCCTTTACATATCCATTTTTTGTGGGTATAGACCATTTCCAGGCACACCCAAATGGCTATATATTCGCGGGCTGGTTTTATTAAAGTCGTCTATATATTGGAACCCAACTGTAGGATTACATCCTATGATACCACCACTATATCCGGTGGTCAATCCTGGATTGATCAACCCTGGTCTATTGATTAATATTAATTAAAGGGGTTCCCCGCACATAGTCAAAATATGCATGTGCTAATTCACCAATCATTAAACATCGTCAACCCTTACTATGTAAACTATTACTACACATAGTCAACACTATTGACCATTATTTTGCCATCTATAAACCATCGCTTAGCCAGTATTAACTTCTCATTACTCATGGTTAACTCTTGATCAACCATCAACCATTACTAAACCCCAAAAACGACATGACATTGAACCAAAATATTTATATAACCATTGCTTTTTCGTCATCGTTCATATCCCCCATCACTAACCACCATTTGCCATTATTAACCACTACTAAACATTACTATATATATACAATATATCAATTTTGGGGCCTTCAAATTTTATCAAAATTTATCAAATTTTGCCATTTACCAACCATTGACTAGATACATCTACCATAAACCCAAGTTATTGAAGTTATAAATAAACCAACTTAGCTATCGAACTGGGGAACCATTACTATTGTTAACCATCATATCATCAGCCATTGTGAACCACCACTAAACATCATGATATAACAATCATTGGACTTCAATTGTTGCCATTTACCAACCATTACTAAACCCAGAAAATTACACTATATATATGTAATATTACATAGTATTTAAGCATCATTAAGCACCATGAACCCATGGTCAACATCACCCATTAACTATGTTTACCCTCCGGTAAACTAACATAACCATGGAAAATCACCAGTTTTAGTGGGAAAATCCATTATAAATTGCCATGTTCAATAGCTTTTTGTATGTTTACCAGAGGGTAACCCTCCCCAGGTGGTTCTTCAGCGCCTGGGTCGCCCCGAACGGCGCCTGGCGCCCTCCCTGCGCTCCGCCTCCGCCGCCGTGGAGGCGGCCGGTCGGAGCCTGGAGCGCTGGGTGCGTGGCTCGGCGCCCACGCCATGCGGCGGGGGGAGTTGGCCGCCTTTTTTGGCACCGTTGTTGGTGGGAAAAAATTGGGAAATTCTGGAAAAATGTGGAAATTTTTATAGATCCAAAAATTGGGAAGATTTGTACAAGATGCATTTTTTAAATGGGAAAATGAAAGGAACTTCTGTGGAAAATCTGAAAATTTGATGTAACTTCGAAGGGGTTTTAACTGACTGAACCATCAAGAATTGGGACTAGTTGAGAAAATTGGATGTATACAAATGGAAGAACATTCCAGCAGACCTCTAGAGCAGGTCCCTCGCCACTTAAAGATGGCTTATGAAAGGATTCATTTTTTGGGGGGTGTTGGAGGACTTGTGGTATGCTCCAGCAATATGTTCAATATGTTCAAATCATATTAGAACAAGACTGAGCAATTTTCCTTGACAAAACTGGGGAAACTTATGGGTAATGCTCAAACAAATGATGACTATATAGCAATATCCTTGGTTTAACCAAGCATAAATGAGGGGGTTGCGTACCAGCATCACGAATGATACCCTGGTTATCCCTGGTTGGTGGTTTCAAAATGCTTCTTTGTTTCCACCCCTATTTGGGATCATAGTGAAAATTGACTGACATTGTTTGACAAGAGGTGGCTGATGCCTATCTCTTGTGGGAAAATCTCTTGAAGACATTTCCCATATGTTCCTATGGTTTGCCTATGGTTTTCCCATCAAAAACCTCTATTTATAGATGATTTCCCAGCAGCCCGCCATGTTTGATGAAATCCTCAGGCAAGCGTCAAGACCTGGCCCGTGAACTGCCGAAGATGAGGTTCCGAAAAAAAACAGCTTTTTTTGGGGGTGGACATGTTGGGGTATACCCTGTGGCAAAATCTAAGATGGCAATTTGATGTGGAATTGTCCAGTTCTTACTACATTTAAAATCTAAACTCATTTGGAATGTGGAATTCAATGTTCCATTGCCTCATTTGAGCACAAGGGGCTAAACACCTTGACAAAAAGTGGAAAAAAGGGTGGTTCCTTGAGATCTCAACGTTTCACAATATGATTTTGACACGAATTTCAAGGTGCAGGTTCATCCTCTTGTATGAAACGGACGTTGCTTATCCAAAAACATCCAAAAAACGATTGTCATCTAAAGGAAGCTACGCGTCGATTGACTTGAGCTTTGTGCTGGTAAATTCGACATGCAAACGCCTGTTGAAGTGGCATGTTGGCCAGGAAGATCATGATGCAGTGCAAGAGTATGCAAGACCAACGAGACGACGAGCAGATGGAAACCGATCTCCAGGCGATAATGCTTCGCATGAGACCTGACACCTGGTACTAGGCATGGAACCCATCAATTGACATGGGCCATGTTCACTGTAGTGTTTTGTGTGAACCTTCCAGGGTCCATTTTGGCAGTGCCATGTGCTGTGGCGGAAGCCTCATCTTGCCCTCCAGGAACTGCGTGCGAAGACGGAGCAGGCACAGCAGAATGCCGAGGCGAAACAGCTAGAGGCGGAAGAGGCGCAGGAGAGCATGGTGTCTCTTGGTTGAGATTAATGACCAGTTGCCATGGGTATATCATGGGTATATCATGGGTATATCGGTATATCAGGGGTATATCATGGGTATTGGGATACATTGCCCAACTAACAAATCGACCCTGTCATGAGCGGGGGTTGCCAGTGGCTGGTGAATCGGCCATGATTTGGCACTGAGAATGGCTGGGGAATATAGAGGGATGCAACGTGGTAGAATACCCAATAAACGCAAGAAACACCAAAGTGGGGACAGTTGGGAGAACGGACGAGTGAATGTTCATCATGCGACGTTCACCCATCAAATCCTAATAAAGATTGGATATTTACCAATGAAATAGGGGACATAACCTGGGGTATTTGGGGCACCCGACTTGTGAATGGTTGGTGAATGGTACAGAATGGGGAATCTGATATCTCACATTCCTTCTTGGGGTGTTTTGGCTCGGAGATGTGGGAGTTTTTAACATTTTAATCATCACAAATGAGGAGGATATGCACCAAATATACCCTCTGCTAATCAAACGTGGCAATGGAAAATCCACCAGTTATAGATGATTTTCCCATTAAAACCTCCATTTATCGGGGATTTTCCAATTTCCACGTTTGATTACCGGATGGTATTTATACTGATCTAAATCTAAAGTTGGGCAAGCCATTTGGGGCCATCCATCAGGAATCCTTCTACGATTGTTTCGCTGCTATATGCCATTGCGCAAAAGCTGGATCCCAATCATGTGCTCAACATGAGCGTGCGTCTGAGATGAACCCAATAGATTTGGGATGTTTGGATATATGTTTGAATGCCATAGGGAAATTAGGATCAGCTATGGAATTCTCGGATATGTTCGGTGTTTCTACTTACCCACAATCCGCCAATCGGTGGGTCTCAGGATGCAAGATGTAGGCCACATGCAGGGCAAGGCGGGAACGGATAGCTGTGAGCTGTGAGCGTTCGAATGAGAACTGGGTGGGTGTTGGTTGGTAGTACGTTCTTTGTCGAATCTATCTATCTTTCTATCTATGCCATGATACATGGAGGAAATTGCATGGCATCCCGCCAAACACACGCTTTTTCACAAGGTTCCCTCTGGAAAAGTGCTGGGAATGCACACGTGCAGGCAGATCGCTGGGCTCTGGAACAGGCTCGGGGAGATTGCGGCTACGGAGGGGCATTACCTCAAAATTGTAGAACCATACAGGCGAACGATCCCAAACTATCCGCTTTTGGGGACCTGTGTAAGACTTTAAGAATCGCATATCAATTGCCTTAAAAAGATACACATGTTCAGAAGTATGGCATCCCCGAGGGCGCATCTCCACTTGACCGTCGACTGTGCATGTCAATCACCATTTGCTTTAGTTTGTTTTGCTGAAATGGGTGGCACTTGATGACCTCCCTTCATTATCCTTCATTCCATTTGGCGAGGTGACCTTAAAGATGGGTATAAACCACTTATAAACCACTCATAACCATTAAAGATGGCTCCGAAGGACAGATCAGTCATGAAATGTGGCTGGTCTTCCCCTTTCAGCAACCGCAGTTCTGCTCAGCAGGCAATGCAGGAACAGGAGCACAGAGATGCTGTGGAGAATTCTCAGGTGTGGGGATGGCGGGCACATATTTTCCCGCTGTGGGCAAATGTGTGTGAGTGTGTGTATATATATATATATATTACATACACTTGTTAATCTATGTTTATTTATGTTAACATGTCAATATGTACCTCTATACATGTATATTTTTGTGCGTGTGTGTGTGTGTGTGTGCATGTGCACGTGCATGTGCATGTGCGTGTGTGCATGTGCAAGTGCGTGTGTGCGTGTGTGTGCGTGTGTGTGCGTGTGTGCGTGTGTGCGTGTGTGCGTGTGTGCGTGTGTGTGTGTGTGTGTGCGTGTGTGTGTGTGTGTGTCCACAGTTTGCTTTCCTTTGTAAACACAGAAAAAGGTGCGTCTACATGAATATACTTGCATACCTACTAGTAACTAGTACAGTCAAGTGGTTTAGTCGCATCGATTTGTGCTAAGTGTATATAAATGTCCGTATTAGCTTGCGAGAAACATTTGGAGGGGGGTCGCATCGATTCTTTGATTTAGTTGCTCCTTTGCGGGTTTTTGCAGATCTTTTCATATATCGTTCCCCAATGCTTTGCTTCTTTCTGCTGCCATTTCTTTTCTCCGCCGTGCTTGCTTGCTTTCTCTCTCTTTTTCTTTTCTCTCTCTCTCTCTCTCTCTCTCTCTGTTTCTCTCTCTCTCTCTCTCTTCTCTCTCTCTCTCTCCCCTCTTCTCTCTCTTTCTCTTCCTCTTTCTCTCTCTTTGTCTTTCTTTCTCCTCTCTCCTTCCCCCAGGCTCCACTGAGCAGACGCATCTGCCATACTGCTGCTAGATTGCTACTAGACTTNCTCTTTCTCTCTCTTTGTCTTTCTTTCTCCTCTCTCCTTCCCCCAGGCTCCACTGAGCAGACGCATCTGCCATACTGCTGCTAGATTGCTACTAGACTTTTCCTCTGCGGGTGCTGCTAGCCTGTTGCCGGACTGCTGCCAGACTCTTGCGGGCTGGCGCTTGACTGCTGCTGAGTGGCTTCCGGGTTGCTGCCAAACTNGACTGCTGCCAGACTCTTGCGGGCTGGCGCTTGACTGCTGCTGAGTGGCTTCCGGGTTGCTGCCAAACTGCTGCTCCACTGCTGCTCGACGGCGTCTAGGCTCACTTCCAAACTGCTGCAACTGCTAGCAGCTTGCTGCTAGACTGCTGCTCGACTACTTCTAGATTGCTCCTACACTGATGCTAGGCTGCCGATAGACTGTGGCTAAACGGCTGCTGCTAANGCTAGCAGCTTGCTGCTAGACTGCTGCTCGACTACTTCTAGATTGCTCCTACACTGATGCTAGGCTGCCGATAGACTGTGGCTAAACGGCTGCTGCTAAATCCGTTCTCCGATTTCTGCTAGATTGCCGTTTAGACTGCTGCTACTCAGCCCTCAGACCTGCTGCCTGTGAGCTTGCTTGCTTGCCTGCCTGCCCCAGCCGGTGTGATTGGCGCGGCCTGCTTGGTTGGCTGCTTGCTTATCTGCTGACTTTTGACTCACGGTGTGCCAATGGGAAACGCTCCTTCCAGAGCCCGCGCTTGTCTTTNTTTTGATGTCTTCTTCAAAACACGGTGCGGCTTGCAAAAGACAGCATGCAATGACTTTGCCGTGGCTTAGTCGTGGCGTGGTGTGCCATAGGGTCTTGCTGCACGGTGCAATGAGTTTATGCTCCGGCTGCATTTGCTGTTCTCGTCAGGATCCAAAGATAAAGTTTGTATTTTCACATGAAACGCAAACATTTGTACTTAACTACACTGGGACTACACTGGGGGAGCGTTCGATTTCTCCGCAGGCGAACTGTATGGATTTGGAAAAACATGATGTGACTAAACCCCCCGACTGTACTATCACAACCATCACTATCACAATCACTATCACAATCACAACCACCACTACAAGTACCACAACCACCACTACCACAACCATCACAATCACAATCACAACCACTACTATCACAACCACTACCATCGCTATCACAACCACCGGAACCACCTCTATCACAACCACCATTATCACAACCACCATTATCACAACCACCGCTATCACAACCACCACTATCACAACCACCACTATCGCAACCATCACTATCACAACCATCATTATCACAACCACCACTATCACAACCACTATCACAACCACTACTATCACAACCACTATCACAACCATCACTATCACAATCACTATCACAATCACAACCACCACTACCACAACCAGCACTACCACAACCATCACTATCACAATCACAACCACCACTATCACAACCACGACTATCACAACCATCACTATCACAATCACCATTATCACTATCACAGCCACCATTATCACAACCAACACTATCACAACCATCACTATCACAACCACCATTATCACAACCACCATTATCTATCACAATGAAGTCTCACAGCAAAGAAGTACCATAGCAAAGAAGTGTCATAGGAAAGAAGTCTCACAAGTTTCATAGCAAAAGAAGTAGCATAGCAAAAGAAGTACCATAGCAAAGAAGTCTCATAGCAAAGAAGTCACAGAGCGAAGAAGTCTCAAAGCAAAGAAGTCTCCCACAAAAGCGTCGTTTTCACATCTTCAGCTTGCAGATTTTGACGGAAGTCTTGCACTACATAAACGTTCGCTGTCAGATCTTCAACTTTCAGTTTTTGAGGGAAGTCTCGCAAAAAAGCTTCGTTTTCACATCTTCAACGTTCAGTTTTTAAGGATTCCTCCTACGCTAATAAAATTATTTCGGGGGGGGGGGGGAACCCACCAAAATAACTTTTTCCAAAATAATTTCAAAAATCTAACATGTTGGGTATATAATTATAGACTCTAACCTTCACCAAAATAGGTTTTGGCTGGAATATATTTTGATGGGTTACCCCCCCTTAAAATAATTTTGACGTAAACGTTCGGAATGAAAATAAATTATTTTGAAATATTTTTGTTCTCCTATGATGTTGTATACGATACTATACGATGGTGTGGCCAAGAGAAGTGTTTGGCATTACTTTACCCTTTGGTGAATATTTACACAGGGAGCCAGGTTTCATTTTTGTGGAATCAGGTTTCAACATAGTTCCAAATATTTTTCAAGGTTCCTGAAGCAGTTCAACTGAAGGGCGTTCTGACAGCCTGTGACCTTGTATATAGTCCATGTCGGCCTCGGTCGGTGGGGGTGTGCGTTTGATAGAACCCATGTTGTGCTTTTCAGGGTTTCTTCACTTTGAAAGATAAATTGAAAACAGTCCAAGTCCCGGTCAGGAAACCATCGGCCAACCTGACGATCGAGTTCTGCCATTCTAGCAGTTTTCTTTCCTTTTGCTAAGTTCTAGAGAAATGAACAAGGAATCACAACAAGGAAAAAAATCCACGGCAACTAAAAAAGGGAGAGGCACTAGTAAGAAGTTGAGAACATCTAACGAAACTAAAACGGCCGCCAGCCCTCCTGAGACACACATACGCACACCCACATACACATGGTTGGTATGGTTTTTGTTAATTTTTGCCCGAGAATAGTGTATCCGATCGCGCGAGCAGTGACATGAAAACGGAAGCAACCAATGAACTTGTGGGTGGGGGCTTGTTTGTACTCTTGTTTGTGAGGCCACTTGCGGAACGTCCTGAAAATAGTTGGCTCTAGGAGGGTGAAATTAATTTCCTGGTTTGGTTGTACTATTTTAGAGGGTCTATTGTTGGAAATTATTTTCAGATATCTTGACCTAAAGTTGTGTAAAATTCTGGCGCAAAATGCTGCTTTTTACTGGAAACAAAGAAATGGATCAAACAAAACCAAAAAATAAAATAAACATACCAAAAAACAAACCACAAAAAACAGAAAAGAAGCAAATTGCGCCAGAATTCTTCGCATTTTGTTTTTGATTGTTTTTTGTTCGATTTTTTCACTGCGTTGTTTGGTTTGAAATTTGTTTATTTGTTGTTTATTTTCGTTTTTTCGTAAAAATAAGTATTTGAAGTTTTTCAGTGAACGCATGTCTTTGGGCGTCCTAAGTGTAAAATAGCAGAGGTCAAACCCCCTTGGAAATAATTTGGAATACTATCCGAGAAAGTCCGGCAGGCGGGCACTATGTGACAGACAGGCCGCTCCCAAAAGTTCTCTTGTCTTGGACTATTTGCTGAGCGTTTCAATTTTTCTAGCATACTTCATTTGAGTATTTGTCGGGCATCTGCAAGACTCATCATATGGAAAGACCGGACTAGTCCGGGGGGAGGCAAAAAATTAACCCCCGGGGAGGTGAAATAATTTTGAGGAAGATCCCCCCCCCAAAGGCAGGGACCCATGCGAGTAAATATTTTACCCCCGAGAGGCTTTCATCGTATAATCATCGAAGATATTATCACCCCCTCAAAATAATTTTAGAAAAAATTTTGCGGGGGGGACGGGGGGGGGGGGAACTACCGCAGGGGGGATTTTAAAGGGAAGTCTCGCACAAAATGCGTTTCTGAAAGTTAGCGGATGCACGAAATGCTGCATTTTGCAGGACAAAACGTGCCTCGGAAGATGGATGTGGAAGGTCTGCCGCGCGACGGTTTCCGGACGGTCTCGGCTGTACCGGGAACGGTCTCGGATCGGCCCCGCACTGTAACGGACACTCCGGGCTTGATTTTCACAACTTGAGCTTTCTAAATTTGATGGAAGTCTCGCGCAAAAAAGCTGTGTTTTCACATCTGCAACCTTTTTGACGGAAGTCTCCCACAAAAGCTTCGTTTTCATATCTTCAACTGTCTGTTTTTACGGGAAGTCTCGCACAAAAGCTTCTTTTTCACATCTTGCACTTGCAGTTTTCGAGGGAAGTCTCGCACGAATTCTTCGTTTTCACATCTTCAACCTTGTGTTGTTGATGGAAGTCTCGCACAAAACCTTCGCTTTCCATGGCTTTCCCATCTTCAACTTTCAGTTTTTGAGGGAACGCACGAAATGCGTTTTTGAAAGTTAGCGGATGCACGAAATGTTGTGTTTTGCAGGACAAAATGCGCCGCGGAAGATGGATGTGGAAGGTCTGCCGCGCAACGGTTTCCGGACGGTCTCGGCTGTACCGGGAACGGTCTCGGATCGGCCCCGCACTGTAACTGACAGTTCCGGCTAGTCTCTGTTGCGCACGTAGTTCTTTTGTGTTTCGCAATTCAAGGTCTGCAGAACGCATTGTAGTGGTTGCGTTGCTTTGCATTGCCTTTGTGCAGGTAGTCTTTTTGTGTTTTGCAACTCCATGTCTGCTGAACGCATTGTAATGGTTGCGTCAAGGTTGCTCTTCGTTGCGGTTGCGTGCGTAAGTATATTGTGCGCGTAGTTCTTTTGTGCTTTGCAACGCAATGTCTGCAAATCGCATTGTCATGGCTGCGTCAAGGTTCCTTGGTGCCACGGCTGGGCCCGTGATACTATTGTCCAGCTGGACATGGAAATCGTATTGGGATGGCTGCGCCCCAGGTTGCGATGGTCTGGTGAATTGTCAGCAGATTTTCTCCCTTTTGGCGGCGCTGGTGATTTTTCTATTGAAAGTCTTACTAAAGAGCTTTCAAAACGTGCTTTTCCCGGCTCCGGCGTCGAGATCCATCCGGTTTTGGAGCTGCAATTTCTGGCACCCTTGTGTAAAGATTTCTTTGTGTAAAAGCTTCTGTGTGTAAAAGCCTCTCTGTGTAAAGATTTATTTGTGTCAAAAGCTTCTGTGTGTAAAAGCTTTTCTGTGTAAAAGATTCTCTGTGTAAAGAGTTGTCTGTGTCAAAGCTTCTGTGTGTAAAAGCTTTTCTTTGTAAAGATTCTCTGCGTAAAGAGTTGCCTTTGTCAAAGTTTCTGTGTGTAAGAGATGTTCTTTGTCAAAGGAAGCTTCGGAGTCTATACTTCCGTGTAACGGACAACAAAATCAAAGAAGCCAATGTCAAAAGAAAAGATCAAAGAAGCCAATGTCAAAAGCCAAGGGATGTCAAGAGCAACGGATGCCAAGAGCAAGGGATGTCAAGAGCAAAGGGATGTCAAGAGCAAAGGGATGTCACAAGCAAGGGATGTCAAAAGCAAGGGGTGTCAAAAGCAAGGGGGTGTCAAAAGCAAGGGGATGTCAAAAGCAAGGGGATGTCAAAAGCAAAGGGATGTCAAAAGCAAGGGGTGTCGCAAGCAAGGGATCTCGCAAGCAAGGGATGTCACAAGCAAGGGATGTCAAAAGCATCGTTTTCACATCTTCAACTTTCAGTTTCGGAGGGAAGTCTCGCACAAGAGCTTTGTTTTCACATCTGCAACCTTGTGTTGTTGATGGAAGTCTCGCACAAAACCTTCGATTTCCATGGTTTTCCCATCTTCAACTTTCAGTTTTTGAGGGAACGCACGAAATGCGTTTTTGAAAGTTAGCGGATGCACGACATGCTGTGCTTTGCAGGACAAAACGTGCCTCGGTAGATGGATGTGGAAGGTCTGCCGTGCTGCGGGTGAGGAAGAACGGTCTCGGGTGTGCTCGGAACGGTCTCGGATCGGCCCCGCACTGTAACTGACACTTAAGGCTTGATTTTGACAACGACAACTTCAAGTTGTTGGCTTTTGAAGGAAGTCTTGCACTAAACGTTCGTTGTCAGATCTTCAACTTTCAGTTTTTGAGGGAAGTCTCGCAAAAAAGCTTCGTTTTCACATCTTCAACTTTCAGTTTTTCTCCCCAACGTTGTGTGAGGTTCTTGCTTTTCTGCTCTGCACTCGCCGCCTCCTCCGCCGCCTAGCCGCGTCCTCTCTCTCTCACACACAACTCTCTCACACACAACATTCTCACACACAACTCTTTCACACACAACATTCTCACACACAACTCTCACACACACAACATTCTCACACACAACTTTCTCACACACAACATTGTCACACACAACTCTCTCACACACAACGTTGTCACAGACACACACACGCACACAAAATTCTCAGACACAACTTTCTCACACATAATATTGTCACACACGACTCTCTCACACACAACTCTTTCAGACACACACACACAACATTGTCACACACAACTCTCTCGCACCACATTGTCACACAAAATTCTCACACACACACACACAACATTGTCACGCACACAACTCTCTCACACAAAACTTCCTCACATACAACATTGTGACACACACACACACAACTCTGGCACTTTGTGGCATCCACGTCACTTTCGTGTGGCAGGCGTGGCGCTTACGGCGCTGGGCTGGCTCTGGCGGCGGCCTTGGTCGCCGCTGGTCGCCGGGACCCCGCGCCTCTTTTATGTGGCGGGCGTGATGCTTGGTGACAGCTGCCCTCATTTTGTGTGGCAGGCGTGACACTTTGTGGCATCCACGTCACTTTCGTGTGGCAGGCGTGGCACTTACGGCTAGGCTGGCTCTGGCGGCGCCCTTGGTCGCCGCTGGTCGCTGCGCACCGCGCCTCTCTTGTGTGGCAGGCGTGGCGCTTGGTGACATCTGCCTTCGTTTTGTGTGGCGCTTTGTGGCATCCACCCCTTTCGTGTGGCAAGCGTGGCACTTACGGCGCAGGGCTGGCTCTGGTGGCGGCCTTGGTCGCCGCTGGTCGCCGGGACGCCGCGCCTCTGTTGTGTCTTGGTGACATCTGCTTTCGATTTGTGCCGCAGGCGTGGCACTTTGTGGCATCCACGTCATTACGGCGCTGGGCTGGCTCTGGCGGCGACCCCAGTACGAGGGAATAATAGGGTCTATGATGGTCTATGTGATTTTGAGCTCTGGGTCCTCGAACTGGGAAAAAGTTCAATATATAATATGAAAATCTCTTCCTGAAGGCCAAATTTGGGAAATAGTTTAATCAAAGGAAGTTTAGAAGTCTATACTTCCGTAGTACGGAAACCTAGAGATGTCATAGCAATCGACTGTCAAGACCTAGAGATGTCATAGCAATTGACTGTCANAGGAAGTTTAGAAGTCTATACTTCCGTAGTACGGAAACCTAGAGATGTCATAGCAATCGACTGTCAAGACCTAGAGATGTCATAGCAATTGACTGTCAAAACCTAGAGATGTCATAGCAATTGAATGTCAAAAGCTAGAGATGTCATAGCAATTGAATGCCAAAACCTAGAGATGTCATAGCAATTGAATGTNAATTGAATGTCAAAAGCTAGAGATGTCATAGCAATTGAATGCCAAAACCTAGAGATGTCATAGCAATTGAATGTCAAAACCTAGAGATGTCATAGCAATGGAATGTCAAAACCTAGAGATGTCATAGCAATTGACTGTCAAGACCTAGAGATGTCATAGCAATGGAATGTCAAACCCTAGAGATGTCATAGCAATGGATTGTCAAGACCTAGAGATGTCATAGCAATGGAATGTCAAAACCTAGAGATGTCATAGCAATGGATTGTCAAAACCT
>BGPT01000759.1:268377-330599 GCA_003297045.1 Symbiodinium sp. clade C Y103
AGCCCGGTGGAACACCTGCAACGCCTCAATCCAGGCTAGAAAAGATAGCAGCGTGAATAGCCACCTGAAAACAAGATGCAAAGGCTGCCGCCCATCCTCGACAAGGGGGGGGAGGGCGGGCAATTAAATACGCCGTCGAAGTTCGACCGAAGGTTCTTCTTGCGAGGGTGCGCTTTTCCGCTGCTGGGTGTGTCTACATGCCTCTTTTCAGCGTTTTGCAACTGTTTCTGCACAGGTTTGCGAAGTGCAGTTCCCACTAGACCAGCACCTATGTAAGGTAAAATTTGTGTTCACAGACCCTATCTTGGATCCTAGCTAGATGTCTTTGAAAAATCTTAGACTGCAACAATTCCTTATACAGCTGTTGCACGTCTAAGTGTACTTAACTGAGTACAATTTCTCCATTCCTCGGCCTTTTGGCTATGATCAAGTGTACTGAGACTCTCTGTCTCTCTCTCTCTCTCTATCTTCCTTTCTCTCCTTGTATTGTATTTCTCTGTGCTATCCTTCTATATTTTTTTTGTTCCTTCCAGGTTCCCTTTCACATAGGCATCCTAATGTATACAACCCTTGATGGGGAGACTTAGCAGATCTATCCATACCTTCTCGGCCTTTTGGCTATGATCAAGTGTAGTATCTGTTCTTATCAGTGTGACATTTGTACGCTGATGAGATAAAGATACTTTCTCAGCNGTCTATCTTGGGAGGGATCTCTTCGGAGTCTCTCCATTTGATACTTGCAACTTCTCAGGTTGGTGATGCCGTGATGCTGCACGTAATTTTTTTTCCGCACTAGTGCTTTGATGATGTCTCACCATGTCAAAACTCTGAACCATGTTTTGTTCGAAATATCCGCAGTGAGTTTGTTTGAGCATCCGCAGAGTCGTCCGAATGTCCGCAGACTGGCTCAAAATTACAATACTGACCCAGAAAGATGTCTCCCCTCGCTGCAATGAAAAGGAAGTGGGAAGAGCGGGAGAAGGACACGGAGAAGGAACGGAAGCGCGAGGCGATGAGGAGGCGGCGTGAAATTGAGAAGCTGAAGATACGCGAGGTGGAGAAGAGGCGCCGTGAAATTGAGGAGGTGGAGGAGCAAGTGAGGCAGCTGAAGATACTCATCAATGGCGATTAAAAAAAAAACTCCGTGAAGGTTCTACGATAACTATTGTTAGGAGAACTTCCTGGCACCGTAGCCATTTTGGCTCAAGGTATACATTATCCTCCTGTAACAGGGGGGAGTGCGGGGATACTGATACTTATATATACTGTATCTATTCTCTACATATACTCTATATATACTCTATATATATACTCT
Source organism: Symbiodinium sp. clade C Y103 (assembly GCA_003297045.1). Classification (NCBI taxonomy): domain Eukaryota; class Dinophyceae; order Suessiales; family Symbiodiniaceae; genus Cladocopium; species Cladocopium sp. clade C. The sequence goes on from BGPT01000759.1 coordinate 269,693, forward strand.
GTATATACTCTATATATACGCTGTATATACTCTGTATATACTCTATATATACTCTATATATACTCTATACATACTCTATATATACTCTATATGTACTCTATATATACTCTATATATACTCTCTCTCTCTCTATATATATATATACTAGTTATATACCCTATATATACTCTATATATACTCTATATATACTTTATATATACTCTATATATATATATATATACTATATATATATATATACACTATATAAATATAAATATATATATATATATATTCGATATATAGCTCATAGATGATCACCAACCCCCACCCCATCCCACAGGGGGGGAGGGCGGGGATACTGATACTTATATATACTGTATCTATTCTCTATATATACTCTATATATACTCTATATATATACTCTGTATATACTCTATATATACTCTATATATATTCTATACATACTCTATATATACTCTATATGTACTCTATATATACTCTATATATACTCTCTCTCTCTCTATATATATATACTAGTTATATACCCTATATATACTCTATATATACTCTATATATACTCTATATATACTCTATATATACTCTATATATACTCTATATATACTTTATATATATACTATATATATATATACTATATATATATATATACACTATATATATATATATATTCGATATATAGCTCATAGATGATCACCAACCCCCACCCCATCCCACGGGGGGGGCGGGGATACACATACATACATTCATACATACATACTTACTTACATACATACATTGATACATACATATATTCTTCCATGTATACATGCATGGATGCATACATACAATCACATCTACATACTGACCCCCCACCCCATCCCACAGGGGGGGCGGGGATACACATACATACATTCATACATNACATACTTACTTACATACATACATTGATACATACATATATTCTTCCATTTATACATGCATGGATGCATACATACAATCACATCTACATACTGACCCCCCGCCCCATCCCACAGGGGGGGGGCGGGGGGCATACAGACAGACATACATTCATGCATACATACATAATATATACAGTACATGATATACCCCTATTTGGCCTGATATACCCTGGATCTGTAGACCCATACCCATTGGGGGGGAGGGGGGGGGCTGGGAGGGCTGGACCATATGTAATAAGTCTTGGTGTATTTGCAGATATGACTATGTATATTAGTAACTATGTGTAGATGTATTTACATAGTATGTACACACATGTGACACGTGTCGAGAAAAAGACCAGTGCGCCAGGCGCTCCGGTGTGGCATATCGCTGGGCTCCGGGACTGGATTGCGCAGCTGCGCTTGGAGGTGCTGTTGAGCTCCCAGTGTTATCCCTAAATTACAGTACGTGGGAAAAAAATTGGGTTATACCACCTGAGAATTTCCATATTTTTGTTGGTTCAATCTGAATTTCGTCAGAAACTTGTGGGATCGCCCATTGAATTCGATGATTTTCCCAGTTCTAAGCTTTATAAACCTGCATTTAGCTTTTCCGGCCATGTTCGAAGACACCGTTGCGGGTATTCAGCAATATTTTACGAAACTATCCAATTCAGATTCAATTGCAGGATCCACTATAGCACCATTTTTTCTGATTGAATCACCATAAATCGTCCAGATTACACCAATAGATGGTAAACTATGGTTTTGGACAAGACCTTTCGTCTATATCTCTAACAAGTTGGTGAATTCCAGAACATGGCGTGAATATCCAATGGCAAGATTCCCAATGTCAATGCTAAATCAGCAATATCAGGCAATATCCAATATTCCATTGGTCAATGGTTAATCCAGTTGGTCAATGGTTACCCCTCTACGAAGACTTCGATGTGGAAAAGCCAGGCGGTGGCTGGGGAGATCGAAGCCTGGGCACATGAGATGGGGGCGGCCAACCTCAAGGAGCCGAAGGAAGCGGATCTTTGGGGTTTCCATAAATGGGGGATCCCCAATAGCTGGATGGTGGAAAAATGGAAGATCTGAAAGTAAAATGGATGATTTGGGGGCACCCCGGACCCTCATTTTAGGAAACCTCCATATATACATATATATATATATACATACACATACACATATACATGTGTATAGTGGGATGTATAGTTCATATGAAACTATACATGGCATATGCAATAAACCAAATTATAGCAAATTATACCAAATCGTTTAGGGACAATTTGGACATGACTGTATATATATATATATACATATGACATATACATATGATATCTACATATGTATATGTATATATATATATATATGTATATCTACTGGGTTATAAGTTGACGGGATACAGTTAACAATATGATAGCCGACAAGAAATGGGATGCAAAAAAACCTAACCATGTTGAGAATATTCATCGGAGAGACAATGGCAGAGAACCAATTGTATGATATAGGGATGGGTTAAGAGTGGGGTGCGTCTATAGACCCAGTTTGATGTTTTTTTTTTCCCAGAGATTGAAACATATTGAAACGACTGATTTTGGAGATGTGGTCACTTTGGTGTACTCATGACATGCAGATTCTGAAGCGCGCTGGTTTCTTGAAAAGGAGGTGGCTGAGCATTCAGAGGAACTGGTGGCTGCGCTGGGGAATCTGCTTCGACCCCTGGAAGCGCGGAGGAGGGAAGCATGGGCATGCATGGCCCAATGGCAGCTGGATGGGAATCTCAAAAGGAACTGATCTGTCCATGGAATTTTCAAAAGATTACACGAGAGCACCCGGCAGGTTACAGAGAGAGGGTCTCAAGCTTCTGGGGGAGGAGGCATGGTGGGAGAATAAATCTCACGAGGGCATGGGGAAAGATCATGGGATGTTGCTGGATGTGGGCATTTTGCATTTGCGGGCGACATGTGGGTGGAGAATGGGAAAGATACCCTCTGGTAAACCAACATAGCTATTGAAAATGGCCATTTAGAGTGGATTTTCCCATTAAAAATGGTGATTTTCCATAGCTATGTTAGTTTACCAGAGGGTAGTGCCTAGCTACCTTCGGCTTGGCCATGACTTGATCTGCAGGTGGGTCCCACTTTCCGACCGGCCGAGAATGGAGTGCCGAGGAGGATTACTGCCAAGGCCACGAAATATCAACCAGAAAAGGCCAAGTTTCATGGCTAAAAGTGGGATTTTACAAGTCCAGTGTCTAATACAATTTATGTAATTTATAGATTATCTATGGGTTTATAATGCAATTCTATTAATATGATAGTAGTTATAGTGATTTAAAACCCCAATTACAATCAATTGTCATGGAGTAGAAGTAGCACGGATTCTCAACACCCCATTGCTCCACCTGCTTCGTTTCATTAATAGATCTGTGTGAGGATATGCTCAGAACCAATAGGGCAAGCTGCCAACTGACTCATTGGGCTGGTGATTTGGGGGACTTTTGGGGGCTCCCAAGTATTTCAACCATCCAAAACGAGATTTCCCATCCTGACTGAGATATACATACTGTATGCACATGTGTATGTTGCCGTTTGTTTTTTGGTTTGTTTGTAGAAAGAACATGTCGTTGTTGTTGTTGTTGTTGTTGTTGTTGTTGTTGTTGTTGTTGTTGTTGTTGTTGCTTCCCATAATCTGCCTGAAAGGAGGCCCTGTGTGAAGCTCACGCCGTGCAGATTTCCTGACCTTAAAGAAATTCACCCAGAACACCTTCAACACGAGAATGCCAATGTCACCAAATCCCTACATAAATTTGTCTAAAAACCAAGGTGCCTGATTTTTAAAAAAGATGCGTTATCATTATTTTCCCCGGGGACCCACATATTTCATGGGACGCCCCATGCTTTCCTCAAAAAACTCAACTTCAACCCATTTTCAGACCCCACCATATTGTTGATGATATATCCCACTACACAATAGATTCATTATGATTGGTATATTATTCTCATTATTTATTCCCAATTCTTGGACAAATCGGTATCCAGATTAGCCAATGATCCAGGCAAGTGAGCCCAGTGCACCACCTCCAAAGCGAGCTTTGGCAGGCGCTGGCAACGAGGCAGGGACTGCCGTCGATGACAGGTCAAAATCAATTTCCCCCAATCTGGGTATTTTACCATCCCCACTTTGTTGGACTATATCTGCTATTCATTTTGGAATGGTTTAACTATAGGGGTCCCAGTTTTACCCAGATCCAGATGGCGATCGGAAGATAAGTTTGGATGGATCAATTTACCTCTGAAATAGTATATGACTGGGGGGAGTGAACATCCATAAGTCCCAGCTCGTTTGGTGTTTTAACAGAAGGGTTTTATAGGGGTTTGACCCATTGCCAGGCATGTTTTTGTCTCACCCAATTGTGATCTCATTTATCAGATGGGTAATCCAACCATTGGATTGTGACGGCAAGGGGATCTTGAAATCATTGGCAAAGGGAGAAAGCTGTGCAAAACTGAGAGGTCCAGGGCAAGGGCCAATACGAGGCTTCCAAATGATTCGCAGATCCCAACTCAGCATAGGCAAAGGCATGGGCCTGTGTATTTCAGGGAGGTGACACATACTTGATACTTGTCTTTCCCTTTGGTTTTCCTTGCGAATATTTTGGTTTCTGGTTAGTGTTCCCGGGAGCGGACAAATCTGGACAACTAGTGCAGTTTTGCAAGATTTTCCTTGTCATTTTTATATGCACCACATCCCCGCTTGTAATGGACCTCTTGTTTGCAGCAACATCTTCGTCCTTGTTCCTGCCTGGGCCCGCAGTGTTTGTATAGGGCTCAAGGTGGCCCATGTGTAAAAACAGTCTTGAAGGCCAGTTGATGGCTGGCGTGGATCATCGGAAGGACACGGAGTTGCTGGTGGGCGAGGATCTTTCATGATCTCGCATTTTCAATGGATCATTATCCTGAAGGGGGGGCTCAGTCATTCCACTTGAATGGTTGTTTAGAAAGGGTAGGGGGTTCAGTGGGTTCAGGTCCTCAAGTTTCAAAAATGCAGTGGGAGTTGCAAGGTGTGCAAGAGTAAAGAGCCAATAGTGCAATTCTTTGACTCATCAATTTCAAGTGGGGATGGGATGGGTCAAAGTTAAAACACATAGGATGAAATCGAGTGCCGCCACAAAAAAAGGGAAACTAGGATAGTTCCACCAACAACAATAGGTCCTACATCAATGAGCGGCCAGGATGCCAGTGTTCCGACCGAGTCGCGCAATGGGGACAGTGCTGCAGACGGGCTCATGACCACTGCGGCTCGGTACGAACATGGGGTTGATTTGCAACACCAATCCTCTTACTGGTGCTAAGTAGGGAATGGGGGAATGACCTATAATAATCATTAATATTCATCCCAGCAACCCCCATTCCCTACGTTTCCCACAAGTAAGTCCTTGTACACCGACAATGAATTCTTGATGGTTAGCTCCCGCAATCCACAATTGTCTCATGGAAAAGCTCCAATTCTGGATCGTGGATCCCCAGGCAACTCGCGCCGCGCACGGCTTCGCGCACGGCTATGTGCTGGGCGAGGACTCAGGGTCCATGGCGCAGCTGGACGCCGGAACAGGTGGTGGCCCATGAATTTGGTGGATCTGAAACTATAGGAAATCCATCCATGATGTCGGAAAGCCAATGCCATAAACCTACCATTTGGGGATGGTTTAACCGTTCATTTGTGGTCTTAGCCAGTAGCTGATTTTCTTTTTTACCAAATCAAGGTTGACATAGATCGACTGAGTGTGGATGTATTTGATACCTATCACACAAAAACAATATAGGAAACCCAATGCCATAAACCTAGCATTTGGGGATGCTTTACGCAACCTATTTGTGGTGATTTTGGAGATGGTTGATATGGTTGATATGGTTGATGTGGTTGATATGGTTGATATGGTTGATATGGTTGATATGGTTGATATGGTTGATATGGTTGATAATTGGGTTTTTCACATTAGACTATGACGCATATGGGATGCAGCCTTTGAAGAATTGGAATCTCACGGGAAATCATGGGGATATTGTTGTTTTTGGATATGGATATCATGGGATATAACCAGCAACATGGTACGGATTTGTCACAACATATTCCGTCAAAAAGTGGTTGGAATTGGGAGAAGGAAATTGCATCTATCAGTTGGGTTGTCTTCAGAAATGGCTGTGAGTCAAAACGTTTTGGTATTGAACAGGCACTCGTGACCATTTCGTTCAATACCCCGTTCAATACCCTATTGAACAGAAGGGTCCCCGTCGNTATCCTGTTGTACTCCCAAGCTCCATTTAGATTTTTGCAAAATTGTCAGTTTCGAATTTCCTTGGACTGAGCGCCAGTGTCAGAACTCATCACTCTGACACGTAGCCTCGCTGGTTGAGCGCCTTCCTGGCCTCAAGTCGAGAACCCAAATTGCTGCGGATATACGCAGCACTGGAAGCAAATCCGGCATTGACTTTGTTTTATCGATAAAAGCATGTTGCTCGCAGTTTAGAGGCTCTGGTGCAAATAGAGCTGGAGAAGACCACTGTAGCATGAACACTGGTTTATTTTTTTGAGGTGGTTCGTTCAATACCCCGTTCAATACCTGTTCAATACCCGTTCAACACCTCAATATACGCTGTCAAGATCGGTTGCCCATCCATCTCATTGCGCCGGCTTGCTTCTACGTTCGGCAGACGCCGCTACTGCGCTGGAAACAGCTTGATGAATTGCTGATGATCAGAACTCAACATCAAATGGTGACCATCTCAAAGTTGCCGGTTTGTCCAGCTGTCCAAGCTGGACATCCCATTTCAATGAAAGCCTCAATGGACATATTTCTCAATCAGATGGGATATTTGTTGAGGCATTTCTTTCCGTTCAATACCTCCCGTTCAATACCTCCCGTTCAATACCCCCGTTCAATACCCTATTGAACAGAAGAATGCCGGATGTACACGGTGGACCGGGGGTTTTGACCCATGCCCAAATGGGGCTATGATTGAATTTATTTCAATCTTGAAAGGGAACATGATTATTAACCAATGGATTTTGGGTTGCCCTAGTCTTGGACAAACCTAGGTCGTCCATTGATTGGTAGGTTAATGAGTGAATAAGTTTGCGATTTGGATGGGAGACTTGTGCGAGTCGAAACACAAACACCAATTTTTGGTGCAGGGTATGGCATGATGAGTTGGATTTTGATTCTCATAGAAGATGAACAATTCCTTTTCGCCAACTAGTCACTTACAATATGATTGCTGACTACGTCAAGATTTCCTGCTGCTAACAGCGGCTGTGGCTTCAAACATCTACACGACCAAAAGGGGGAGTGCTTCACGTCCCGCAAAATGACCTCTTCTGTGCAATCTTGAATTTTACTTCAACATATTGCCATTGTCAACCAACGCCCAAATTTTGTTTGAACCCCAAATACATCCATGGTAAGTATTTGCCAAATACAAGGACAGCAGGGATTATCCAAACATGGGGTTTGTCTCATTTTCCCCATCAAAAATGGCGCATAAAAGGACCATTTTTTCAGACATTGCAGCTATCCACATGTTCACTCAGACGACCAGCTCAGGCAGCTAGCGCACAAACTTCCCCTAGATTGTGTGGCAAGTGTCGGTGCCTGGGATCTTCAATTCCGCAGAGATCTTTGATCAACCAATCTGAAGGTGGAAAATGACCATGTTTTGATGATTTTTCCTTGTGAAAAATTAGACTAGTAGCTTGGTAGCATTTGATCTTCGATTTGTCCAGAAAGTGCTTGGGGATTTCAATTTATGGCAGTTGTAGTGGGAATTAGGAATTTAATTGAACCACGGGATGTTGGGGTATGTACCCCATTTGTGGACAAATCTATCTTCTTCGAGTGGGGCCCGGGGCCCGGTGGGCCCAACTACCAACCACTCCACTTCCAACTCCTTGCTGCAGGTAGCAGAACGAGCACTTCTGATTCGCAACCTGTCAGCAGAGATACCCGGGCTGGTGGGTTTAAAACCATCTGGAAGTTAGGGCTGAGTTTAAAGCCATCCCACAACTGGGTCTTTCAATGTTGCAGTGAATGGCTTTTTGTATTCAAAGGTCCGACAGAAAGTCAAAATAGTCAAATAGTCTCCATGAAAGTCACGCAAGAAACCGCTCTTGGGATGCAAATCGGGGTAAATACATTTTTCAGCAATTCAATTCCATTGATCAGATCCGCAGGGGATACCTGGATATACCTGGATAGCATTTATTTCTTTACCACAACGCCAATTCCATGGAAAAAAGCAGCGCGAGATCCCTTGATCACTGGCAGAATCACTGGAATTGCCAAACCCCCTTTTGTCATCTTTTGTCCAAGTTTTTGTTGGTTGGGTCAAAATCGCATTTTTTGCTTACATGACAATGTACTGTGCTTGAAATCACCCGTTTGGTGAGTCATGTCCTAATTAGATCCCAATTTAGTTGGATCAACTCAGATGTAGCAACCTCAAGGAGATAGAGCAGTTGGAGGGGGCAAACATCATCTACCTCCCATGCCCCCTTTTTTTGGTCACCACAGGAGCAAAGCCTTGGTTTCACCGTGTAGCAGTGAAGATCTGGAGCCATTGGAAGAGCTCGCATCTGGGCGTAGGAAAGGGGGAAAATTCATGGGGGGAGATTCAGCATCTATGATTATAAATATATAGTTAATTTATACATGTATATATTTATACATATTTATACTAGATATACACACATAGCTGCATGTGTATGTGTATATGGACTATATAGATATCACTCATTTTGTTCAGCACATCGGCCGGTTTGACGGTTTGAGATCAGTGTATTTTTCACTGGTTGGCATTCAGGTCACATGCAGTGGTTCCCTACTGATATATGGCAAGTTCAGCTTTGGATTGTAGTCTCCTTAGCTTTTTGTTGGCAAAATCCTCAACATTTGTTGTTGGCACCAGTCCCTTGCCTTTGGTCACCCAGACATGCCAGAAATTTGGCTCACCGTGTTCACCTGCGTCAACATGCTGGACATTTTGATTCCGATGCCGGCACAAAAATGTGGTTGGACCACCATTTTTACATGTTGGTTTTTAGTGTCCCTCATCACTGAGATCCTCTTTGCGATCAGATTCTAGGAGGTGAAAACATGTTAGATCCGATCCAATTTTTTGATGGCTGACCACGGCTAATGAGAGTCATCTCCGAAGTCATCTCCGCACTTCTGTGATGCTGCAAGAACTCCTGCTATCACAACAGCTCCCAGTTTCCGAATCCAACTGTGCCCATGCTATTACACTTTCATATCCGCACCGTAGCTGACCCCAATGAGGAAGATTTAGAGGCTTCCATCGAAGCGGTGAGTCGGGAAGTGCGACACTGGAGGCTGCGAGATCCATAGATTTCGCGCGAAATCTCTGTGAAAAGCCTGGAAATTGATGAGATTTCTCGCGTTGGGAGATTGGGGCATCCTAGAATTCATCCCAAAGTTGGTTTGACACTTTGCAGTTTTGAGAAAGTTTCGTGGCTGCTCATTTGGCGACACGAGGCACTAAAATGGGGGTTTGGGGTTTGACGGTAGCAGCTGCATATGATGCAGGCCCAATTGCTTTGAATTCCAGCGAACTCTACAACAAGCTGGGCGCAATCAAGGTGTCCGAGCGCTGGCTTCGGACGTTGGACATGGTGATTTTGCCCTACTTTCCAGAAATTGGATTATCTTTGAATCTAACATAGCTGTAGAAAATCACCATTTTCAATAGGTAAATCGTCGAACTAGATGGGCCATGTTTCATAGCAGACTGCAACAAATCACCAGCAGGTAGTTCCCATTAATATTCGATTTATGTCGGTTACATCACTATGAATGACCACAAGATCTCAATTAATCACCGCGAGTCCTGGGTAGAATTCCGTCCTTTTCGGTCAACCATTCCGTTGAATCCACTTTTTCGGTTCTGGGCAGCGGAGCCCAGCTCGAAACTTCTTGGGCACCCCCACAGCGAGGGTTCTTCTGAGTTCTTCTCTTCTATTTGTTCTATTTGCATCCCTATTAAGGTTCTTACTGGAGAAGATGAAAGACTGCTGTTAGTTAATGAGAGTTGGCTCTTATGAAAGGAAGGGAGTGGATCGATCCCCGGAAAAAAGACTGCTGCCATGTGTTCCTTCCTTCCTACTTGGGTGTGCATCACAGTTGGTATATGGTCAACAACCATGTGTAGCTTGCCCATTCGTGAATAAGAGAGATAAGTGATACCTTCTTGATGATGATGATGATGATGATGATGATGATGATGATGATGATGATGATGATGATGCAGTGACTGTGGTAATTCCAATGATAAACTATCCCTGATTTTACATGACTCAGTGTGGTGTAACTCATCCGCAACTCGAGGTTCATAGCATTTGATGTTTTCCACATTTAGTAATGTGGATACAAACAATAGTAAACCATCCCCCATTTTAATACAGGGTATAAACCATCAAGAACTCGGTGGTTTATTATTGAATTGCTAACATTAAACTGTGATGCACATCCAGCTGTACAGCTGTAGAGGTGCTGTGAACCTTATGAAGTGCGTTGAAACCGGAAACTTCGTAGCTGTGAAGGCTGGGGAACGTAGTGAGCGTTGGTATGTCTGTGGGGTGATCTACGGAGAAAGTATCCTGTATATAGTTTTGGGATGCTTTGGGATGTTTTGGGTAAGTTCAATGGGAACATTGGCAATCAATGGGGATTTGATGTTGCTTAGTCTTAGTCCACCAAAAAGGCTAAATCAAAAGAGGTCCCCGGAAAAAGAGGATGAACACATCAAATGAGCAGTTTCAAGAAACCCAGTTGGTTGATGATTTGCAGAGGGTCATGCTACGCTCTGTGTATTCGTGATGATCATAGTTGATGAACGGGGAATGCCCATTTCGACGAAACATGATGCAGAAAAAATTACAACAGCTTTCTGAATGACTCTGAAGTGAGTGTTACTCAAAAGCGAACTATCCCCAAACCATTGGTTTCTCCAATCTTAGAAGGTTAAATTTGGAAGGTTCAAGTTCTGGACCATAAATTTCCCCAATTTTATTGTGGTTTCCCGATTCAGCTTGGGTCCCACATGGCTTTCCGGAATCCCCGGAGGAACCCCCCCCAGCCCGGGCTGTCACCTCCAGGCCATGCCACAGTCATGGACAACAACAGGTGCCTTGGCTCGGGAATGATAGGGGATACAGTGGGAATATCATGTTTAGATATGCCATATATGCATGATCTCTCTCTCTCTCTCTATATATATATACACACACACATCACATACATATATATATATATGTATATATATATACATATCACATATATATATATACATATCATATACATATACGTATGAATATGTATTGTATATATGTATATGTATATATATATGCATATATTTATATGCACATATACATAATCAATGGATAGATCATGAGATAAATAATGGGACAAATCATGGTTTATATTCTGATGTGAGGCATAATTGTGGGTACGTAATGGCTATAGTAGCGGGAATATGTCAGCCATTTTTCTGGGATATACTGGGACATACACTCAAGAATACGATTTGGGTGTGGTATATCCCCAATTTATGGCCGTCAAATGATAGAGAAGGTGATGATTAACAACTGGATTTTGAGTCACACTATTTTCAGACAAAACCATATGAAAATAGGTTTCAAACAGGAAATACGGTGGGGAATATCAAGAAAGCTTGATTGATATAGGAGGGGTACCATGGACTTTTCATGATATCAATATCGTAGCAGGATACCACCAACTTTGACCCAGCCCCATATGTGAGTCCAATTTGACCTGGAGGTTTGTCAAACGCCTCAGGTCATAAAGAGCATAGAAAGGCCTATCCTCGCGATACAGAGAACCCCTGGATGGATCTAGGCATTGTGAGATATTTAAGCAAGACGCTTGGTGCCAAAATGCGCGGTGGGAAAGCTTTTGGGCCACGGATTTCGGTCTGATGGTGAGGCTGCGGGTGTCATTGTGCCATCCATTGGGCTTTTCGGTCTGCCCTGTAAGCCCGTTCTACAAGTGTCACAAGAATGGTATACTCAGCAACTATCATCAGGCTTTCTCCAGCCTTTTTTGTAGGCGAATGACAGTCACATGCGAGGAATACGAGTCATTCTACATCTTCATGTACAAACATCCCCAGTTTTTGCCCCTTGGGGAGCGACCCAGGAAAGCAGTGCCCTTCATCTGTGAACCCATGGGAATCTTCATGGACAGTTGGGAACCCCGGAAGCCGCGGCCAGGAGGGGGACACCCGCGGAAGCTGCCATAAAACGAAACCATGACTGGGGATGGTAAACATCCCACCCATACAAAAATGCTGATTTTGGAGATGGTTTATGACATTGGGTGAATCAATAAACCGTATCCAAATGGTAGGTTTATGGCATTGAGTTTCCCACATTAGTCGTTATGTTATGGGTATGACATACATCCACAGTCAATCTTGGAATCAGCTACTGGCTAAGGTAGTTGGACCTACTGCGTCTCCAGTCTGGCCACTGAAGGCAGGGGAGAAGTCCGTCGAGTTGACTGGGACGGGCCATGATCCTAATTCAACATAGCACATAGCTATGGAAGATGGCCCATTTATAGATGAAGGAACCTGTTAAAGATGGTGATTTTTCATATCTACATTGAATTACCAGAGGGTATGTTGCCTGTGGTAGAGCCGCAGTCAACCTGCAATTTGCTAAAATGCTGCAAGGCTGAACCGATTTCCAGCTTGAGCTGCAGCCCAAAAGCAATGTGCATAAATGTTGACTCCAAAAGTATCAGTTGCCGGGAACAGTCGGCAATCCATTGGCAAGCCACTGATTTCATTTTGAGCAGTGGCCAAAACCCTAAAACCCCAAATGCCGACTGTCGGGATATACATTTTTGAGCAAAAGTAATCACGAACTTGCATGATTGAAACTCTTGTATCCGATTTTGGCTGCCTGTATACCTACCCGATCTCAAGTCGATCAGATGCTAATTTGTCAATCAGTTTTGCCAATCCGATTCATATGCACATAGGTGGTAGCTTTATATCTGATCATATCTGCACTTTTTGTCGAGCAAAACCCTGGTTTTGTGCTGTTTGGATCCTCATTTTTTGTTTGGATATCTGAACTAATCCAAACTAAAAACCAAAATAGATAGCACATCCAGAATCTGAAAAACAATTAAAGGACCGGATAACCCCATGTCAACTTCTTCCAAGAAGTGCCGCCTGCTAGTGCCATAAGTGCCGCGTGCCACACAAAGTGACCGTGGATAGTCTCATGCCTGCCTCGAAAAGGCCCGCGGCGTCACAGCGGACCAAGCGGGACCAAGCGCGTCACCAGAGCCAGCCCAATGCCACAAGTGCCACGGCTGCCACACACAGCGGACCAAGCGGGACCAAGCGCGTCACCAGAGCCAGCCCAATGCCATAAGTGCCACGCCTGCCACACACAGTGGACCAAGCCAAACCAAGCGCGTCACCAGAGCCAGCCCAGCGCCATAAGTGCCACGCCTGCCACATAAAACGGAAGTCGATGTTACCAAGTGCCACTCCTGCCACACAAGACGAAAGTCGATATCACCAAGCGCCACGCCTGCCACGCAAAACAGCGTCCCAGCGGACCAAGCGGACCCAAGCGCGTCAGCAGAGCCAGCCCAGTGCCATAAGTGCCAGGCCTGCCACACAAAATGGAAGTCGATGTTACCAAGTGCCACGCCTGCCACACAAAACGAAGGTCGATGTCACCAAGTGCTACGCCTGCCACGCAAAACGCCGCGGCGTCACAGCGGACCACGTGGACCCAACCGCGTCACCAGAGCCAACCCAGTGCCACAAGCGCCACGGCTGCCTGTGTGCAAGTTGTGTGTGAGAAAGTTGTGTGTGTGTGTGTGAGCAAGTTGTGTGTGAGCAAGTTGTGTGTGAGAGAGTTGTGTGTGAGTAAGTTGTGTGTTGTGAGTAAGTTGCGTGTTGTGAGTAAGTTGGCGAGTAAGTTGTGTGTGAGAAAGTTGTGGGTGAGAGAGTTGTGTGTGAGTAAGTTGTGTGTGAGCAAGTTGTGTGTGAGTAAGTTGTGTGTGAGTAAGTTGTGTGTGAGTAAGTTGTGTGTGAGAGTGCTGTGTGTGAGTAAGTTGTGTGTGAGAGTGCTGTGTGTGAGTAAGTTGTGTGTGAGTAAGTTGTGTGCCAGCAAGTTGTGTGTGTGTGCGTGTGTGCAAGTGTGCAAGTTGTGTGTGAGTAAGTTGCGTGGGAGGTAAGTTGTGTGGGAGTAAGTCGGCGGACGGGAGCGGACGGCGGGCGGGAGTGCACAACAAAAAGCAAGAAGCCCACACAAAAATGTGGGGAATAGTTTGATAATTTCCCCTCATTTGGCGTTTCCCGCCGTTGACCAAGGAGACTTATTTTGCTTCGTGTCGAAGGGCCTCAACCCTGGACATGATCGTGAGAAGGCGCTTGGCTGTGGTGCTCGATTTGGAAAATGGGCATTTCTTACAATGGGGCGGATACCCCAAAAATCTATGGGTTATAATGGAAAAACCTACTGACATGGATGTTTTGGGGGTATCCAAATTTTAGGAAACTTCCAGATATTTATAGACATACACGCATGATGTGTGTCAATGTATGCTATGCAATCAACTTTCATGTAGCGCTATGCAAGTGTTGTGCGATCTAGCTTGAGTCATGTCATGTTGTATCATGTTGTGTCATGTCATGTCATGTCCTGTCCTGTCCTGTCCTGTCACACACACATGTCTATGTATATATGTAAATATATATTTATATAAATGTACAAAATGCACATTTGTAAAAGAGTATGTATGTATGTATGTACTGTACTGTACTGCAGGTAAATATGAATGTATGTATGTACGTAATTAATGTATTGTTTTTGTATTAGTGTATTGTTGTATTAATGTTTTAATGATTTTAATGTATTAATGTATTATAAAATGTAGTACTGAATTGATGTATTCATGTATTCATGTATGAATGTATTCACGTATTAATGTACTAATGCATTTCTGTATTCATGTATGGAATGTATGTATGTATGTATGTACTGTGCTGTACTGTCTTGTCTTGTCTTGTATTGTATTGTACTGTACTGTACTGTATGCTGTTGTATGGTATTGTATTGTATTGTATTCATGTATGTATGTTTGAATGTATGTCTGTATGTATGTATTGTATTGTATTGTATTGTATTGTATTGTATTGTATTGTATTGTATTGTATTGTATTGTATTGTATCATATCGTATCGTATCGTATCGTATCGTATCGTATTGTATTGTATTGTATTATATTGTATGTATTGTATTGTATTGTATGTATTGTATTGTATTGTGTTGTGTTGTGTTGTATTGCATTGCATTGCAGTGCAGCGCATTGTATTGCATTGCATTGCATTGCAATGTGTGTATGTATGTATGTAGGTAGGTAGGTATGTAGGTATGTAGGTATGTAGGTATGTCGGTATGTAGGTATGTCGGTATGTCGGTATGTAGGTATGTAGGTATGTAGGTATGTAGGTATGTAGGTATGTAGGTATGTAGGTATGTAGATCGGTAGGTATGTAGGTATGTAGGTATGTAGGTATGTAGGTAGGTAGGTAGGTATGTAGGTATGTAGGTATGTATGTATGTATGTAGGTAGGTACGTACGTACGTACATATGTATGTATTAGTGTATTAGTATATTCAGTGTATTTATATATTCATGTATCAATGTATCAATGTATCACTGTTTTCATGTATTAGTGTATGTATGTATGTATGTATGTATGTATCTATGTATGTATGTATGTATGTATGTATGTATGTATGTATGTCCACAATATACATATGTACACTTAGACAGTTTATTCAAATAAATATATAGATGATACAGGACGTTATTGTTTGGTTCCGACACAGATAGGGGACCCCTCAAATCTACTGAGATCTACTTGCTGATGGTAAACACAGTGATTGGGGAACCCCACTTTCTTGAAGATCTTTTTCGTACGTTGACAAAATAGACACTATGAAAGATAACATGGTGTCTGCTATATGTGGATATATACATGTATACATGTGTATATATGTATGTATATATATATATATATGCATATATATATATATATGTATACATATATATATATATATGTATATATGGTGCAGCGTCGGACGGCCCCCCCCCCCCCCTGGGTGAGGGGGAGGGGTCGCCCCCCCCCCCCCCCTGTGGATGGTCTTCCCCCCCCCCCCTGTGGATGTGGACGGTCTTTCTGCCCCCTGTGGCGTGGTGGGGGGTGGGGGGGTATGTTGTCTCTATGATAAATCATGTATGTATGCTNGAACGGGTGGGGATGCTACCAAGCTGTGGCCGGCAACCTGGGACCCCCCCCCCCTTGGGGGGGGGGGGGGGGGCCAGCAACACGGGACACGGAAGCATATATATATGTATATATATATATATGTATATATATATATATATGTATATATATACACATATGCATAATATATGTATATATATATATGTATACACATGCATTGGCACATGACAAAAACATGTGCATCGGCCCAGTGCATCGGCAGGAGCTTCAACCATTTATGGTGCAGAGCCTTGGTTGACTCGGTTGAGAGTTGGGGACGTTGGTGCACGGATCAGGGAATACAACATATGGGGATGGATCAAAACCTATGAATTTATCCATTTTAATGGGATGAACATCCATTTACCAGCTATTTTGATGTGAACAGAAGGTACCAGGGTTTTGACTCATAGCCATATGGTGATTGAACAAGCAGTTCTGGAGATACTTGGAGGTGCAGTTGGGTTTTCACTGGATATAAAGCCATAGTTGTATGGGTTAATGGGTTATATCAGTTATATCCCAAATGATGGAGGTTATCAGCATGGTAATACCCACAAATACACTCAACTGCACCCTCAAGCATGGTTATGCTGTTGTTGAAAACTGTGAAGGACTAGCAAAATATGATGAGTTGGCCAAAAAGAAATGGTGACTTCACCAGCATCTGGAAAACTGAGCAAGTATTTGTTGTTTCTGCGGTGATTTGTGTTTGAGCGATGCCCATCTGACGGTCAACTGACCGTATGGAGTTGGGATCGAAACGCTAACAGGATCTTTTCGGCGATGCGGTGGCTCCACAATCGCTACATTGCGCACTGCGACATCTCCATGGAAAACATCCTTGTAACAAAGGACCCTTGAAATCAACTGGCAGATGGGGCAAGGACACGGCTTGATTTGGACTAGCCCAGGTAGTGTTTAGACATGTGTGACTGTTTGGACTACCTCAAACAAGTAGCCTTGTAGCTGGCACTATTGGGGTGCTCCTACAAGATACAAAGTGAATCCAATTTGTTGAGAACTTGTACAGATTTTGGCTTTCCTTGTCTCGGACTTGCATGGACCACATGGCAGATTGGATGGTGACCATCCTTTTCGCGTCAGGAGGTCGACGGCAGATATCAGGTGCAGCGAAGATTTCGGGCATGGGACATCAAACTTCGGTTGTCTTGATCTGGCTATAAGGACAAATTCTGTCAAAAAAAGTAGACTTTATTTTTGGAAAGTATGTTCCCAACCACAAGCTGGTACAGCTGCTTTTGACAATCTCTGAGCTCTTTGAATGCTCCCCATTTCCCAGAAATGATATATTTGAGCTTGGTTGCTTCAGCCATGCAGTGTGCATCACACATGCGCATCAGGTATCAGTCCACTTAGTATCATCAGTATGGTGGCACGATTCAATAATCAGAGGTATTGCAGTGATATTCCAGCGATCAATGACTATTTTTTGAAAAGTCCAGCCACCTTTTAGGTGGTAGTCGTCCAACCATTGGTGATGATTATCCGGATTGTTCCACTCACGGAAATGTATTCTTGACCACCCTTATAATTTACAATCACCTACCAAGTGGTTTCGAATTTCCATCCATGTTTCAGATTTCATGACCGGGACTTTCATCAATTTGAGATGGATGGCTCCAACAAGCAATAATGGTTGTTTCGTGTCCTCATTCAAAGATATTCTAGATCCAGTTTGGTTGGTTCAACCGATTATCCATTGCTTAAGGAGTCATCACATTTTATCAGATCATCCTGGTTTGCCGAAAAATAGTCCACCCATAAATCTACTAATCATCCTTTTCCCTATTTCAGTCGCCATAAATTGGAGGTACCCCATTTGGAAACATACCCATATGTCTTGGTCATCACCAAACAGCCCACAGCCCCAGTTATAAGTGGATATGTGACTATAGTGATAAGGCAAACATATTCCAACATTCCTGGGGGTTCCAAAACTTCTAAGCCATCCCATAGTTTTCCACGACTCTCCGAAACCGTCGAAACCGTCCAGGTGAAGTTGATCGATTTCAGCATGGCAGTGCCGGGGCAAAAGGTGACTTGCGGTCATCGCGGCAAACCTTCCTACCAGGCTGACCGGAATTGTAGGGTACGACCGGAGTGGTGGGATTTCGAAAAAACCCTTTTGAGCAGCGTGTTGGGGATTGGGGTCTGTAGCCGTACGCCATTACGCCGATACGCCGATCGCTGTGTGTGCACCGTTACGCCGATACGCCGATCGCTGTGTGTGCACCGCTACGCCGATACGCCGATCACTGTGTTTACGCCGATCACTGTGTTTACGCCGATACGCCATTACGCCGATCACTGTGTTTACGCCGATATACCATTACGCCGATCGCCGTGTTTACGGTGCCCTATAACCAACCCTAAATAAATCCTAAGGTCCTAAGCCAACCCTAAACAAACCCTAAACTTTGGCCCTAAACCAACCCTAAACAAACCCTAGACCAAGCCCAAACCCTAAATAAGCGGCATTCGGTGTATCGGTGTATCGGGGCGCGCACGGCAATCGGTGTATCGGTGTATCGGTGCGTGGATGGCAATCGGTGTATCGGTGTATCGGTGCGAAAAACGCTTAGCGGACCCCAATCCGGAATGCCATGTTTTTCAGCAGGTAACACGAATTCTCTGGCTTTCTGGAGTTTGTTGAATGGTGAAATCTCAGATATTTCAAGTTTTTCAGGACATGACGCCTGAGATTTGCTTTTGGGGTAATTAGAATCCCTTCCGAAAACCTGAGATTTCGAATTCTTGAGTAAACAGTTTTGTGTGGACATTTTAGGCAATGCTTGCAATTGTTCTTTGTTCTCGTGTGTTTTGCGGACACATTACATACATATATATACTTATATATATAGTTCTCCTGCAAAGAGCGTAGGTTTCTTTTTGAATAATCAGATAAATTTGGGCAGCAGCTTGAGATTTCTCGGATATTTTTCCGGCAAACCTGGAGATTTCTGGCTTGTGTTTAAAACCCAGGAGATTTTCATGATCCCCAAAAATGGGCCCTTTGGGGCTTCAACCTCCATGAAGCAACTGTTCAGCTGATTAGTGCTGAGCCGAGTGGAGAATTTGCTATGTGAACACATGTGAACATCGCTTAAATGGAAAATACACCAACTAACGTCGCTGATGACCTCAGTGTTTCGAGATTTTCCAGTACCAGGTGCCAGGGGTTCATGGAGCAGTTTCCAAAAATGAACTTTGGAGGCTCCAGAAATGGCGCTGTCAGCCTTCTATGACTCTTTCGCGCTAGACTGCTTCTCATTGGGGGTAGTGGGTGACCTCAGTTGAGGGCGGTGGAAAATTGCAGATTCTCTGACATCTGAGAAAACACAAAGCCAGTTAGCTTCTTTTCTAGCTTCTTTTCTGGGTGGAAATTGCAGGTGCTCACGAGTTTGGCAGTTCCCAGACAACTCCGCGGTCGATTCACAATGCTTCCATCCCAGAGTTTTCAGCTGTCCACGACTGCGAGGTTCTCTTTAGCTGTGCAGCCCGCATCTACCCGTGGCTGTCGACTGTACAGGGGCGGTGCAAGTGCTATGATGCTCGCTCTGAAGAGTCTGGAGCATATGGGTTTGTCTGAGATAGCCGCGAAAGAAGTTCTTTATCATACTGCAATTCTTGCATTTTTTCCCCATTCAGATATAAGTTGGGGGCTCTAGCCCGTTTTCAGACACACCCATCTCTCCTTCGCATGTTCATGGGATGTTTCCCAGAGACTCTTCTCGGGCATGCGGACGGACCGTGGCTAGCTGTAAAGGAAATACCAAGGCATTGGTGACCCCTGAACGAATTTCTTTGTGTGTAGATATCATGTGATACAGTGGATGGTTGCGAAATCCTGCACCAGTTGATAGGTGGTAAATATCCCATTATTTATCGGGTTTCAACCAAGGTGGGGCAAGATTTCTTCCATCCACGGTATCATTCTTTGGCATTGACAGAACAAGAAAAAGACACTTTCAACTCTGCTCGCTTCATAGAGCGTTGTTTTGAAAAGACAGGATGGATCAAGACTTTTGCAGTGATTCTCCGTAAAAGTAGTGGATGGTTTCTTGGCTATAGCCAAAAAGACGCATCCTCCTTGTATCTATAGCATTTAGGCTCCGAAAATGGGGCTCACATGGCAAGCGGAAACAGGGCAATCTCCGCGCAAGCCCAGGACTATGTGTTAGAACACGGCCATCGGAAATTCTGGAGGACACGTCACTTGACATCAAGACAGCCCAACCTGGTCCTGCCGGCGGGAAGTGAAAGGAAGATTCTGTGAGCAGATCCAAGAAAGTGGAGAGTCGTTTCCTCGTCTCGAATTCATCCTATCTTCGGGTTCAGCCATGTCGAGCACCAATCATTTTGAGCAATACCTGCATCCCAACAGGTGACACCAGTTGTTCGATCTGTTGAATAAAGCAACAATTTTCCATGCCAGAAGATCCATGCGCTGCTAATGGCTTTTGCTTGGCACTGAGACCCTGACCTTGCCTGGTGCAGGGGTTGGCAAATGTCCCATCAATTCAGGGTATCAATCCAAGGAACATTTTTTACATGATAGTTGGAGACAATCTCAGAATTTTGGTTGGGTCTTAATTTTCCCATCAGATCACCAGCCCTCCGGGCCCTGCTATTTTTGATCTCCTTTTGGCCAAGGCAAAATCAAGAAGACCCCACCAGTACAGAGCATCAACGATGTCTTCAGCGAGGCCATGGACTTTGTTGGAGCCAGAGGTTCCAAAGAAGGGTGGTTTGTAGAGACTGTTTTTTTGTTGTGGTGGGCTGCCGGATTTTTTTTCCATTTTACATCTTTAAAGATATCCACAATATTCAACAATTGACACAAGGAAGTGTATTGGTGATATCAACCAAAGACAGATGTTCTGATCTGATTATCATTTATGTTCCCTCTTCCAAGGCTCCCCCCAAGAATGCCCGATCCTTTTGGCTGATCCTAATTCAGGAGCTGAAACAGATCCTTGAGGGCCTTCTGGCTTTGAATGCCTCAGATGCTTGGAGGATCTCGGGGGAAGCCTTCGGGACTCCATGGGTGTGTCAACTATTAGATTTTCGGGCAACGGTAACCTATTATTCTGGTACCAAACCCACATGGCAATGGGAACGTCCCTTGCAAAGATGCTTCAATACTCAACCATTTTAATGGGAAACCGATTTTCAAATGCGGATTTTTCATTGCCAGGTTTGCTTAGCAAAAGGTAACCCCCAAACCGTCCACCAAGAATTGCATATGCTTTTTGGTGTGGAAGTTCCCCTCGGGGTTGGGGGTAGCGACAAGACGTCACGCCAAGTCCGCCACGTTTTTACTATCCACTTCTGGTAGGATGTTTTATGATTGGGGGCAACAGTAGCCAACTTCGCTGATCGACCTTAGATTTTCCCTTGCCATGTTTGACTACCAGAGGGCAATTTCAACATAGTCACGCAGGTTTTGAAGAATTCGGAGACTGATCCATCAGATCTTTTTGACGACTCAACTCCACAGAATCAAGAGACGGCGACGCCGTTTACTGGTCTAATCTCCTTCCATTTCTGTATCGTTCCAAAAAGACCAACTGAAACTGGCTTCATTGGCCCAGTTCGGACCGTGTTTGGACCTGAGGAAAGGCTCTCTTTGGACGAAGTCTTTGGCTATGACTGGTTCAGTGGGGACGGTGCCCTGGGGCCCTGGGGTGAGGTGTGGGGATTGGGGAGTCACAGCCAGCACGATTTTTACGATTTTGTTCAGGGAATTCGGAATTAGGACTGGGTCAAAATGGGCTTAAGAACAAATGATTCTCACACATTAGATACAAGAAATCAACCAATTTCACGCCCCCAAAAATGGACATAGCAAGACATCGCTGAAAGATGTGGCCTGGCGGGTCATTTCCACCAGATGGGTGGGCTGCCACAGGTACTGTCACGGAGACTTCCTTTGGAAGTTGATTCAACCCATCTTCCGAGGCACCGAGACCTGCCAGTCATCCACCAACTGTTTGGGGAACGAGGTCCGATGTTGGGGTAAGCGTTCCCTCGCCCCGTGAAATACCTACAAACCCTTCGGAAAGCATGGTTGAATAGGGGATTTACACATATTTGGGACCATTTCAGGGGTGGTCAATATTAAGGGATGGGATTCTGATGCGTATGAGAATCCGCAATTCACCGGTGAACATGATAGTACAACTGGTATCGCCCATGTAAACCATGAGGCAGGATCTAGGCTTCTTTATCCCTCGCATCTCCTACCGTCACCTGTATACGGCCTTAAAATGAAAAGACCCACCATCAAAACACGGTTTCTGGCAAGATTATACTTCTGTTTATTCGTAGGGGAATGGGATTTTGAAGTGTCGAACTCTGATAGATGATTTTTCATGTCCTGCTGGCGGCACAACCGAGGGTCTCCGCTTTCGTCCAGAGGACTGAAAAATAGAACTTCTTTTTCAAGCGTCGGTGGATCCGCTCGACACAGACAGCTGGAAGTCCTGGCTTTGTTGAAACGGCGTCGCCGCCTGACATGTAATACATTGCATGAAAAACTGGCACATTTGGGGCCACTTGGCCAACTACGCCAGAAAGTGGAAGGTTTAGCATGGTCAGGAATAATGAACAGCAAGAATAACACATGGTGTGCATGTGCCCAGTATATACATATCTACATATCAATACATCATACATATAGAAATCTGGTGACGACATGTTCGAATGAAGTTTAGAAGTCAAACTTCCGACAATATGGACAGATGGAAAAGCCAAGATGGGAAGAGCCACAGAAGAGAGAAGCTAAGACAGGGAGAAAGTCAGAAGAAAGAAGATCAGACAGGCGAAAGTGAGAAGAGAGAAGATACAGGTGCGCGAAAAGGTAGGAAAGTCGTGAAACACTGTGTTTTTGCAATGTTTTGAGGGTCGAAAAGCAGGCTCGCTAAAGTGGCGGGTGCGGAGCCATCTGGGGAGATGAGAAATGAACAAGTGCACGCTACTGTGGCGCGAAGCACATTTTGAAGCAAAAAGCTACAAAGCACCTCATGCTCGGAGCACTTTCGGAAGTTGAGATGTCGAAAAAATGCACGGCGTTGTGGCGCGAAGCACCTGTCAAAGTCAAAATGTTAAAAAAACTGAGGGGTTCGCAGCGCTTTGTTAAGTTGCTTACGGAAGGCTTTCCAGGGATCCACCAATATTTGGTCCCGAAGAAGCGTTTTGCGCTTTTGGGAGAACAGACAAAACGCTTCTTAGNAATATTTGGTCCCGAAGAAGCGTTTTGCGCTTTTGGGAGAACAGACAAAACGCTTCTTAGGTTTTTGGCAGTTACATCAAAGGGAAAAAACGCTTCTTTTGAAATGGAGCTGCTGAAAACTTGGTGAAAACCTGGTGAAAACTTGGTGAAAACTTGGTGAAAACTTGGTGAAAACCTGGTGAAAACCTGGTGAAAACTTGGTGAAAACCTGGTGAAAACCTGGTGAAAACCTGGTGAAAACCTGGTGAAAACCTGGTGAAAACTTGGTGAAAACTTGGTGAAGAGCTGGTGAAAAGCTGGTGAAATTTAAAAAACTTGGTGAAAACCTGGTGAAATTTATTGAAGAAGCGTTTTACATCTTGAAATTTAACCAAAAGAAGCTTTTTTTTTTTAAACTTTTGGTGAAATTTAACCGTTTTGGCGGTGAAATTGAATGTAAAACATACACCCGGTCAAAGCCTGGTGAAAACCTGGTGAATTTTTCAAAACCTGGTGAAAACTTGGTGAAAACCTGGTGAAAACCTGGTGAAAACTTGGTGAAAACCTGGTGAAAACCTGGTGAAAACCTGGTGAAAACCTGGTGAAAACCTGGTGAAAACCTGGTGAAAACTTGGTGAAAACTTGGTGAAAACCTGGTGAAAATCTGGTGAAAACTTGGTGAAAACCTGGTGAAAACCTGGTGAAAACCTGGTGACATTTCCAAAACCTAGTNGGTGAAAACTTGGTGAAAACCTGGTGAAAATCTGGTGAAAACTTGGTGAAAACCTGGTGAAAACCTGGTGAAAACCTGGTGACATTTCCAAAACCTAGTTAAAAAGTGGTGAAATTCTCACAACCTCGGTGAACATCGCAATAAGTTTGAAAGAAGCGTTTTGCTCTTTGGGGTCTCCGCGCAAAACGCTTGTTACAATCTGGACCCAAAATGTTTGGTCAAAACGCTTCTTTGTCCTCCGTACCCAGCCGCTAAGCAACTCAACACAGCGCTGTTGGAAGTTGAGATGTCGAAAAAGTGCACGCCGTTGTGGCACGAAGCACGTTTGGAAGTCAAAAGTGTGAGAAACTGATGGCTTCGGAAAAAGTGCACGCCGTTGTGGCAGGAAGTCAAAAGTGTGAAAAACTGACGGCTTCCGAGCCCTTTTGGATGTTGAGATGTGGAAAAAGTGCACGCCGTTGTGGTGCAAATCACATTTGGAAGTGAAAATGCTCAAAACGCCTCAGCTCCAGAGAATTTGTGGCAGTTGCGATGTCGAAAAAGTGCACGCCGCTGTGGCGAAGTCAAAAGTGTTACAAACTGAGGGGTTCGGACCGGGTTCGGACCACTTTTGCACGTTGAAGCATTGTTTTGTGTGGCAGGCGCAAGGGATTCTGCACCTTGTCAAAAGGGAGCCAAACGTGTGGGTTTGTAAATTTTGTAGCATTTTCAAAAACGATGGCAGGCGTGGGACAATTGAAGAGGATCTGCAAAGATGCATTTTTCGTAGCGCGCGCAGTACAAGAGACACTTCAAGCAGACATGTTAAGAGGCCAGGGCGTTGATTTCCTGAGATGGGTGTCATTTTGGAGCATCAGATCTTCAGGTTGGCCAAGATGATTTTGCCTGACAGGTGCAGCACTTCGCATGACCCGGACTCACTTTTCGTGGCAGGTGCAGTACTTTAGAGAGATGGAGTGGAAAAATCGCAAAACGCATTGGTACGAGGTCAGCTGCACACTCAAGTTTCCATTTTTGAAGGACGCCTCGCAAAATTGGTTCGTTCTTGATGTTGTCAGCTTCGAAAATTGACAAAATCTCGCAAAATTGTTTCGTTTCGGAACATTACACTGCAACTACAACTACCAGGACAACTACAACTACAACTACACTACAACTACAACTACGACTACAACTACACTACAACTACAACTGCAACCGCAACTACAACTACCCTACAGCTGCAACTACAACTGCAACTGCAACTGCAACTGCAACTGCAACTACAACTACACTTCAACTACAACTGCACTACAGCTGCAGCTACAGCTACAACTACACTACGACTACAACTACACCACAACTACGCCTACACCTACAACTTTACAACTGCAACTTCAACTACAACTACGCTACGCTGCACTACAACTACATTACAACTGCAACTACACCCACACCTACAACTACAACTACAACCATAGACACACTACCACTACCATCACACTACACCTACAACTACACTACAACTACAGCTAGAACTACAACAGCAACTGCAACTACACTACAACTGAGCTGCGCTGCATACATCTACTTTTCGATCGAAAAGCAGGTTCGCTCTGCCATCCCTGCGTCACAGCAACCAAACTCTCCTATACGTTTCGTATCTTTGAATCTTCCGCCACCGCCTTGTGTGGTACCACCGGAATGTGAGGACTGATCTTTCCGATAAATCCACGCCAATCCAATTGCGGATTCTGGTGGTATCATCATCCATCTCCTGTCCCAGAACATTGAGGCCTTTTTTCTTTCCCAGGTTTTTGGCAGTGCTTTTGGCAGAAACAGTTCTGCCAGTCATGTTTCTTTCCCCTACTGGTTTGAGCCAGCGGGCGACCTGAGCAAGTGGGTTCCGTAGCTTTTCATCTTTCATCCTCTACGCTGGTAAAAGGCCAACGCTAGAAATACCAAGTTCCAAGTTTTTTTTCCCCAAACAATCTCTGTGTAGGCAGCAAGGGATGACCCTTTTAGGCCGGAAATTAGAAAATCAGGAGAAACAATCTCTGTGTCGATGTGATACCGCACTCCGATGCTCTATTGACGGACGTGGTTCCTACGTGTAAGCGAAACGCAGAGCGTCTGGCTTTGCATCCACGAATCGCTGCTGGTTTGCACAGATTTAAAGAAGATAGTAGTGGTCAGATGTGCTGATTTAGGATGATGTCAGGATATTCAGATACATTTGGAGCCAGGTTTTCCAATTTGTAAACCTTAAAAACCCTAAAATTGGGGAAATCGTCCATTTGATGGCCTTAATCAACTATGGGACCCGCTATGAATTCTCCGGATTGATGTTGTATAAATGGTCTTTATACTGTAGCGTACCTTCAGTCCTAATTGCAGGTCATTCTGCACACAGAATCTTGCGACTTTCCTGCGTTTCCGGTTGGTGGGCTCTTGATAAGAAATTCCCCGTAAACAAAGCACACCATCTTCTTGCAAGTTAATGATAAACCCCTATGAATAAAGTATGCCAACTTCGGTGGTTTCTGGCAAGTTCAACTTACAGTATATATGTATTTGTTTTCAACTATACTCAAAATCTCTCATATGTTCCGGTACCTTTAAAAAAACATACCTTCAAAAGGGGGGTTAAAAAAAGATCCCAGGTCATGATGTTTGCAGCTCGGCCTTGAACCATTGTCATGTTCCCACTAGTTACCAGGTCAAATGGAAGAGTAATTCGTATGCCCAAACTTGGTCATCTGGTACGCAGGAAGAGAATGCATTGAATGTGTTTCATTTTTGTTGCAGGGCATCTAGCATTAGTCTAGATTTGCAATGTTCACAATGCTTACAAAGCCCCCCTTGATCTATTGGGCTGTTTCAAAGCAACGTCCGGGCATGTCCCAGCCATGTCGTGCCCGAGAGTTGCGAGCCAGCTGCGGTGTGTGCCAGATAAAGCGGCAGCTTCACGTGTTGAATGAATTGGACATTGCATGCCTTGTTTGAAGTGAAGGTTCCCAGACCCCAAGTCTCCCGCAAGGCGCACCATGATTGAAGAAGCATGACGTGTTTTGAGTTGTTTTTGTGCTGCGCCAACGCTTTAAAGACGGCAAAAATCAGGGTTCTGGGAACACCGGATTCGGCGAGGGTCACATCCGGGTGCACACTGTGCCACACACATTTTGTTACGTGCCACGCAGCCTGCGTCGGATGCTTTTCACCAGCCACCGCCTCCCTGCGACCGTGGGCAGTTGAAGCCAGTGATGGGTTAACGTGATTTCACCATCCTGAACTCAAAATACCTGATTTATAGCAAATATAATATACCCCAAATATGGGCCCCCACTAGGTCCAGTACCAAACCATAGTTTCTAGAGAAGTATGAATATTGGGGAGGAAGCCCTTGCCTAGTGTCGGATCGTGTTGAATATATTCATTGTGGGGGTCCACATGGGGCATTTAATGATACTTGAGCAGTGTTCAGAACCATTGAAAACCACTGTTGGATGATTATTATAGGGCTTTATACTACCTAATATGTTGCGGATTATCTGATTATCATAATCCACTGGGAACACTACTATCCAACCGGTATAATGGAATGACCAGTTCTTGCTGCCAGGGTAGACACGTGGACTCGGACAGTGTCACTGGGTTCGACGCCACGGCCAGACCACTGTTAAGTTGCACATGACTCCCCCAGAGCCTCGTTGGTTGATCATGTTTTCCCTAAGAATCTCATTGAAACCATTGATTCCCAATTCAAACAGACGAATTTCAAGGGAACAAGTAGCCGAATTTGGAGAAGCCACCCACATCCACCAACAATCATTGTTGTTGCTTGCATTTCCATTTTTGGTCAGTGGATGATAGTCCCATTTTCTGTGACATACCCTGCGGAAAAGTGTGACAAACTCAACTGCTTTGCCACATTGACTGGGCTCAGACAGGAGTGACATTTGGTTATGAGGGCGTGAACGACGAGCCACGAAGTTCGTCATAGCAGCCCTGAGTGCCTGGAGAATTTCACAATTTTTGAAGATCCCGAACTCCAAACATCTTCCGAGACTGTTTCTTGACTGAACCTTGTGCATTCTTTTGACCAAACAAACCCAACAAAGAAGTCTCAAGAGCTGAGGTTTGTTTGGAGCGTGAGGCATCGTCGATCGAGTGTTTACAAGATGCATTTGTTCCGATCCAAAATGTTGTTAAGATTGCAATGCATCAGCAAGAGCTGTTCCGAGACCTAGGATGTAGCTGCATGATGTCCCAAAAAGGGAGTGTCCAAACCACTGCCCTCTCCTGGTGCCTGCTGCACAAAAAGCTGTTGGGTCGTTTTTTGGCTCTTGGCCCCCTATGTATTGCCTACACCTACAGTTGCGGAAATCAATAGAGGCTCAACAGGGGAGCCGGGCTCGGTTTTTTGAGTCACGATAATATGCCGACCCCTCCTCTCGGGGAGCTAAGGATCCAAGTTTAGAGCCGCTCCAATCACAAGTTACTTAGTCTACGTAGTGGTATGGCAACCCCAACATAGAAGAGTTAAAGGCCTGGAATTTACAAGGTATATATTATATAGATATAAATATCATCTATGACATCCTGGAAAAGCTGGAAACGATCCCTCTGGGGACCTTATAATTATAGCCTTATAGCTACCATCCATTTTTTTGTGGCTGTTCACCAAGTGTTGACCCATTTTGGCCGGAACAATGCTGCGATCGAGTACAGCAACCGAATGGTAGCCAAGGGGCACGTTGTTTCAAGGAGTTGGATCTAGCCCGGTACGGGGCAAACCATTCTACAACCGGAAAAATGTTGGGGCACGCCCAGATTGAGTAACAACTTCTGTGCCCGTTTGAGGATGCTGGGCCCATGCCCTAGCACCTTATAAAAACAAGTCAGAGAATCTATAGCTGAAAGTTGAAGGCGAGAGCTGTTGTGGATGCAACTCCAAAACATGGAGCGTTCCATAAAATGCGTTCACAATGTGACAGTCAGGGGCCACAGCAAGCCGCACCAAGTGGATGGTGTGTTTGGTTCCATATGACTTTTGTGATATCTAAAATTGTGTCCCAAGTTCTTTCAATTCTGACACTGCCGCCAATCATGGCATCTGGCAGTTCTGGTAGATATTCCTTCCTGATGCCCAAGATCTTTGATTTTACTGAGCGTCTCAACACCAACTATAACATTAGGTGACGTCGACTATCTGGCAGAGCTAATTGGAAACATGTTCATTTTCCATCGCCGTGATCAGACATTTTCAACTCATCAAGGGTAATCTCATTTTGGAAAGTGCTGAACCCATCAACAAGAGAGCTGTGCTGTTCCTTCCTTTTCTGAAACGCTTCGAGGGAAAGCTGAATTTTGGAAACTGCAGACTGAACCATGAGTTCAAGATAGCAAAGTATGGACTCTTTTCCATGTTGTCTGGCTAAACCTTGGATGGATACATGGCTGTACTCTAACCTTTTGTGTTTTGGAGGACATAAAATTATATACTAAACAGCTAAAAGAGCGTTGTTCTTTTTACCGGATATCCCAGATTGTCCATGGATAGTTTAGGAAACATGTTCTTTGTTTCAAAGAGGCCACAGACTCCTTGCAAGAAGCCTGATGAGAAGCTCAATGATGGGGGAACTTCACCAGCAACCATGCTTACATACACTTAGTGAGTACATTCATCAAACACAAAAACACGTTGCACCTTGCCTCAGTGACACACCACCCTGGTGTAATGGCTGTGGAAGAGAAGCCCCCGAGCGTTTGCTGACCTTGCCCATAGAGACCTCGGTCAGCTTCGGTGTGTCCAATGGGTCAAGCCCACCGCAGCAGCGGATGAGTCGGACTGCGGTCGACACGAGCGCGACAGCCGGAAATTTTTGAATTCTAGATGGGAGTCGTGCGGATGATGATGAAGTCGTGCAGAAGTCTCCCAAAGGTCTCAACAGAAACACAATAGGAAACAAGAATCTGCAGCCTTACGTAACAACTAGTAGCTTGTTGGCATTTGCCAAGGGTCACAACTCCTAAGACCCGGACTGCGTCAGTCACATCCTCGAAAAATGCCCTGCTGCTTGGTGCTTGGGTTTGCTGTGGGGTTCCCAATCCATCAGAGCTTCATGCTTGCCAAGAGACTTTTTGGAGGTGTCCAATCATCAAGCGTTCTCGTGGGTTGGAAAGGATTCCTATTTCAGGATGGATACAAAACCTATGAAATACCATATATATGATATACATATAGAATATAAGTTCTTTTCTGTAGTCATTCACATCCATAAATCCAAGCTATTTTGGGGTGAACAAAAGGGGATTCCATAGGTTTCACCCGAGCTACACGGGTGAATTCCAATGTGTTCTTCAAATCTCTTGAGATTTGCCACTCTCAGAGTTCATGTGTTGGTTGGATCGTCATGAGCATTACGACATCCAATACATGTTGGTTATGATGATCCCATCAACGGAATATCAAATACCTCTGATATGCCCCCAAAATGAACAACTTCCATACTGACCCAGGGTTTCAAGGGGGCATTTGACATTATATAGGGGGATTAGATACAGGAAAACACCGATAAAAAACTTTGACAGAAATTGAGTTGCATCAGACCACCAAAATTTCTTGGGGAGGCCAAAGATGAGGACTGGGGCGAGACTTCCAGGGCAACGGAAAAGGTGGAGGGTGTGTCGAATTATGGATTCTAGCCCCAATGATAACAGGTTTCAAAAGAGAACATGCTGATTCACCTGGTGACTGGAATGAGGTTCCATAGTTTCAGACAAACCCATCCTGGGCCATTTTCTTGACAATCCAAGAATCCGCTCAATATTGTCTCATTGCCAATTTGGACTACCAACGTACTTGCAGGATCCAAGAGTTCGTCGGTCAATGGCTTAGAATAGAACTTTGTTTAGAAGTAAAGAAACAAATCACATGGGGGTTTCCAATCCATGGGGGTACCCAAAAAATGGATGGTTTATAATGGAAAATCCATCTATAAATGGATGATTTGGGGGTACCCCTATTTTAGGAAAAACAAATCATATCGGAGTAGGGAGAAGTCAACCTCTACGCATTGGAGATGTTGGACGAGGTTGTGGAGTCTTGAAAATCCATCCGAACCGCTCCGTTTCTAGGCCTGGACAGCCATTGAGTTGTAGAAGATTGGAGATTCTGTATGGAGGTTTCCTAAAATAGGGGGTACCCCCAAATCATCCATTTATAGATGGATTTTCCATTATAAACCATCCATTTTTTGGGTACCCCCATGGATTGGAAACCCCCATGTGGACAATTTCCACAGGCGATCTTTTTCTAACCATGGCCGCTGCAGATTATTTTTATATATTCAAACAGATTTTTCCATTGCTTAATCCACCACAAATGTGGAATCTACTGAAAATATTTTCCATTTTTTGTGGTCACCTTATAGCACTGCCCAAAGAGATTCTGAAAGAAACGCGTTTTCAGGATGGTCGTTCGATGGTGTTTTCCCCATAATTTTCAAGTGTCCAACTTTTCCATCGACTCTTGGGGCGCATGTGACATGTGGGGTTGCTTTATGAGGGGGCTGCTTCAAGTTGATTTTTGGGCTAGAGGCACCCCAGAGAAAGCCACACTTTTCCTTTTTCATCAGTGGCCGACATTTGGGTCATGTTTAGATAGCCCCGTCAAAATTCATGAATGTCAATAATAAAGATGTTGCCTAAGAAACTTCCCGTACATCCAAACTATCCAAACTGTTCTTGGTCCTATTTTCTCATGATTTCCGGATGATATTTCCATGATATGCCCATAACATGGTGGGTTGAAGCTTGGATTTTGCACCGCGGCCAGCTTGATACGAAGGACCCTTGGCTCCATTCTGATCCCTGGAGCCAAGGTGTGGAGAAATGCAGGAGACTGGCTTTTGGGAGCCAGGTAACAATGGAAACAAGGGATTCAAGTTAGAAACATGGGCATTTTGAAGGCATTTTCTATGATTTAAGGTGGCTTAGTATTTCAACGTATTGGAATTTGAACGACCTTGAACATTCTTGGGTTTCGATTCAATGGGAGATTTCTCGGGTGTAGAATGGGTTTACCGTAGTGGAGCAACCGCAGAACTAAAACTTGAACAGCCCGTAGTCGAGGCAAAATGCGGCGGGACTGATACCCATGCAGCCAATAGACTCTCCCAAATCAGTTTATTCCCAAATCAGTATCAAGCTCGGTGCATAGCCCTTATGCGATGAGGAATTGACTTCTTTCATCCAACTCTTGGCTGTGCCAAGTTGATCAACCCTTTCGACCAACGGAAAGTGTCTTGGGATGCTGATAAAACTTGCATTTGATGGCCCGTGGGTCGTCCAGTTTGCTTTAAATCCTCTTGGATCAGCTTCAAGAAACATCCAAAGTTGTGGTGGCTGAAGATCTTCCAGGGCCAGAGAGTCCCATGATCGATTTCATTTCCTCTAGTATTTGCTGTCCATTACTTGGGGTATCCCACCATTTTTAGACAAGCCAAGATCATATTGGTGCTAATATACCACCAGAATATCCCTAGAATATCCCCAGAATGTACCCGTAAAACCAGATCAAACCAACCATAATCCATAACATCTGCATGGAACATTTGCCAACACTGGAGGCGGTGCAGCATCTGCAGTGCAGGCCAACCAGGAGTTTCAGTTGTGCTTCTCCAGCGTGGAGAAGCCACAGAGATTGACACATCTCGGCCCCTTTTTTGGGTGTCAACACGAAATGGATACCAAATAGATAGCCCTGAAACTGGGGTGGTTTTCGCATCTCAATCAATTGAGTCTTGTGACCCTTCTTGGGCTCAAAATGTTGATCAATCCTATCCCCTTAATATGAAATACCACCCAAACGACCCTCTATTCTGATTGGGGTCACCAAAAGGGTTATTTCATATCACCCAACCGCAAGTAGTCGCTATCAATGGGAATATCCTGGGCGATGAACTCTTCCATTTGTTAGTGGGATATTATACTCCCAGTCCTAACATATATATATATATATACATGTTATATATAAACACATTGTAAAACTACAATCTCTGACATCTAAGATATACTTTTACATCTCAAAATCTATTGAAGCAGATTACATGTATATAACATTCTATAATGTGTCTTATACTCAGTTACGATTCCTGGTTCCTGCTCATCCACAAAATCTTCCCCACCCCTAGATTCGGATTCTTCAGGAGTGGGAAAGGCCACCAAAGAAGGACTGGAGGCGTCCCACTTCGTCCTTTTGTTGGGGACTTTTGGGCAAAGGTCCTGCATTGTCCAGGTCAGGGACTGGTGTGCTTGTGAAATTTGTCTGCTTTTTTGATTTATGGTTCATGGGCATGATTTTGCACCCCCGGTGATATCGCAATCGCCGCAATCCAACTAATCGTGAACTGGCTCTCGTTGCTGAGTACAAACTTCCTTCGATCATCCCTCTGAATTGCCGGAGCGGTTGGAACCTGCGGTTGGGGAAGTCTGTCTGACGGTTTATGCTGGTAGCACCTGAAAGCCATCGGTTCTCGGAATGAACTTGGCCAAGCAAGACCAGCTAATTCAGTGCTGAAATTTGAAACATCACGACAGCACAGGAATATACAGGAATATATTCAACATGCAGGTGTCCATACATTTACATGATTTTGGTGTTAAACATCATTAAACATTACTTTTCTAATCTTTTTGGTGTTTTAAGTTGTGGTTCAATCAAGTTCTTTAGAGCTTATGAACTCGCCAAAAGGGTGATCATGTGGCCCAACAATAAATCATCGCCAACATCACCTTCAATGGGTGACTGTGATTGCCATAGAGCCAGGCCGGTGCAACCTGGACGTTTAGAAGCGCGCTTGGTGGTGAAGCAGGGGGCTGGCGTCTCGTGGGGAGACCCACGTTTTTTTTTTTTGCGCGATGTTTGAATATTTCTAGACCAAGGTTTAGTCTTCATAAAGCTCAGATTTGTTGGATTTGTCAGATTTGTACCCAGACTAGTGGTGACCCTTGTGCAATTTTTTGGTACATTAACCCATACACAGCGTTTAGGACAGCCAAACTTGGCAGTGATAACGCTGGGAAATTAAGAAAACTGGGCCCAGAATAGGTATGAAACATGAAAACGGAAAAGTTGAAAAGTAGACAAGTAGCACAGTCTTGAATTTTGACGATAGCAATGAAAAAACAGAATTGGTCTTGGTCGCTAGGAAGAAAAATCAAAGTTTGATGGTCCGAGCGTGTCAGAATCACACTCATAGTGGTAATGATATTAATGTAAAAGTAGTAGTAGTAGTAGTAGTAGTAGCAGTAGTAGCAGCAGTAGCAGGAGGAGTAGTAGTAGTAGTAGCAGCAGTAGTGGTAGTGGTAGTGGTAGTGGCAGGGGCAGCGGCAGTGGTAGTGGCTGTGGCAGGGGCAGCGGCAGTGGCAGTGGGAGTGGTAGTGGTAGTGGTAGTTGTCGTCGTCGTCGTAGTAGTAGTAGTAGTCGTCGTAGTCGTAGTCGTAGAGTCGTAGTATCGTAGTAGTCGTAGTGGTCGTAGTTGAGTCGCAGTCGCAGTAGTGGTAGTGGTAGTGGTAGTAGTAGTAGTAGTAGTCGTCGTCGTCGTCGTCGTCGTCGTCGTCGTCGTCGTCGTCGTCGTAGTCGTAGTCGTAGTCGTAGTCGTAGTCGTAGTAGGAGGAGGAGGAGTAGGAGTAGGAGTAGGAGTAGGAGTAGGAGTAGGGTAGGAGTAGCAGCAGTCGTCGTCGTTATCGTAGTAGTAGTAGTAGTAGTAGTAGTAGTAGTAGTAGTAGTAGTAGTAGTAGTAGTAGTAGTAGTAGCAGGAGTAGGAGTAGGAGTAGGAGTAGGAGTAGGAGTAGGAGTAGGATAGGAGTAGGAGTAGGAGTAGGAGTAGGAGTAGGAGTAGGAGTAGCAGTAGTCGTCGTCGTCCTCGCCGTTGTCGTCGTCAACGTCGTCGTCGTAGTCGTAGTAGTAGTCGTAGTAGTAGTTGTCGTAGTGGTAGTGAGTCAAAATACTAGCAGAAATAGCAATAGCAATGATATTGATAGGGAGAATAGCATGAATGCGAGGAGTACTCAAAGGAATAGACTAAGAGCAAGAAGATAATGAGAGTAACAAAACAAAACCCTTTCCCTTAATTTTAAGTACATCCCAGGAACCGATTGTGTAGTATTGGATTTATTTTTTTTTCGCTCCGGGGGTATTTGGTGTTTTTTGGAGATGGGATTATTGATCATGGCAATGGTATGATGATGAAATATCAAAAATCTTCATCCTCAGCCTCGTTTTTGGATGACGATGCCCCTCTACCGACCTGTGAGCCAAGGCTCTTGTGGTGCACAGGGGAAGGCTATCGTGTTCAAGAGATAGAGGAACGCTTTGCCATGGGAGTATATGCTGCTAGAGTTTCATGGTGCTACCGGTATGTTACCTTGAACCCTCGCACTTCCACTTCTACCAGGAAAAAAACATCTAGACATGGTAAGTTTTCATGGATTTTTCACTCCCATCACACCCGAATTCCCCCGGTTGCCAGGAGTTTCCAGGTCAGCCAGAATTGCGCGTGGGTGATATCATCCGCACCATAGGCCCAAGGGCAAAACCGTTGCAGGGGTGGTCGCGAGAATGTTTCTTGTTCCCATTTTTTTTGAAGTTAATTGTGCTTGAAACATCAGGGGGTCCCCACCCAAAGCTTTCCCAAGTGACAATCTCAGGATCTTTGGCAAAGGTTTTCTTTGCAAAGTGAAGTGGGAATTTTGTGGCTAAAGTAGGCTTGGTTCAGGGTATGGGTCAAGTCAGTCGCAAAAAGGGATGCTGCAAACAAGTAAGAGGGGCCAGTCCATTTGTGCATTTTCGCTGCTTCAACAGCACTGAAATTGGTGGATAGAAGGTTGTAACATGTTGTAGTATAGAAATTGGAATCCCTAGCAGAATCTTGAAATGCTGCAGTTTCATTTAGGTGTTGATGTCATCCAAGCTCAGTTACAAACTAGGTAAACATTGTGACCACCATCATTGTTGCTCAGCGAAATGGGGATGGATCAAAATTGTTGGACCCCCAATTGATGGATGATTTGATACTAAAAACTAAAAACAGACTAACTCTGCGGGTTACGAAATCGATGGAATTCCATGTGGGACTGCAATCTGCAGTGTTGTTTCGGCGCGTGTTTTTTTTGCAAACTACGAACATGCAACATATTGATACTCCCTGCGTCTCGTTGCATTTTTGTGACCTTTTGAACCATGTCTTAAATATATTATCCGCAATTTACGGTGTTTCAAGCCCTAAACTAAAACCCTTCACACAACGTAAAAATCCTAAAAGAACCATAAGTTAACCCAACCAGAAAAAGCCCCCCTAAATCCTCTAAGACAACCCTAAGTAGATCCTATATCAACCCCAAGCTAGTCCCAAAGTATCTAACCCTCGACACTTTGGGGCCCCGAAGGTGGTTGGACACTGACAGATGCTGGCAGTGTCGAAGAAGCAGAGCGCCGCTTCGCTGGCGCGTTCCGAGATCGTGCTCTCCTGGAGGCTGCGAATGGCTGCGTGGCTGGTGTGGGCAGGCAGGCAACTGGTCACATAGCCATAGCATGGCTGGAAGATTGAGCTTCAATCTGTTTTTTATTGGGAGAAATCTTGGTATCTATATGCAACAATAGCATAGGGGGAGAGGGTGAATAATAGGTGTGATGCATTATGAACTGAAGGCATGAACATCCAGTTACCAACTATTTTGATGCGAAAGCTGGGGTTCAATACGTTATCCAGGTGGTTTGGAAGTGAAATCA
This sequence comes from Symbiodinium sp. clade C Y103, assembly GCA_003297045.1. NCBI lineage: Eukaryota > Dinophyceae > Suessiales > Symbiodiniaceae > Cladocopium > Cladocopium sp. clade C. The sequence continues at coordinate 306,753 of BGPT01000759.1, forward strand.
ACATCATTCGCCTGACAAGTTTGTGGTCAACCAAATGAATCCTTTGGAGACATTGAAACTAGATAGCTAGATTCAGAAATCTGCTACAATATTGCGTGCCTTCTGAATCAGTAGATGTATGTACAGTGCATATATTTCAACGCAAAATGCATTCCGCTCCTGAGAAATCGGAAGATCTCGAAGAGACATGAAGAGACAAATAGATCGAAATCGGCGGGCTGGAAAATCGATCGCCAGATCGAACGACCGTGCTTCACTGTGACCTTAAAGGCAGCCGACCCTAGGGACATCTGACCAACACTGCCAGGTTTATGCCATGGTTGACCAGAGGGTAGATTTTGTTGATTTTTGTTGGAGAGTGCCGGGACTTTGGATGTCAATCTCTAAGGAAGCCTTAAATCATGTTGAAACACTCAACTCATTGCTGTGTGGGAGCTACACCTGTAATCACCTGTAGTCGAGAGTGGTGAGTTGGTGAGTTCTCAATTGAGAGCCACATATTTCAGCCTTCTGCTTGGAAATTCATCAATTTTTACCCTCTGGTTATTTAACATAGCTATGGAAAATGGCCCATTTATAGATGATCTTTGATGAATTACCTATGAAGAATGGTGATTTTCCATAGCTATGTTAAATAACCAAAGGGTACCATCCAAAGCCCAGTGTTAGAGGGCGGGACGCGCCGGGATTTCTAAGGTGAAGCCGGATGGGGCGGGCTTGTCCTTGGTCGGGGCGCTTGATGGAATCTGGATCTGATCTGGGGATGGGTGAATCTTTACTGCCCAACCCGGAGAGTTTGTTGATTTGATGGTTGTTATACATATATACATATAGATACATTCTGTAATCAACTACTTTTCAGTAGTATTCATGATCCGTTTCACCCATAGATGATGGATATGGATCCAGATCCTCTATCTCCAAAATGGGTAGCCGTTCACACCTCAACCTTGAGACAGACATATTGATTTTTGGATCAAACCATATCATCTGGGATATCAGTTCACAAGACCCTTGCCTATCAGACCACGGTGCCTCCAGGTGTGGCACCCACCAGAAGGCTACCTCGTTGAGGCGATTGCAGAAATGACTGGTGCTATGTATTGGATCCAAGACACATTGTTTCATCTAAATCTACAGTTTATAGTTTTGTTTTTCTAAATAGACATAAGAAATGACACTTTGACTTTACCACATCCGTATCTCTCCCATTGTGGGGAGATAGTCTTTCATTTGTTGGTTCCCAAAAAGAAGCGACCAACCGACCACCAAGGTGTCAACCCCTTGAAAAGAGCTGCCGCTTTGACATGTCTTTGCCTTTCATCTGAGCCATTGACAAGTTTATCATGTAATCCCATCCCCCCAATGTTAAAGAACCCCATGGTGTCCCAAAGATGTGGTTTCATCCCGTACATTCCACCATGGTTTCTGGCATCAGCCATTTTGAGGGGCTGGACAAAGTCGCTCAGGGAGTGGATCCGCATCCAGGACAACCAGGTCTAAGGCGTCATGGGGGTCAATGAAGGTGGCGAGTTGAACCCATGCAGCATCCAATGTCCGGCAATTTCTCGCTGTGGGCCTGCGAACGACATGCTTTGTAAGCGGCAAAAGGGAGCACGAAATGGTGAACAGGTGTGAAAACAGTCCTGTAGCTGGTCACATTTTTTTTCAAACCATGAGCCCTGCAGGGCGGGAGATGTGTCGGGCACCCTAGTTGGCCGAATTCTTGGGTTTTTGATGCTTATTGTGATGTCTTGTGCGACGCATTTGTCTTCACCTCCATCTCACAAGAGCTAGTGCTTTCGACTGCTATGCTGGCAAAACATGAATGACTCTTGCACTAGCAGATGGTACTCTAGCGGCCGGCGGTGCGAATCTTCATTTTTTTTCGCTGTTGGTCGATTGACTTGGCATGATTTGGATATGAATCGGAGGTCTTCAAGCCATAATGGGAAGATGAGATCCTTATCATCATCGATATCACAAGATTCTGGTTCAACCACAATAACTATAACATCCATCATAACGTCCATCATCATTATGCATCATAATCCCTTCCCCCTAGATCCCCCTAGCAATAAACATCCCCCAAACGAAACGGGGATTTACACATAATTAGGACCATGGAATGGGGGTGATATGAACGGGGGACGGGATGAATCTCCCCACCCTGCTTGGTGAGGCTAAGGCGGGTTGGCCCCGCAGTGTTGGCTGGTCATGTCAGCCAAGCGGCGGCAGATGCCGCCTTGGCTGGCGCCCTGCAGGCGCCAGTTGGGGCAAGGCATTGAAGTTTGTTTTTTAGTAATTGTGGGATATAGAATAATATATATATATATATATATCATATTGCATAGAATTATTATTGATAATCCAACTTGACAGTTTTTTTTGGGTTGGTCCAGAAATGGGGGATTTAGCATCAATATTTGGTCATTTGTATATACAATGTCACTGGGGAACATGATGATCAACCAGTGCATGGAATTGGATACCCAATTTCCAGACAGCACGTAGGGTAAGGGCTCCGTCGACAAAACATGATTGACAATCATGAGTTAAACGCTTCAAACTAGTGTAAACAGCAGAGATCTATTAGTCTATCTTCTTTGGAACCCATGTTTCACCGAAGCAAATTGAGCAAAATACTGGGCAGACAATAGCTGAACAAATAGAAGGCAAACAAACAGCCAACACATGAGAGTTTGGTGTTACACCCTTTATGGTTGGTTGTATTCCCGACATTTCGATCAGCAATACTTGTTGGATGCAATTGGCAATCCTAGTGCACACAGCAAGAATGGAACAGGACTTGCAATCGCGGGCATGGAACCAAAACGTGATGGAACAGGATGGAACTATAGTTCTGAAGCAGGGGAGCAGCTATGGAAGGGTAATATCACTATGAACATTTTGGATATGTGATATGCAAAAATAGAGGGGTTTACTCAGCAGCGACAGAAATCTCAGCAGCAACAAGCGTGGTTCAGTTTTGTGCCAATCCAAACGGAATCTGCTTGGTGGTGAGGTTTCAATCTTGTCAAGTGCCTTGGAGTAAGTCAGGTGTAGGATCTCAAATCATCCACAACCTCAAGCCTGACAGAATGCGATCGAATCTGATAGACATACCAGCTCTTGTTGTTCCCATCCTCTATGGATCTTGCTGACACCTGGTGAGGACGGAGCCTTAGCCAGGATTTATAGGCCTGGCACCTGCTTGGAAGAGGTCTGCTGGTGTCCGAAATGAGGGGCTAGACTACCTTTCCTCTTGGTATGGATCAGGGTCAGGTTGGGGGATGGTGTATATCCGTTGAGTCACCAGAGCCTCTGAATTGCTCGCAGAACGAACAGAAAAGACAGTCCACTGATGTGACGACAGACTGCCGACTCGACATGTCACGAAAGAGTCACCCCTGCGTACCACTGGTCCCGCTTCACAAATCATTCATGACTTCCAAGTCTAGGCCTCTAGGCTTGCGCATCCACAAGCACAGTGAATCCTGCCCTGTGGGACATTGACCCCAGGAATTTACCAAACTTCACCACCGAAAAATGTAGTTTGACCCAATTTATCATTATAACTTGGATCAATCATTCCTTTCCCGTTCCTGACAGCTTCCCAATGAAATCCAAGTCAACCCAACAGATTTGTTGTGGCTTATGATGTCGCTGCTCATGCGCCATGCGCGCCATTGCAACGGCTGTGTTCTCTGATGCTCGCCGCATATTCGGCGTTGTTGCAGCGACGACCCTTGCTCACCAAAGGATGCAGTGCAGCTTGGCTTGGGATGGAAACGTATTTGGAGGTTTCCTAAAATGGGGGTACTCAAAAATGGATGGTTTATAATGGAAAATCCTATTAAAGTGGATGATTTGGGGGTACCCCTATTTTAGGAAACCACCATTTGGAGGTATACTACCAAATCACCATTTTAAGGGGGAAACATGATAACCAGTGAACTTAGGGATACCCTAGTTTGGGACAAACCCATTTTTCTGTAGTGCTTCTGTAGAAGATTCCGCCCAAATTTGAGGTTCCAGATGAATATCAATCAAGCACAATGCAAAGGGGTACATACATGCTGGCAATATGTTGGGCACAAATTGATACTGAATGTTGTGCAATGATAAGATACACACACAAACACACAGAAAAATAAATATTGGACAGTAGTGGACAGGTAGGAAAGTCAACAATTGGATCAACAGGTTAATATAAATACAAAACATATGCAAAGCGTATGTATATACATATAACATACACATTTGTCCATATCTATATCTAGATCTCTCGCTCTCTCTCGTTCTCTCGTTCGCTCTCTCTCTCTATATTTATATATAAATGTCTCTATCAATTATCAATACTAATATTGATCCATAATCTACACAAAAACTATGAGTATCCATATCTATATCTATATGTCTCTATAATCTACAAACTTAATCCATACATCAGTATCCAATATATTATCTATATATTATCTATATATCCATATCAGTCTAGATCCAAGGCTGGTCTGCTCTTCAGCCTGGGAGATTTCTTGGCGCAGAGATTGGAGGTGCTCCGTAGCCCAAAGATGGGGATCGATGCAATAAAACATGAGGGTTGAAAGCCAACCATTTCAGGGGTTCTAGGGGATAAAATTGAAATATACCCTGTGGTTATTGAACATAGCCATGGAAAATCACCATCTTTAAGAGGGAAATCGCATGAAATCACCATGTTTATCATCTATAAATGGGCCATTTTCCATGGCTATGTTAAATAACCAGAGGGTAGTTGTAATTGTAGGGGAATGCAGTAGGTGATGTAATGGCAATATAATGGTAAATAGAATGCGGGAGAACCAACCATATCATATCAGGAACGGTACCTTCCGAAATCAGCAAGCATGGGGATGTCTGAACCAACGAAGATGGGTTTTGAAACCACAAGAATGGCCTAAGACCCCATTCGATTTTTGGAGTCCTATTCTTGAACTATACCCAAATACTTGGCGCTTTTGAAGTGAATCAATTGGGATGGTTCCAAACTGACCCAACAAACCTGCAAGCAGGGACCATTTTAGGAATGTGGTAAGCCCAACAGGAATCGGATTTCTTCAAGATTTTCCAGAAAAAACAAAATATATATTCAAATTACGCATGACGAGTTATATATCAGATTTACCAACTTAGTTTCTCTTCAGGTCCAAGTTTTCATTCGCCCATGCGCACATCGCCAGACCACTGAACCAATGGATTTGCAGCGGCTGATGGCGTTCGGAAGTTATGGAGCAGCTGGCATGCAGCTAGTGCCCCTGTTGTTGCGTTGAATCTGCTGCTACATATGACTGGATTCAAGACCCTGAAGCAAAATTTTGGTTCTACAGTGACAAACCAAGCTCAACTCACTGAAAAATCAAGGTCTTGGAGCAATGTTGGGATCCCAAACTACTTAAGATCCCAAACGGGCGGGCATAGCGCGCGATTCATAGCGCGGTTGCGGGTTGAGCTCCCAGCTGACTTCGAGGCATCTTGGTATGCGATCAGCCAGCATTACTGGTTTGCCTGGATGGAGCCTGGGGACAGAGTGGGGGACGACTGGACCCGAGCGAATGCCGCAATAAATAATAGGGACTAATAACAATAGGGAAGATCATGAGAATCAGGAGTAGATTTAGTTCTGTAATGGCCAATAGTAGGGGAGATGATGAGAATCACCAGTAGACGGATTTAGGGGTTTCCCCAATTTTCAGATGCCAAAAGCATGTGTTGGTCAGGGCTGGGACGGCGAAAACTTTTGCATTTTTGAGGCTTTAACGGGTCCCTAAGCTGGGTAAGCCTTGGTTTGGTAGCTGATTGTATCTATTTTTAGCCATGCATCTAGCGAAATATCTCCCGCTAAAAACGGTGTGTTTTCTTTTTTTTGAGGGGTGACTCGGATTCAAGCCATGAGTTGCGGCTTTCGAACTTTCTGGAGGTGGCTAGAATTCAAAACCATCCATCCTGTGAAGTCAAGTCAAATTGGTGGTCCACTTATCCGAAGCAGCAAGCATGTCCTTACGTGCAAACAGCTGGAAAAAGATCAAGGAAAGAACACCTTTCAGAGGGAAACAAGAACCTCCGTAGCCTATTGGATCGCAGTAATATATAGTGCAAACAGACAAAATTGGGATGTAGCGATGCATGAATGGGTGTGTCTGAGGATAGGGTATACTCCCAGTGAATGGCCATTTAGTAGGGAAAATGATCAGTAAAAGCCAGAAACCACTCTGGTAATCAAACCTTGCAATGGAAAATATACCCTCCGGCAATCAAACAAGGCTTGCTGGAAAATCCACCATTTAGTTCAAGACTTTTTCCATTAACACCTCCATTTCTAGGGGATTTTCCATTGCCATCTTTGATTACCAGAGGGTATATCATGAATTATCCCATTAGAACCATTATTATCCCACTATTATCCCTATCAATCCCTATCAATCCACATTAAACCATGTTTTTCCCATCATTTCCAGGTACCACTTACGCCCTGAAATCGCCATAGGAGCGGCATGTCGCCTGTGGCTGGTCGGCCTCTTCCGCTGCGGTGGCGCGGGTGGCGGCGCATTCGGCGGTCTTTGCGCCGTTCAGTGCCTTGGGTGGGACCGGGTAGGATGGGGGAATTTGTAGCCATCATTTCACATGAGCAGTGTTGCCTCTGTTGGTTGATTATAGGATTGATAGGGGATTGTAATCCCAAAAAACCAACCAGGGTTTTTCATGGAAGAACAGAGGGATTTTGAACACTGTTCACATCATTTGTTGTGAACCAATTTACCTGACTATGACATGGTGTATATATATATATATAAATACATATTCATGCGTATATATCTATATATATATATATTACCATCATGGGATGGGGGGTTTTGGGTTAATATCACTGAAGCTTCGAACTCCACCCTTGAATGCAAACAAATGGATTTGGAACCCATCCGAACCCCAAATTGGGATGGCTCTTTTCTCAGATTGACCTCCAACAAATCAGACGCAAACAAAAACATGCACACCCAGAAACCTCCTGCAAAAGATTGCTATATGAAGGTGTGATTGAAGAAGCATTGCTTGCATTCAACAACCAAAAAGCCACCATAGCCACAAAGAGGGAAGAGGATCTCATCACCACCGGTGCCCGAAATGAACAGAGTCACTACGCAACCAGGTTTTCTGGGGGGAATGTTTGTTGTTAGGGAGACGGAGAATGTCGCTCGATACCTCCAGTAAAGAAGTTGGAACCCTGAAGCTGACATAATCTGACTGCAGAGCATGGCAGAATTCATTTTTGTTCATACGTGGCAGGCATGGCAACCTGGTAGCTAGCTTCAACCCCCAGAAAGACCTTGTCTTTCTGAGCGGGTCACCGGAAACCACAAACCAGTTGCCAAGTGGAGACAGGCTTGAGAGCCACAGAACGCCCAGGTATCGTTTCGTTGTTTGGTTGGATGGCAGTCACCACTGGTCGATCCTGGCAAGAGCTGCAAGACATTTGCCATCCAGAGGCATCACTTGGCAAGAGTTGGGTACCCCACCATGGCAAGTTTCATGGAGGAGAAAATGACCATGAACCGATCAACCATGGTATTTTGGGGCACCCCATTTTCAGACACACCCAATCTACGTTCAAATTCTGTAGCTTCTTCCACCATGTGGCTTGCCACTAACGCCCCCGGGAGGCCATCTTCCGCACCTGGGCAGCTGGAACCATTTTCTGGATTCCCACCATGCTGGGCGTCTATCGTCCCTGGGATCCCGAGCTGCGCTCTATAGATGGGCGAAGCTAAGGCGGCGCATGACGGTGCATGTCCTTAAACAAATGAAGGAAAAAGGTTGGATATCCCCAACTTTCTGGACCGATCCAAAGGTTCTTACCGCACTGATGCTTCATGCACTCAGAGAAATGAGGGCAATGTTTGGTTTCTGAGTACCAACCCCTTTCAACAGAAAACACACCATCTGAGCCATGAAAAGCTGGACCTTCTTTGCCAAACAGATTCTGCAAAGGCAGCGATTGGCAGATGTACTATGTTTGGTTGATTCCACAGAGAGAAACCTTTGTCACCTTTCTTAGTTTAGCAACCTTTCAACACACATTCAAACATTATCATCCATCACTATTTTCATCACTATCTATTTTGTGATCATCAAGACGCACGCTGGATGTGACCACTCCGAGGCTTTGTGCCCCTTCAGGGACGCGTGGCCACTTGGTAGCAGCGCTTGAACTCGAGTTGGACACAGCACTCGATACCTCCAATCTCCTCCAATACATGGACACAAATGTGCGCAAACATGTATGTCCTGGACAAGAACAGTTTTGCACTGTATGAATCTGTATGAGTCTGTATGCTATATATATATACAACTATATATCTTATTGTAATGTCACCTGTCTATCTTCAATTGATCGTGTGTATACATGAATTTAGAAGTACAGATGCAAACATGTGCAGACGTGTATCTGCTGCCCAGTGGAATTTGAAGGCCATAAATAGACAACCAGTAGCCACCGGAAATCTCAACGCTCAGGTTGTTACATCTGGAGCCAATGTGCTTTGGAGTTGCTACCTCTCCTGGAAATCTGCAGCTCAACGCGCTTCCGCGGAAAAGATGTGGAAATGAGCAGTGCTCGGTTGCGGCAGACCATAAAAAAGCCAATAAGCAATCAGCCAATCAAGGTCGGGTGTCAAAACCAGCGGAAACCTAAACAACTTTAATCTCATTGGATTCCGGCTACTGAAAAGGATCTTATGATTCTTGCAGCGAAGTTGCCGATCCGAAGAAACGCCAATCCTTCACCCAGACATCCAACAAATTCCTAAAGAATTCTTCTCCCTGATTCCTAAAGAATTGCAGGATTTTTCACCCTGGGGGATCTCCCCAGCAGCGAAAAGGCCAAGTTGTGATGCTCAATTGGGTGACCTGGTGGCAAGCCCAAATGGTCTGTCAGGAGCTCCCAGGGCATGGGTGGGAGGACCTGTGGTTGGCGACTGGTTATATTCACTGGTGTGTGTAGTGCAGATAAATAAATATGCATATACAAACATATATATATATAGATATATAGATAAAGAAATGAACAAATAAACAACTAAATAACTAAATAAGTGAATAACTAGATAACTATAAATAAATATATACACATGTCATTATACGGTATGTAAAAACCTCCTGAATCTACCAAGATGTAGAGGAGACATTTGGTTGATGTATCTGCCCTGTTAGAATGCATCCGTCTTTGAACTCCAGTTCTCAAAATGTGTTTAGAAGGCCCCTTCTGACGGCTGCAACAATTGCGAGAAAAAAATACCGAGATTCCAGGGGACATTGTAACACCCACCCCAACTTAGCTTGTGCCTCCCAAAACAGGAGGCTGTATAGGGCTATACACCACATACAACATACAGAAACGCAAACCAAATCCTCTAAAAGCCTCTAAGCTCCTTTGGGTTCCAAACAAAGTCCTGCACTGTTTACACAAATATCTGGTACCCAAGCTTCAAGTGGCTTTGGGTGGTGGTCAAAATTGCCAATCCCGAAATTGACCAGCCATCTGGCAGCCCACTGCATACCCCATACTGCACCGCCAAGGATTTTGCCTTCAGTAGCTGCTGGATACCTAGGAACCTGGCGCCTGAGTCAAGGGTGCTTGGGGATATAACATGATAGCGTTATAAAACCAAAATTAATGAGTATATCATCCAACAAGGATTAGGATAACACAAAACATCAAAATCATTTTGGTGATAGGCTTGGTGGCTTTAGATGTTTTTTTCTTCCATAATGATCTGCAAGGCAGCAATCATTGTGCAATGGTTATCCCAGGTGGCTCTGCCAATCCCATTGAGGTGGGCACATGGTCCTGGGGCAACGAGTCCTTTGGTACTGCGGCTCAGTTTGGAATGACAACGGGGGGAGAAAAATGTGAACTGTTCAGGCACACAGAGAATTTTCATATCATGTTGATGAAGTGTATGTATATATGTATATCATATCCCGTCATATCCCATTTTTAATGTTTGGCATATTCCCTTCATGTACACATTTTAGACTTAGACCCATTGTATTACCTCCAACTGGGCTTGTTTGCCGTTGCGGCAGGAGCCATGTCTCCCCCACTTGGATGATCATGAGTGGTCCGGCAATTGGGAAAAGTCATGATTCCGGGGTTTTGGAATACTTTTGTTGTTTGAACTCATATTAACAAATGCATATCATGTCCGTACATTGTATTTCTCTCATATGTATATATATATATATGTAGATACATAGACATATACCTATACGTAGAGCACACAAGTCTGCATATTGGCATATATCCATATGATTACATGCATATATTTGCAGATCTATCTCCCTGAAGAGTTGGCTCCAGTACCCACTCCTTCACCATGGCAGCCAAGTTGGACGCCATTTCAGGTCATGGTTTGCGTGCTGGTAGCCATGAAGCCAAGGACTACGGCTGCCCTCCAAACATCTCCCAACTGCAGTGGATAAATTGGGATTTTACCATGAAAGCTCGGGATCGAAGCAGTGAAAATCGGGATGAGAACCACAATTGTGGGCATCTGATCATGAAAAACAGGGGATTGGAGACATCAACTACTCAGATTTAATCATCGAAAATGGGGATTGAACCCAGGAACACGGGGATTTGACCACTTTTCTGGAGTTTTCCAAGGCATTCGAGGGATGGAGCAAAACCACCAAGGGGAAATCCATCCGAACATCCCCACTGTGGAAATTCATGGGACCCAAAGGTCACCCACGGAGCTAGGAGGCGGTAGCTGCAGCCTTCAACGCGGCTGTACGCCTGGGAGCCCAGATGGAGCAGTTTGTTGTTTGGACCTGGGATGGTTAGGCGAAGCTGCGAGATATCCATTTTTTTAGGCCAAGTATTTCAACCAAACGCAAGTAATTGGTCCCATGTTTTCCATGTTTTTCCAATGTGTTCCCCTCGATCTTCTCTGGGCATTGTCGCCCCCCACCCTGGTCGCGGCCATACCAGGACGTGGATGCTATTTCTTTGACTCCGCGCCCACCTACGGCCGCGGCTTCGCAGAGGAGAGTGGCTGGGGCTGAGCAATTTGGAGGGGTGGCGGTGCCATAGAGGAAGCCCAAAAGTGGGGGGTTTAAGTCACAGACTGAACAAATTTGGTAAATTGGCCAAAACATCTGGCAACATGGATGGTTGAAACGCAAGCAGAGATGGATCACCGTTTTGGACAGACGGGGCCGGCAGATTTGATCATTCATTCGGCTGAGGACAATGAACTGTGAACCAATTTTGACCCCATCGAAGCAGCTGGCAGTGTCATTGCTGATGAAACCCCCAATATGAGAAGGTCATCCGAAGGTTCTTGAAAAGAGATATCGAGGAAGCACAGGAAAACCGTATCCTTTTAGTACAGTCATATCCTCAGCGGATGGAAGCCCGCGGATGTTCCGAGGTTTAGGGCACCTCTGCCGCAGCACCGGGCAGTATGCAGTGGTGGCGACGTGCGGAAGCTTAGCTGGGCGCCATGGCAAGGCAAAGCCAATGGTTGGGAGCCCCTTTGGATGATGGGCTATGAGCTACCAGATATTGATGGGGTTTGTTCTCTGTCTCTCTATACATGTATAGCATGTTCCAAGTTACAAGTACCCAGCACTGGTGGGAACTACTCGCAAGAGTTGTTTGGGATTACGGGGCAGATTTACAGGTAGAAAGGGTGCAAGTGTTCTATTCACGAATCGAACAGACTCCTTGGAGACTTTTCAGGGTCCCAATTTTGAAAAACGACCATGCAAAGAAGTGTTGGTCGAAATCCAAGTATTGAGGATATTGTTGGTTGTGCTGCTACCCCCAGGTTGGTCACATTCCCATTCTTGCTGCTTGTACCAACCAGTGGACCCCAAATCATTCGCCAAGCCGAGCCATGCCGGGTGCCAAGATCCCCATTGTCTCCTGCCCCGTAACCAAGGAAACACTTTCCGCGACCCGGGCAAGACTTGACCAATGCCCTGCTGGCCACAGCACGCGAGGTGGGAGCCATTTAAAATATCGCGATGGATGGGTTAATATGGTGGGTTTGAATTACTGGATTGGGGAGCATGAACCAATTCACAAATGGGGATAGTTTTCACGGCTCAATTGCCATTGATCAGTAAGGATCACAACCCCAAAAGGACGATGACATCCCTCCAAACGAAACCTTGGCGTAGATTGGATCTGTTCATGTTGAGTGCCCAACAGAGGGAATTCGATATGAAGGGGATGAGAGGTGCACGATTGGTCACCAAACCACCGATACAAAAATGAGACTATCAATTTGTTCAAGTTGTGAATGTTGTTTGAGGATTCTGGGCACATCTTCAGCAAATCCAAGTAATCACAGATGTTCAAAAAGAGAACATCATCAATTTGATTATTTGATTGGTTGTGATCAAAAATGAATCAACACATTTGCAACTTTCCACCTGGGCCGTTGACAACTTTGGGACTATTATCCAATTTCAAGGCAGAGGATCAACAGTTTTCGAGGATCTTCTGCACGTACCTCAACGTATCTATGCATCAAGAACATATGATTGTGTCATATATGTATATATGGTACATGTTCAAATACAAATAAGTACATATTCAAATAATTTCAAATATATATTCAAATGTCTATTCAAGGGTATATAGTTAAAATAGTTGTACATTGTCAATTGTCGACTGTAGACTCTGTACATATAAATGTGTATTGTTCCTACATTGCCGGCATTTGTATGTTTCACAAAGGTATCCCAATACATACCAGGTCAATTTTTCTGTTCAATGACCAGGCTGCCCGCAGATTGGCATTGGATGGGCCTGAGATCCCAGGTGTCAGAGAAAAATTGGGCAATGGTACTTGATAGAAACGAGAACACGTCCTCTTCAAAATGAACAGGAAAGGCAACTGTGAACCCAACTATGGCTAAAGGTTAATTTTTCATCCAAAAGTTGGAATTGAAATAGCATCAAGATTCTACAGTCAACATGTTTTGCGAATTTCAGGTCTATCTATTTGTATCCACTTTCAGAACTGCTTGTGGCTTCAAGGCCCCTGGATCTCCTGCAATTGTTGGAATCCCAGGGCCTTCCACCGCGATGATATCAAGGAAACGGTTGCCTGGGGCCCTCAAAGTACCCGTAATGGGTAAGTGCACCAAAATTTTGGGTGACATGGGTGACATGCTATCATACGAATGATTTTTTCAAAGACGAAGAATTCAGGGTCTAGGTGGTGGCCCTGGTGAAAGCACGCCACGTTGTGACCGCAACTTGGCAGTACCTAGGCATCGCCCGGCTGAACCGCCCATTTCTCTTGAGGCGCCGCGCAGATCATCTCAGATCCAGAAGTCAGGGCAACTTTCTTAGCGAAAAAATAAGGAAAGGGACTATAGGGATATCCATTTTTTTTGACCATTCGGGCTCATTCAGGGTGCCAGGGTGCCATTTTCCAACCATTTTTTGGAATCCATTGATCTTCAAAGGTTAGTCTGCTTGGGCTTCAAGATCTTGATACTGCAGGCACAAGCAGATGCCCTTGCAGCTGCCGTTCGGGGCCTCACCAGGTACTAGCTGGGGATGAGTAATGTCAAACCAGATTTATAAGCCTTGGTTGAAGGATTAGGAGGTAACCCCCCTAAGTCGTAATGTCATTTGCCACTTAAATGGTACTCCCCCAACCAAACAGGCCAGGTGATCCAATTCAGCGGGGTGCGGCCAAGGTTAGAAGTGGCGCTGCCAAAGCAATAGGTGTGGGGCCTCCCAAACAAAACGGTGAGTGGTGATTCCAAGCTGGATGCCTTTCCACCTAGGTTCAATGGTTCAACATAGTGTCTTTCACCAGCTGGTGCGGTTCCGAAGAGAAGCACTCTTGAACTCCGCTTGATAGGACCGATTATCGAGTGCAGAGAGGATGTCCCAACCCGACCTGCCGAGGTCTGCAACTTCTCGCTGCAAGAGCTCCGAGTGGTTCATGAACATTTGCAACGCCAAGGTCTTCGCTTGAGCACCTGCCAGGTAGGACCGCTCAGCTGCTGTTGGGAGAGGTTGTTGGTTGGATTCGAGGCTTCAAGACTCCTGATGATCCATCATACTCTCGGACACAAGCTTTGTTGAAATTACATTTTTACGCGGTTAGTACGCAATGCAATAGGACAGAAAAATAAAAGTACAAAAACAAAACACAATAATAAGAATGATAATGATATAGCAATGATGATAATAATCAATCATAACAACATACACACTTACACATTCTTGAAGCATCCCCAACCAACCAGGTCGAGCTGTCGTTAGCGCGGCAACTGCCGGTGGCTTCGGGCCTAGTGAGCGGCTGAGTTGGCAGAAACGTTTGGTGGTTTGGAAAACATATTTCCTCATAGGATTCTTATAGGATTTAAAGCATATTTTCAGGATTCTTAAAGGATTTTAGTAGGATTTGACAACTTACTCAAGTAGTTGCCATGCATGTTTTCCAACCATAGTGGCCTCCTAAGCATAAACACAGACCCCGTGGCTTGCCCACGAACAGCATAGCACTAAAACCCATGAATTTCTAACCACCTCAAACAAAACAGATGAAATACAGTAGTGTTGACAAAGTGAGCATTGCATTGCGGCTTGGCAAACGAACCTTACCGCTATTGGCTATTGGGCTTTCTATTAGGATTTACATAAGATAGAAGATCTCCCACCCGCACACGGAACAATTGACCATGCCACAATCAAGGTTTCTTTCAAGATTCACACAAGATATAAACTCTCGAGTCTCCATGGAATAGTTAACCCTACCCGAATTGGGGTTTCTTTTTGGGTATGCCTAAGATCTAAAATCTCCGGTTCCCCATGGAACAGGTAACCGCAACATCATCATCATCATCATCATCATCATCATCATCATCATCATCATCATGATGATCATGGTTTGCCCAAACGCTCCTTGAGAGTCCGGGCAAACCAAAGGGTCTTGCTGTCAGCGTGATGATTAATACCCATTGCTGCGGGACCACTGGCACGGAACTGAGGTGAATGGCTGTCGTGAACTGGGGATCACCGCCAGGGCACTCGGCATTTTTCTTAGTTGTGCCACAGCAACTCAGAGTTGAATATGGTGTGAGATCACACATACCCAGTTTTTTGGATGTTTTTGGTACCAATCCGAGCGGATAAGGGAAATCCCAGGATCTTCTCTGATTCCAGGTGTTGGCCTTTTCGCCCTTGGCCATGGGCCGTCTCTCAGGACGATATGTCCACACCTCAGTCACATGCGACCTCCAAAATGTCACCTGGTGAGCCAGTTGGATATTGATGACCTTGGGAAATCCACTTGGGGGACCTTGAAATCCCCAGGATTCCTGATCCTAGAATCTCCTAGAAAATCACATGCAGACATCTTTGGGACCAGGGATTTGGTTTTTGGATCCCAAGGACCCCTGGGGTCCAGCGCCCACCTGGTCGGAACGGCGCCAAGCACGCGGCGGAACGGCGCAACGGCCCTTCGGTGCGCCCAGGGTTTTTCATAGGGAAGATGCTTTTTCTAAACCATCCAAATCATCCAATTTGGGAGGTTTTCCCATAATTTTCAGGTTCCAAAACCCATTTGTGGTATATCAACCGCCTTTTCGTCGTGGTGAGTGAATTGTTGCCTCTGGTTGGAAGCGAGAGGAGCCACCTTGGATGAGGATGTGGATGCCTGGCACCAGCTGCTGACAAAGCTTCGGCAGGTTGGGGGGTTCCCTTGGGATTTTGGGGGAAACTGAGATCTTTCAGAAACTCCGAGATCCACCAGAATGATCAGAATGGCCCCCCTGGAATTTTGAGGTCTTGGGGTCGAACCTTTTTCAAGGGAGTGCATTTGCTTCAGTGTTGGAGACTTTCGGAATAAGGCTTTGGGATGCAGATTGACTTGGTTCGCAAGAGGTAGATAGTGAAGCATTTGAACCCAGCTTTTCTCCTTTAGGACCCAAAGCTATGGGTAGCCCTCCAAAACAGAGTATCAAATTGCGGAGTTTTGTCTTGTGGGGCGCAGTGTCCAAATCTTGTGTTCCATCCTCCCTATATAACAAGACCTCGTGTGCAGCGCTCAAAACATCCACCCAACACTGCGCCTCTTTGGCTGCAGAAACCGGTTTCAGTTTCAGTTTAGGGCCCCCTTCTTGATACTGGTGGGTACACATATATTTGAAGGGACAGTTTTTGGGTTTGTCTCAAAGGTAAGGTAACTACAAAAGCCCATGGTTTATCATCATTTTCCCCATTGAATGAATGGCATCTATTTTTGGGAGAGATCCCCCATTTCAAGTCAGGGTATCTGGGGTCAGACCTTACGGCCTGTGACAGATGGGCCAGAAATATGGCAAGACCTGTGCACAGGCGGCTGCGTGCGGGTGGAGGAAGGGAACCCGGGATGGGAGAAACAGCCCATGGATTCCCTATGAATTACGGATGGTGTGTTGGATTGTACCTTCCTTGATCGATTTTCAATTTTACAACATCGAAATGGATATCATGCCTTATCCAGGTGGGATAAACCATCCAATTTACCAGCTGTTTTGATTCATAGCCACATGATGTGGGAGTCCAGGACTCCCAGTCTGCGAAGATCTCCAGCCGCGCAGGTGGCTATCAACTGGGTCTTGTGTCAGGCGCCGATCAAACCCTCTGGTGATCAAAGGCGGCAAGGAACATCCCGAACACCGATGATTTTCCCAGCTATAAACCTCTATTTTTAGGGGATTCCATGGCCACGTAAATACCATGTCTGGGGGAACATCCATGTATCAGCTGTTTTGGGGTGAACAGAAGGGTAGCCGCGTTTTGAGCCATATTTTATTCACGGAATCATGATTGCACCCCACTGGCCACATGGATAGGTCAAAGAAATCGGTCCAACATATTCCCACGATAACGGAACGATTCCAAATTCTCACTTCCAAAATCATCCAAAGGTATCCAGCATCATCAACATCTGAACATTTTGGCACTGCTGATGCGGGCATGGCTCAACGTCTGGAGCCATGGCTCTGGCATCACCCCATGGTCCACCTCAGTGCTTCCCAAGATCCACCTCTAGGGCGCCATCGCGCTCTGTGGCGTCTCTGACTTAGGGGTGGGCCAATTTTGACAGAAAAGCTGGAGGTGCAAGGTGCAAAGTTCCTGAATTATTTTTGATTTCTGTTGAATTTCCAGGTATTTGCCTCCTGAAATCTGGGCTTCAACTTGGGGGAGGGGTGTGAATCGGGAATGGGCTGGACGGGTTGAAGCTTAAGACACCAATCATCCCTCCAAACCTCCAAAAAGAACACCCTGCAGAATATGACACCCGAAAATGAACATTCCGCTGCTCCTTCCTACCTACTTGGAGGATCATCCCACTTTGAAAGTGATGAGGTAAACCCAAGAGTTGGCATTGCGTATGCCTTTGTTTGGCACAATATAACATGTTGATAGTGGGGGATAGTTTTGGTTGGCGACAACATTTCGTACATCCTCCCAGTGGGGTTATCCAATCTAAGGGGCATTTCGAGATTCTAGATGATCTTCCAGTTGAACATTGTGATTTTTCTTGTCTATTTGTATTTCCTCTGTTTTTCAACAAATAGATGTGAGTAGAATACATCTGTTCGTAGAATCATTTCCTAGCACCATATGGATAGTTCCTACAAATAAAATACATATCAGCATTACCTTGTGGTAAGTCAACATAGCCATGGAAAATAACCCATTTGTGGATAATTCATCTATCATTTCCATGGCCATTTTCCAAACTGATACCCAGGCCCGAGACGGCCCTCAAGCCTCCGAGAACGCCGGTGCCATGGGTGAAGGGGCCCAGATGGGACAGTCCGGAACGTGGTTGTTGGGATAATAGCTGAAACAACCATGGAAGCAAGAGATAAATCTATGACAGAGTGACTTTTCCCAAAAAAGACCAGCGACTTTGCGGGATTTTCGCTCGCAACTGGGCAGATTTAACAACAATGAACATAGGCTTTCGCGGACCTCTGGTGATGGAGGGTAGCAACCAAGAATCCTGTTCGGTGCCATCGTGTGGCCCACACATTCGCATTCGGAGCCCTTGGAAGACGATTTGTAAAGAAGTGTTAAGTTTTTTGGAGATGAACCCACTTATGTGTGTGTGTATATGTACATATCGTCGCTATACATATGAATATACATATACACGTGTATGTATGAAATATGTGAGTTTGATAGCTAATTTATACTATATACTGCGTGAGGCTCTCAAGTTTCCAGAGACCATTTGGTAGATAATGATATGAACCTATTCATGAAAGATGCAGCCAGTACGTGCACAGGTTTTGGTGTGTGACTTTGATGCGTAGCCTGAGGTTGGCGATTGAGCGCCGAGGAGCTGCGTGTGCTGACAAGCTGGTGGTGCTGTAGACCTCGTCTGGGTCCAGAATTTGCAGAAACTGTGGTGGAAACTTGTACAAACGATTTCGATTTCAATATCTTCGTTAGTTTAACAACCAAAAATGCCGACGTGCAAACCCTGCCTGGTGGTAAGTAGGTTTAGATCAACGGCCAAGTGGGTGTATTTTGCATGCATTACACTAGTCCTTGGAAAGTGGCGAATTATTTCACAAGATTGAAGAGTTCAGTGCTAGATAGTCATGTCCAGACGAGGAAGGCCACTTGGTAGTTGCACTGGTACCATGCTTGAGATTGCTATGTACACACCTTTTAATTTGTCCAGGACGCCCTTCTACTGGGTGCCTTGGGCGCACCAACCTCAGCTTGCTTGTCCTGAAATGGTTTTCTCTCTTGGACCGTGATATGCCGAGATCATAGTTGGTTGGATCACATGGACTTTTATGCTGGCCTTGTTGGCTGAAGTGAAAACGAGGGGATGGGACACACTTTGGAGGGAAGCCTGAACCATCTTGACCCGCGGAGGCTCGTGGAAAGACCTCAGATTTTCAGCACGGTTGAGTTGCTCACAAAAGCGTGCGGCGCCGTGGCAGAATTGCTGCCATTGAGGCATGATTCCAAGTATATACCCCCTTAAATAGTGGATGGCTGAAGAGCCAATTTTGGTACCTCGGTTTTGAGCCAAACCCGTTTCGTTAGAATCTTCCTGCCATGCAGCCGTCCTTGTCGATGTTGCTGTTGTGTGGCATGGATGAATACCCAAGAGGTAGAGTCACCACCATCATGTCGAGTTGAGAACTCACTAAGCCGGCCTTCACCCTTGTTGGCTCTGTCGGAGATCACCCAGCGATTGGGTTTCACCAGGCAGATGAGGCAGAACAAGCTAGATCAACATCAAGCACTATTTGGGCCATCTTTTTCCTTGATCCCAACTTCAATGCTCTTAAAGAAAGTCTCCGAGTGTCTGGGTATAACCCCCATCACCCATGGCCACATCCTCCAGCTCCAGCCGAAGTCACCATGTGGTGCCAACGACTCTCCCAGCGCGTGCACCATGTGGTGCTGCCTTGTGCTAGGCCGAGAACCAAAATTGCGAGAAATAGATGGAATTTCACAGCATCATATTAGTGGAAAGTTTATGGCATTAGGTTTATTCAGTTTATTCTGGAGTGTTCATAGTGGATTTGCACCAGGATTTTTTGATCAGTTCATGCCATGTTTGACCCATGCAATCTCTTTTGGAGCCCACTTCTACGCTATGCACACATACACACACACACAGAATGAATGAAACTCCTGCAACACCAGTTGCTCTGCGTTCACTTTGTGTCTCTTTCGAATTTGGGAGAGGACGTGTTTTGTCCCACTCAATGTCCGCCCTAAACAGTAACTTATCTTTGCTGAAATCCAATATATAGTCTCGATATGTCTCGATTGTTTTTTACGTTTTTTATAGGTAAGTGGTTTTTTGTTGATTTATTGTCATGACTATATTAGATCAGTACTAATCTGTATTTTCCAGTCCAACTTTAATTGATTTTCCAAGAATCTGCACGCAACCATTCTTTCAAGAAAAGTTTCCCATGATGGTTTTGGTACAGTCTGTAGGCAGCAGACTCGCGGTCCCAAGTACGCGCGGAAGGGCATCTGGGCGCGGGGCGACTTTGGGCTACTGGGCGCAAGAATGATCGGATGGATAGGATGTGGACATTTTTTCTGGCAGAAATGGGGGCATACCCAAAACTGGCATTAAAATTGGACATAATGGCATAATAGAATAGTGACTCAGTAGATTTTTGGGCAGCCAATTCTCAGGTACAATCTTCGCAACCTCATTTTTGACCGAGCTCCGAACATTTAGTGATCTTGGATATTCTTAAATGAGTGGGGTAGATGAGAAATTGCCCAGAATAGATCGAATGGAATATCGATCGACTTCTGTGTCCTTCACAGGTCGTGGACACATTTCATCTGCCGTATTCGGATATCACCCCTAGAACTTTGGTACCTTACATACTCATATATAATCCCAACAGTACCCCCAGATAGAAGGTATCTTTCATGCCCGTTTGAGGCTGCACAGTACCGATGATCCACGGATCTTTCGTCCGGGATTACGACGACAGTATCCCTACCACAAGCAGCGCAGCTGGAGCCCGCAGTACATGTGCAGCCCGGCCATGCCCAGGGGGGCAAACATGTGGTTCCAGGAACCCACCAAATAGGGATTTTTTGGTAATTATTAGGTAATTAGATCTGGTTATTAAACCCATAGAAACCCAGACATTTTGAGGGTAATTAGATGATATTGACCCATACCCAAATGTTCCAATTGTGTTTGTAAGCTGTTCAGAACAGCAATCTGAGGGGAAGTTTGACGTGTTTGAATAATAATCAACCACCCGCAACACCTAGCTCAATTTTCAACATATTTTCAAACACATCCAAACTCCAAACAATGATGATATGCTGCCTTGAGTCCACTTGTGCCTTTAAGTTGGTCTCAATGGCCTTACCATCCAGAGCTGAACTTGAGTTGGGGCACGGGCACCTATGAAAATGGATGGGTAATCCAAGAACAACTCCATGCCCAACGGCTTTGATTTCAATTTTGAAAGCCATGCACATTAGAATTTCAAACGGCACGGAAGAACTTTGCCAATGCATAGTTTTTTTGGTCTGTGTAGAAAATGGGGGGATGCCCCCAAATTGCTATTTCAATGGGAAGCATGTTGATCAGCCCATGTTTTTATTGGTTTTCACCACAGTTTGGGAGATCCCAAGCTGTAACTCCGAAGTTGCTTCCCCCTGTCGCAATCAAGGCTTACAGCACAACAGCCTGGCGCCTGTGGGCCACGGGGTGAAACTGGCGATTCTCTACGGGAAGTTCCGTTTCGCCGAGGTGGGGGCTGACGGATGGTCGAAATTTTCAGGGCTGATGGGTCGCAGTGGTTTTTTGTGGCCTGCGGGCTGGGAGCCGAATGATAGCAGGGCTTCATAAATGTTCCATGGGGGATTTGGATTATGAAGGGTGGTTTGTGGAGATTGCTTCCCCAATGATTTGCTGATGACAGCTCCGTTTAGAGGGACCCAGGGATGGGTGGCGATGAGGGACAGGGACGGTTGGAGTGACAGGTGCGATGATCGTTTGTAGTGTCTAAAGATTGATTGGGATGTATGAAAAGTTTCATGGATGAAGCATCCTTGGACTCTTTCATGAGCTTAAACAAATCAAAGAATCTGTTGTTCAACAGTTGACACAGCAAAGTCCTTGGGAGTGGGTCGATCGTGGTCGTGTGGCACATTAAATCTGAAGATTGACCATTTAGAGTGACGAATTTTGACTAGCTGGGACAAGGTTCCAATCTGGGCACATTTCTTCATCAGCTACAAGGGTCGGTGGACAAAGAGCAAAGACAGCCAACGAAAGAAAGGGAAAGAATGAAAACAACCCAAAAGAAGGCAAAAACAAGCAAAAGACGGAACTGAAAGCAAAACGGAGCTGGAAGGACTGAAACCTTCAGGGAAAGTGCTTCAAGTCTGCAAGATTTCAAAGACGACGCCACACCCATAGGGCAACAGGTCCTTGAATGAAAAACAACTTTGTGGTTGAAATGCGCATAAATGTATATAGACATAGCTGCGAGTGCAAAGAGTGTCATCAAAGCGGAAGTACTGAATTGTCCTTTTGAGTAATGGTAGCTATGTGGTAGCCAAAAGAGAATCCTATATGTGTTTGCACAAGTATATAACCAGCTTCAGTAGATGATTTCCCCAATACAGATGGTTTTTTTCTATTGCCATTTTTATTTGTTTAAACCAGAGGGTATCCCTCAATCAGTCCTGATTTGCCATGACCCTGGCAGGTCTTTTATGAGTTCCAGAGGCAGCTGAAGTTTCATCTGCCAGGGGCGCAAATCTTGGCAGAAGCCAAAAGCGAACTCGACGTGTTACTTGGACCTGGATTGTTATATAGTTGGACAATGGGGATATAGTGGTGATAAGATGGGGATATAATATGATTTAACTATGGTGATACAATGGGATAACGAACAGAAATTCATTAGGCGTTATGGATGATGGTGTCTCTTTTTTGATGGGCTAAGATCAGATCTCTCAAGTTTCTTGAACAAAAATGACGAGTGACCAGCATCAATAGTTTCGGAAACAACCGTAAGACTCGACCTTGCGAGTAATTCGGGTTTGTCCAAAACCGCGGGGAGACCTAAAAAAATTGCTAGCATTGGATAGGGTACCCTCTGGTAAACTAACATAGCTATTGAAAATGGCCATTTATGGATGATTTTCCCATTAAAATTGATAATTTTCCATAGTTATTGTTGAAATCCCCAAATCGACACAGCCAATTTCTTCGTTGTGTCGTGGTGTCCGAGGCCTTACCTGAAGGTTCTGCGGCTGAACGATGGGCGTACGCTCTGGGCGACTCAAGAGACCGATCAGGCTGGCAGGATTGGTTCATGGAGATTTTGCCACCAAACATAGGGTCTCTAACATATTTTGGCCAGCAAAAAACATGGGGATATGATTAATGAGCGATGGTTGAGGATGATATGGAGCTTATATTACCCAATACAACGGGGATGGTCATAATGCATGAATTGGGAATCCCACTCTTAACCAGCCAGCATATTGGAATGACAGAGGCTTTTGAACACTTTTTGAGTGCCAACGGGTCCGATGAGTTTAGAATAGAACCGCTGAGTCTAGTAGCCAGTGTGGTGGGATAATTGCAATAAATTCCTATTCTAATCTTATATCCCCATCATATCCCATCTAGTCTATTCCCATTAATATATCCCAATAGAATATGCAATATATGGTGACCAATAATTGCCAATACATTACTACATCCCAATATATTCCAGTATATCCAGTTGCAACGTCCAATTATATGTATATATATATATACATATATATCTAGACATCCATTTGTACTAGAAAACAAGTACCCCCCCATCGTTTCGTACTAGTTTTCATGAAAACGCACGAAAAACGGCAAATCGTTCAAATATTGTCAAAATATTGATCTTTGTATTGTTTTCTTTGAAGCGTATTACTTTTTTGGGGCACCGAGCACAAACAGACAGAAAAACACAACGCAACTCGAGCGCAATTTTACGCAACTCGAGTGCGCTTTGAACAAGTAGTACACTTTGCAAGAATCCTCCAGCTAAATCGTTCACGTTTTGGAAGGCGACCACTTTTTTTGTGAAACGTCATCAAAATTGTTGAAACGACCACTTTTTAATTTGTGTCACTTTTTTCTAGTACAAATGGACGTCCAGGTATCTATGTACATACATACATACATACATGTTAATATACAAGTATGTGTACAGTAGACCAACATACCTGTACACTAAGGACCCAAACGTTCAACAACGTTTGGCTCA
>BGPT01000760.1:6686-23888 GCA_003297045.1 Symbiodinium sp. clade C Y103
CAAGGAACCTTGCCTCGAGCTTAGGTACTGTAAAACAGACCAACAGCTCGCCAATGGTTTTACCAAGATAATTGCGCCGATCCACTGGCCAGAAGTCATTCGACAGATGTGCATTGTAGCAGTGCCTTAGCCGTA
This sequence comes from Symbiodinium sp. clade C Y103, assembly GCA_003297045.1. NCBI lineage: Eukaryota > Dinophyceae > Suessiales > Symbiodiniaceae > Cladocopium > Cladocopium sp. clade C. Next base: position 6,822 of record BGPT01000760.1, read on the forward strand.
GGGTAGTGAGCTTGGAATGGCAACGGCATCCCTTTTNTGCGCCGATCCACTGGCCAGAAGTCATTCGACAGATGTGCATTGTAGCAGTGCCTTAGCCGTAGGGTAGTGAGCTTGGAATGGCAACGGCATCCCTTTTGCCTTGCCTGGAATTGTATTTAGGGCCGCATGGACTTCACTCGAGGGGGGAGAAATGAAATACCGTAGGAAATGACCCCAAGAGTGTGTATAGTATTACTCATTCAGTTCATGCGTGTCTTACCAATGTTTCATTGCCTCATTTTGCCATCCGGCGACTTACTTTGGCTCAAGCTGTTGTTAAAACAGGCTCGCAGCTGTGTGCTGCCGCGTATACCATTTCACCTGGGAGCTGGGGTGATTTTGGTTTTTACTTATTTGTACACCCGTTGTTGATCCTTGTTGTATGTGATAATGCGGTATGTGGTCCCTCCGAGTAGCTTCAACTCTATGGAATCGCTATGGTCTGTGAAACAGCGGTGGTATGCGTTGGCCTTCTGGAGGTTCGTTGCCGCACAGATATCTGGAATATGATTCTTGCATGGTGTATGGAGTTTTTCAGTAAGGGGAAGCCACCTCTAACAACACGGTTCTTTTGACAGGCAGCCTCTTGGAAATTAGTTTTGCAGTTTTTTGCGTTTGCACAGGCGATATCAATCACCACAGTCATCCTCAGTCCGATTTTTGAGCTGAAAGGCTAACTTTGCAGGAGCTTTGCTGCCTGAGCTGATTCAAGACAAGATTCGAGCTGATTTCATAGGTATGGAGAGATTTATATATTCTCCCCCTTGGAATGAGTGGGATGTGGAGGCTATGTTTGCGGCAATGCTTTAGACAATGCGCAAAACCCAATAATTTACAACATTTTGTACCCATATATCACATTCTATAACCACAATATTGGTCGGTCACACCGGTGCCAGTAGAGTGGCATTGGGTTTGCATAGCACGTCACTGGATTTCCAAGTCAGCGCTGTAGCGGGTCCCAGGCAACTGTGGTTGTTGTTGCTGACTGAAGCCTGCAACATGGCTGCGTACATGGTCTTTTTCACCAACGTCAGCTATGTAGTTGAGCAGCTGGACAGCTTCAGTTTACTTTTTATTGGGGAGGTTTGGGTCAAACATGCCAAAACTATTGGCCCAGAAAGGCTGATGGGCCCATGCTAAACATGCAATCTGGGCCCAGAGGCTCCCACCATGTTTGATCCTTTTTTTTTCCCTCTCACGCGCGCCTCCAAGGCACAGCTTTCACAGGTCAACCATGCTTTGTTCCGGCATTTTGTTGACCTTTTGTGCCGCAAACGCCTTGGGGCTTCTGGTGATGGAGCGACTCAGGGGGAGCATACTGATGAAAGCAAAGATTACGGCGCCCTGGCTTTGCTAAAACATCTGGGGGGAGACGGGACCACGACAACACCATTGATAAATCGTGGTGAGTACGGCGGGGGGTAAACCAAATCACCTTATTTCAGGTGTTGTTTCAGTTTGGTGTTTTTTTTAATTCAGCCAGGTCCACTTGCAATCATTTGGCTGTTGGTTGCCTATGGGTGTTTCTTGTCTATGAAGCAACCAACCAGTGAGAAAAGGGTTTGGATCAGAAGTCAAGAACGCCTCCAAACAGCTGTCTTTTTGTGTACAGTATTCTTATGTATTTTTGTTGGTAGACATACACATAGCCATTGAAATGGCAACTCAGCTGTTCCAGCAAATTCCAAATTGCAAATGAAATGGGTAGATATTCATTTGAAATAGCTATATGCGTATATCGCTTCTTTGGAATGTTCAATTTCAACCCAGGCCCTTGTTTCTAAGCGAACTATGCGTTGCAAGATTGTGAAGTTTGGAGCATCAAGGCCTACCTGTCACTCTATCCTAGAGACGAAGAAGCCAAATGCCACTGCCATAAGGATGACTATTAAAGTCAAGAAAACATGGTTCCCCTAGCTTCACAACGGGAAAACGCTACTGCAGTGCTCCCTGAAGCTCAAATTGATGCGCATAGTACCTTATGATGCCTGTTCGGTGTTTGTCCAAGCACGTCACTGTGCTGGTATGCATGTATTTAATCATGCTTTACCTGTGTGAATCCAGTCACTTTGTAAGTCGGTCGCTAAAACCAGTTCTTCATATTTCTTCGTCCAGTAATTGATACTATATAATATCTACCCTCCAGCAGGCTAACTAACAGATATGACAAATTCCAGCAGGGTTTCCCATTCGGAATCAAAATAACATGCCCGATTTTCCATACCTCTGTTACAGCACCCTCTTGTGATCAAACTTGGCAATGGGGATCTAGCAAGCCATGCTTGATTACCAAAGGCTGATTCAGTGGAAACTCAAGATGTCAAGAACTCAATTAACACAGTAGACCTTCTGGTAATTGAACATAGCTGTTGAAATAGCCAATTTAGATTGATGATTTACCTTTTGCAACAAGTGACTTTCCAATGCACAGTTTCTGTTAGTCATCTGGTAAACTAACATAGCTATTGAAAATGGCCATTTATAGTGGATTTTCCCATTAAACATGGTGATTTTCCATAGCTATGTTAGTTTACCAGAGGGTATCTTCTTCTCAGGTGACCTGCTATGTTTCTAGCGGCATCGTCATGTTGCTGTTGGGTGCCGTTTCCCCTGAGCTCTGGGCCTACTGTGCTGGAGCCTTTTTGTCGGCCTGGCCAAGTATCGGGATGTTAGTCTCGGACTCCCGGCGGTGCTTTGTGGCTGCTTCTTGGTGGTTCACCCTAGGTAGTTGGTTTGTAACTTATATAATTATGTAGCTGTAAGTATAATTAGGCTTCATGGTACTCGTACATGTATATCATATATCATTATATATCATTATATATATATATTATATAATATATAAATATATTATATAATATATATATATTATATATATAATATATATAATATATATAATATATATAATATATATATATATAATTATTTATATAATATATAATATATATAATATATATATATATATATACAGTTGATGCGGTTCATGTAAACCAACTTGTTTAACTGGGGGGAGGGCACCCCACTTAGCAAGTGGGTGAGTTCACCCCAGTTAGTAGGGTAAGTAGGGGCAATCTCCAGTGAACTAACTGGAGTGAACTAGCCCACTTCAGATTCCCGGGGTGAATTGCCAAGCGCAGATTGTGTTTTTATTTTCTGTTTGTCCCAGCAGGAGAAGTCCACCTGAAACGGGGAAGTTAGAGTTTTTTTTGTTTTGTTTTGTTCATGCCCTTCTCAAAGAGAATTGTATAGTAGTAGAGGTAGGAACCGACATAGTATTACATAGTATTGGCATTGAAATTTAACCGACCCCCTTCTTAGGTCAAGTGTGACCCTCTAAGAGACAGATAGTTTAACAGGATTTAACAGGAACAATTGCGACGGTGAGCCCCCCAATTATATACTGTAGATGGCAAAGATTCGGCCTACGTATGAGTTGTTTGTGATGAATAGACCCGAAACACAAAGACTTCTTCTTGGGTTGGTGAACGGCCCGGGTTGGATCCCATTGAGTCCAGGGTACAACGACCTCAACATAAATGATGGTTGTAGTAGAGAAGTCTAGGCCAAAAAAATGGTTTCTTTCAGTTTCGGGAACTGTTCTTAGAGATTGGGGAAAGCACCCAGAAATGGGGAACCTTCAGGGAATGTATGTCTTGAACTTTTCTTGGGAGGCCTCGTAATCTAAGGTGAATGTGCTCTACTTCGAGCCCGTGAAAGATAATGCAGGACATGCTCACGCCCTGAAAGGATCCCAGGTCGCCCTTCTGTCACAGTGATTTATGAATGCCGGAATGGGATTTACTGGGTGACTGGGTGGGAACTGGGTTTCAACCCTGTCTATATAATATATACATATATATATATTATAATTTCGATTTATTTCCTTCTACCTATACAAACATATTTTATAAACAAATCTCCGAGCTTTTTATTCTATATTATAATGGTTTCATTTTATGAATGGTTTCTTATTGCCCATTCACTCAACATTTGCCCCGCGCATTTAGACGTCTGCACCGCGGTGGAGGACTCGCAGCGTCACTGGAGATCTTGGCCAAGAGCGTGCCGCCATCCATCTACTCTGCGGCTGGGCTATACGCGACATGACCACGGGGTTCCCGGGGGGTTCCCGGCGGCAGGAACGGCGTATATAACGGTAGCGCCTACGGCTCAGCCGGCATTCTTGAACAATATCGTGGTTTTTCATGGGATTTGATGGGGGAAAATGATGGGATAGTGGAACAATAATATTGGGATGATAATGAGATAATAGCGGTTAATCAGGGTTTGTTGGTAGTTTAATGTGGTGGAACAATGGGAGGAAGTCACGGAAATATTAATTGGAATGTTCATGAAAATTTACCCTTCTCAGCCATTGTGAATTGGGATCTAATGGCTACGAGGATATCATGGGATAATGATGGGAGAATACGACGATGGGATACTATCTGGATGTCTTTTTGATTGCCTTCTAGTAATTTCCAGAACCTATGGTAAATCGTTATTTTAATGGGTAAAATTAATTGGGCAATTTTCCATGCGAAGGTACCAGAGGGTTAATGCAGCATGGAACTCCAATTCTATGGGGGCTGGACAGAGGTTTTGCTATTGGAATATATGGCTGTTCTTGGACTCCATGTGAAGATTTTGGGATTCATCGGCTTTTGAGAGAGAGAGAGAGCAGAGAGCGCCAGGTAGATTGATGGATATTGCCAGTGATCAAGAGTAACATTCGATTCGACCTGATTCAGTCAACAGCTAGAAGTCTAGTGAAACCTCCAAAGCAATGCAATCGAAGAGTGAAATTCAACTTCAACTTCAACTGTAAAAAAAGTAGATTTTTGGGGTTGCTAGGAAAAAAGAGTTCCATCCGTTGTTTATTCCCACGAAAAGGTGGATGCAGTGGATACAAGATAGTTTTCTTACCCAAAGTTTTTTCTTGACAAAACAGGATGCTTTCTTTGATCCGTTGCTGTTTGTTTCAGACAGTCGTGGCAGGATGCGCTGGTTTCTATAGTGCATACTTTGTACCATTGATGGACTTTGGATAGGCCCGATGTGGCCATGTGGCCAACAAGTGTGTTCCAGATTTTTTTCAGTTGCACGCACTAGTGTCTCTGACTTCAGCTCTCCGTTCCTGGTGAATTGCACGTGGTGTCTGTCAAATACCCCCAACCTGGGCGTTGACTCACATACTGACGTGATGATTTGGGATGCATGAGACTGAGGATGCCTGGATTCAAGGTTGTTTCAGATCGCCACTGGCTAGCTCGAAAATCTCAAGCAATGTCAAACCTACTGCTATCTTTTTCCACTCGCCCATGAAAATCAAGACATCTCAAAATGATACTACTTGGATGCGCTTGCATTACTTACTAAGTGCGTAATAAGCCTGTAGCCTGTAAGACAACCCAGCCTAGTTATATACTGTATAAAAATGTGTATATATAATTATATATGTATATAATACATAACTGATTTGATAGATGTAGGATTTACTCCGGGCCATATATGGTGTACTATAAGCAACACTTACGGTATCTGGGACGTGCCCCCAAGGGCAGGTTGAGAAATGATTATTTTTGAAACAGAACTCCTGCATCCCAAGGTCTGGTCAACTCAGGCTTTGATTCATTCAGGTGACATGGTCTGGGGGTGGTCCAAAGGAGCGCCACAAGTGTGTGTGGGCCCTGCAGGCTTTAGCAGCGTGGCACAATGTTGTATAATTGTGTCTCATGTTGTTTGGAAATCACAAGCGTTTGCCCTCTGGTAATTTAAATTTAACATACTGTAGCTATTGAAAATCACTATGTTTAATTGGTAACTCAACTATAAATGGGCAATTTTCAATAGCTATGTTAAATTACCAGAGGGTAACCCATGTCCCATGTCCGAAAGAGTCTGGGTACATCACAACGACCTCACCTGCGAACCACTGCCCACCTCCTCTCATGGCAGTTGCGAAACGGAAACCTGGAAATCATGGCAGGTAAAGGTTATTGGATTTTTATCCTGGAACCACTTTTTTTGATCCTATGAGGGGTTCAATTCTAGTATCTTGCCAAGTTTGGAATCACAAACCCCTTGTTTATTGGTTTATTGTACCATATTTCCTCAATGTAACTTTTCTACCCCACACTTGGTACATCAGTTCACTTTTAGGCTTCCATTTTTTACGGCAGGTTTGATGAGTTCCTTGTTGCAGGTGTTCGTGCCGTCATGGAGTTTCAGGCTGCTGCAGTAATAGCCAGCGGCCTGGTCTTTTGGTGCTACGCTGCCAGGCTCAAGATTGTTTTTGCAAAGCTGTGAAGTTTCACAGTTTTAAACCCTGAAGTAACCACTTGTAACGGGGATGCAACCGTCAAAAAATGGACATGAATGGAATTTAACTGGTTGCAATTTGGGTAAATTCAAGTGGCTTCACGACGACCTTGTCATAGATTCATTGATGATGATGATGATGATGATGATGATGATGATGATGATGATGATGATGATGATGATGCTGATGATGATGAGGATGATGATGAGGATGATGATGATGATGATGATGATGATGATGATGATGATGATGATGATGATGATGATGATATACATCTGCATATATGTGGAATTGTCCCAACATGAACTGATATCAGGTCTCGGATGGTCTCCGGGTCAGAATCGCAATTGACCTGAACAACATTCCAAAGAAGTAACATGTTGAGTTGAAATTCACCAAGAAACATGGGGTGAAATCAATGCGCCGAAGGTCAGGCCTAGTGGAATGAGAGGCTTGAAATTGTCTCTCAAGGATGCAAACCCACAACAGTGTCATAACACATTGTCCAAAGCCAGGGTGGTGGTATTATCATGTGCTATCTAGACAAAGGCTCCTGACAGTCCTTTTAGCTCTTCTTGGAATAGGATAGCATTACTGAAGACGAAATCAGAACCGTGGATGGCTTGAGCACTCGGCGGTTTGAATGGTTTGGTGATGTTTTGTTGATTTTGCATCCTACTTCTCTATGATGATCCCAATTGACTAGTATTTGCCACAGATCTTTGAATGGAGCTGAAGACATTGTTGATACCATTTGGTTATTGGTCAAAACCTTAGCGAACACCAAAATGTTAAATCAAATAGCTTGTAAATGGGGGTCTCATAGCCTCAACTATGTCAGAATCATTGATACATAATTGTCTTTGACCCATCCCCATCTAAATGTTCAAAGCCATATTTCTTTGTTTCCCAGTTGACTCATGAAAACATGATCAGGGCTGTCCTTCCATGGATCAACTGCAGACGTCAACAGAACCCCAACCATAGCTACGGCATGCTACGGCTCAACGCACATTTCTCCCGAAAGTCAATGGTTTATCCTCCATCAAATTAACATTGAACACCATTGAAAGACAATGTTCTAAAAAAACTGGAGGGAAGTACTAGAAGATACTGGAAATATCTAAAATGGTCTAAACATGACATTTTGATCTGACTATTGGTATCTATTTCAGGTCACCATAGCATATGATTGCATAGTCAGCGTGCGACTCAAGGCTATCTCTCCGCCCAGTTGGACTCTGGAAGAAGCTCCCTCTGAGGTTCGCAGGGCTTGGTAGATGGCTTGCCTTGAAATACCTCCATGGAATGGTACTTGAATCCCATGATGAATATATCTCTATATGCAATATAAGTAATGATGTTTGGGCAACACTCTACAATTTATATCATGTATGTTTATATACAGATAGATACATACACATAGTGTTTCGAAGATATGGAAAAAACGGATCCCCCAAAGTTCAATCGTCCGTGTGGGTTGGTCGGGGATGGCTTTGACCCCATGGAACGGTGAAACCACCAAGTCACCAGAGCATCCCGTCCCCAGATCTTAACCACAAGAATTTCTTCCCGATAATCATTGGATTGGTTAAAGGGAAAATCTACAGGAAACCATGGTTTTTCCTATGAAAAATGAAGGTTTCCTGTAAATTTTCCCTTTAACAAATACAATGAGATAAGTTATTGTCCTTGCTTATTCAGCTATTGGAACTAATGGTTTACTATTTCAACTCAACGAGGAATTTTCTTCCTCATGATATCGAGCAATCCAGACTTAACCACCGGCTCGTCATGTATGGCAACCCGACCAGCGAGCGGCATTTTAAGCGTCGCCATAGCCATGTCGGGTCATGCCTTCAGCAGCGTTATAAGAGTGACTACGCTCCAGGCTGATTTGCTCTTTATAGTGGTGATTGAAGGATGGCTGACCCCTTGTGGGAACCCTGCCCCCAACCAACAAAATCCAACCAATAGCCCATGCACTTCTTGAACACCGCGCCACTGCGCACGTGGCCGGGGATGCTAAGGCGGTTCAAGAGCCAAAGAAAGACTCGAAGGCTTCGACTGGCAGCGTTTAGCCTGAGATGCCTGAGCAAACTGTAGCCACCTATCCAAGATCTCTGGGTGGTGTGGGAAAAACTTTTCTCATTTTGGAAAGAGCTCAAGCGATGCCACCATCGCCTCGTGAAAGGTTCCGGAAAGTTCCATAAGGAGCGAAACATCATGTTTGGGTAAGAGAGGGACAGATAGAAAGAGAGAGAGAGAGAGAGACACGTTGACCCCCTCAAAGGATAATATTATATTAATTTTCAGAGGAAATGTAAGGAGCCCTCTTGGAATTTCTGATTTCTTGATATGCCCGCTGGAACCTCAGCCCGATCTATTTCATGGACGCCCACAAAACTGGGCTTCGACTTGATGAGAAAGCTGTGCATGTATTCTGTGTGCGCTTGAAGTGCTGGATTCATCGGCCGACCTCACCACAAGATGGTTGGCAAAATCATCCCACTAAGGCGAAATCAGGGGCAGAAGAATGTGCACAGATATTTGGGAAACAACGTTGTTTGGGATGTGTTGAGTTGGGTGTCATTTGTTGCCACACCTTTTCCCAACAACACACAACTCCATTGTCCCTGTTTTGGGGGTCCTGTGTGGCGGGGTGTGTATTAGTCGGAGGTTGTATGATACTTCTGCAGGCTGTTTACTAGCGATGAGGGAGGAACACCGGTATCCCACTCGATTTTCGCTGCATAGCCTAGCGTTGCCAAAAATGATGGTTAACTGATATGTGGGGGAAAATGATCCCTAAAATGGCTTGCTTCAGATCATTTTTGAAGATCTGGGAAATATACTGTATATATATATATAATTGTATATATATCTGGAAAGATGATCAACGATCCAAATCAACCCTTCATTTTTCAGACTCCTTTGGAACCTCTTCCGCCAGAGCGGTGGCTTTTCACGGCTCAAACGTCTGATCAATGCAGCTGGAGCTGGGCCGACCAGAGGTGCCCCAGGAATTGCCAGAGAATTCACCAGCTACAACGTTACAACATGGCGGTTCAACATGGTTTCACCATGGTTTAACCACTCAAACTATGCGGACAATATGAGGGAAACCAACTTCCACGACATTTTTGAAGCGTTCCTGGTGACGTTGGACTCTGCGGAGGATGATCCGGATAGGGATCCGTAAGGCTCGTACTTGAGCCCATTGAGGGCATATATACTCTTATCATATATCATCATATATCCAAAATGGACTGAGTTGTGGTGAAATCACCAGCTATCTCTCAAAAATGAGCGGACCCCCATGAATCTCGCTGATGAGGTGCCTTTGCGACATGTCCTGAACCTGGTGGGCAAAGGCTTGGCAGTTAGCGCTTTGAGCGGCCTTGTCCTGTGTCTTTGGCACGGAAAACCGCGGAGACGGTTGAGATTTCAGTTTGTACACAAAACATGATGAGACGCAGCATTTGCGACTCTGTTCGTAGGGTTTTCAAGTTGCTACAGGGGTATTTAGCCATCAAGCTTTTTATATCAGTTCGAAATAATGGTATTTCTTGGTTTCACTGGCCAAAAAAGCCCTGTGAATGATGGTAAGTAAGGGGAATCATCCCTAAAATTGATTCTTTTAGGTTGGGAAGTACGATAATTTGCTGGGAAAGTTTGCGGAACTACTGAGTACCCCAAACTAGCAATTGTAACGCAGAACATGATTATCAACGATGATTACAAACGATGTTTAGACATGTTTAGACTAAACCCGTTTTTGCTTTGATCGGTACAGTCATACTCAACCGTTGGGTAGATATTTCTATAGTCTATAGTTAATACTATGCGCCGCAAAGGGGTTAAAGACCAACAATCATAACTGAGGGACATCACATTGAAGCTGATGCTTCCTGCGGAAATTGATCTGCGATAGTAGTTATATCAAGTTAATTATATCAGCTGTAAAACTCAGCTAACAAACTGGAATCCTTGTGCATTGGCTTGGGTGGAATCATGAGACTCTCCACATCCGTCAAACACGGGCTGAGGTTAGTGAGCAGTTTCTTGATCTCCGGGCTGCCAAAGAAGGAGCCCCAGCATCCCTTGGTGAAAGATGGCTGTCCCAAGAGCTGGGTGCTCTTCATGGGACTGGTCTACACCTTCACCTACTTCACCACCGCCACCTGTCGAGGGATCCAGGTCCGATCTGGTCAGCCAATTGTGAGATGATGGTGTCAATAGCTGCTTTGGTGAACCCCAAATGGTGATGTTTAGAGAAACATGCACGTATAGAATCGTATACTGTAGATATACCATCCCACCTATCGGCACCGGAACCGCCCGCTTAGGACCAGTACTCTCCCAGCCTTCCACGAATGGAAGTGGATCTGGGAGCCACGCAAGACCTGATGAGTGCAACAATCCAAATGAATTTTGTCATCAAAGTCACTTGGTCGTCTTCGATGGTCCACCGAAGGGATCACTTCGAACATCATGGTTCACCCAGCGGCAGTTGGGCGATATGTAAATACTGAGTAGGGGTGTTGATACTTTCAGATCCAGTTGTTCAGGTTCCATGTTGAATTAAGAGGGTTTTTAGATACTTGTTTTTTTGTGATTTAATTTTGATGCCAAGAAATGGGCTTTAGCTGATGTACATCAACATTCAAGCAAGGTGGGGTATTTCCTTCTGTGATTTGATGCTACGATACGCTTGTGTGCGCTGATTTCATCTGAGAAGTGGATTGAAAGATCATTTGCCCCACACAACCGTGCCCCACAAGTGAAGCAGATGTCATGCGGCCCATCAAGCCTTTGGTAGTCAAACCTGGCCAAAGTTGGTGTTTTTCCAGCCAGCACTCGATCACCTCTAGAGGATTCTACTGACCTCCCAATTTTCGGGGTTAGCGATCCATGGTTCCTACTTGTTAAGGCCAACATCCTTGCTGTTCAAGTCCAATGTTTGGTTGGTTAAAACCCTAATATCTTGGGCGAAAATCAGGCTGGACCCCCTCGATCTGGTCTCTGCATCAAACCAGGCCGTGTCCGGCATCTTCACCGCCACGTTATCCGAGTCTTGGTGATGCATATAAATTGGTGTATACCCTTTGGTCATTTAATGTGGCTATGGAAAGTCACAAGTTTTAATATATAGGTAAGTCATCATAAATCTCTATAAATATAAATGGCAATTTTCCATGGCTATGTTAAATAACCAGAGGGATCCAGAGGGTATAAACCCCTTGAATGAATACTCTAGTTGCATTCTCGATAAACCAAGTTTATTGACGTTAGCTAAGCACCAACTTGGCTATGGTTTGGGGGCCCCACCATGTCATTTGGGTTTTGAACAAAATACCTTAACTTCCAATTTCAGGTTCAAAATTAACCAGTGACGAAAGCTGTTTTAGTTTTCTTTTTTTTTTTTTGTGGCTCTAGTTCAAAACTGAAACCAGCCGAAGCAGCTTTTTGTTCAAAACTGAAACCAGGTTGGCCATGGTCAGCAGGCTTCTTTCCCATTTCCTTTGGCAAATCAAAGCTGGCTTGCTGGACATGAGGATTTGCTATTGTGGGGTTGGATTGGAGCAGGATGGTCCTTTCTGTTTGAAATCTAGTTTTCAGCAGGTTTTCTGCATCTATGACTGAAATACCGCGGAATCGGCCTTGGAATATACTGCAATCTTTGCGATCTGTGGTGATATCACTGATATCATGCCCTTTGATTTGAAGAGCAAGACTTTAATTTTAGGTGTCTGCATTGTATGAAATTCCGGGGTGTGCACGGCACATCCAGAGGTTGGTCACTTCTTTGTGAACTTTCAGAAACATGAAGTGTAGGCATATATGACAGCGTAGACCCTCCCAAGGCTTGGATTCAGGGAAACAAATTCAGGAACCGCGTAGGTATGCCAACATGGTAGTATTTAAAGAGTGTTCCCTTTAGTCAACCTCGCGAGCTTGGAGCAGCCTCCGCAGCGGATTTGAGGATCGCATTGGGCGGAGACCGACCATTTTTGTTTGCTTGATTTTATTGAATCTCGACTCGAACTTACGGGCAGGGAGCCGTTGAGGTGCAAGATGGTGCAGATCCAAGGTGGGCTATCCAGCATTCAATATCATTCAATCAACTAAGGGCCCCACCGAGGCTTAGACAAGTGAAAATGGAAGGTTTCTCTGCCTCAAGTGGGTCTATCGCCTGGCGGTCCACCAAACTCCAAGATGCTACAGGCCTTGGATCTTGAAGCACGGCATGAGGCGCAAGTGTTCCCCCCCAACATGGGACAAGATTTTGACAGTCAAGTTCTTTGGATCCATGCGCAAGTAATTATTTATTGTAGTGTCTAAATCTTGCTTATGGACATGGGTAGCCAATCAAGACCCAAGTAGCCAAAGAGAATTTGGTACTACAATCTGCTACTGCACCATGTTTAGTAAAGTCGTAGACATCCATTTTGTGGGTTTCATAATGGTTTCACAATGTGTATCCGCCCCAATGGCGCTGGCACTGTTTGAGTTTGAAGCTTTCAGGTCACGTGGATCCACCAATGGGATTTCACATAGACCTCTTGCAAGTTCTGTGGGTTGACCATGTCCACTATTGATTGTAAAAAGGTGCGAATTGATTTTCTCATTAATTACTTGAAATTTGGCATATCATTAAATAATCAAAATCATATATAACTATAATCGTCTATATATATATAGTATATAGATAATCGTGTATATATATATATATACATATGTGTGTGTATATGTATTACTAATTGTGTACACGCATGTTTGCACATACGTGCGCACATGGATATTCAAGAAAAAAATCCACCTGAGAAATTCAACCACGCCGATCTGGTGAATTTTTAGGCTCTGGGAATCAGATGTGTACATGATTTTCTTATTGAAAGCTCCATTTTTGATGGGGATTTTCCCATTCAAACCTCCATTTATAGATGATTTTCCGATGATTTTCCTATTAAAACTTCCGTGACATCGCAGATGTTTCCATATTTTCCTCAGATTTTCCAGGATTTCCCGCGGGTGGGCATTTTTTCTCATAGCTTAGGAGTATGGCGAGCTTTTGCTGTGCCTTTGCACGTAGCCACTTGGGCGTCAGGAAATGGCTGGTCATTTTTTCGGATGAGACACCATCCAAATTTTGAGGCCAATCTTTCTGAAACCGGATAGAATCAGATAGGGTCAGATAGATTCTAGATAGATTGATAGATAAATCGATAGAGAGGCACATAAATAGATTCATAAATCATAGCTAGGGAGGTGAGGTATGGTGAGGTCATTTCCAATTTTTCTTTAGGTTCAATGATCCGCCCAGTGCATTTGGGATGTCAGAATTGGGCACCCCAAAGCTGGATGGTTTCTGGCACGAACATTTGCTTTTCTCCCCTTGTAGACGCCAGTACAACACCTTTCTATATCATTGATGTTTCTACCCAGTCTTCAAGGTCATCATTTTTCCAACTTGGTTGAAGGGAACATTTACATGGTTTATTTGCAGGCTTTTCCCATCTTTTCCCCGTATTTGGTAAAACATCGTTCCAGCTTTATTTTCCCTAAAAAAGCTAAGATCCATTGACCCATTTGTTTAAAGAAAGCCATGTGCCCTGATTCCTGATGCAGGGTCCCAGGGTGCCCTGGATCCAGGCATCGAGTGGTTCATCGCAGGGCGCCTTTTACAGGGCATTGGTGAGTCCGTGGAGCCTGTGATCTTCGCCATGGTTCGAGCGCCCCGGCGAGCGGCGGGTGACCCCGGCGCCCCCATTGGGGCGGCCCCGGTGATATGTTGGGGCGGCCCCAGTCTCGTGGGAGAGTCTCCCTAAGGGGGTACCAGTACCTGTGGCAAAGTGGTTTAACGTTCCTGCCTTAGAAAAACAACAATTGCCAGCAGTTCGGAGATGGGGATGTGAGAGTTCTCCAGTCTTATGGTTCTTCAGGAAGACAGCTGCTGCTACCAAGGACTATTTCCCCCGAAACGAGGAGCGGTTTATGATCGTCAGCGCGCTGCAAATGATGTCCACCATAGGAATGTTGGTGGCGCCTGTTTTGGGAGGAGTGGGAAGCCGGGGGCAGTTTTGTCGCCAAGTTGCCCAAGGTCAGATGAGAGAGTTATCCACAAGTGACAAGTGTGACAAGTGATGTAATACAGTGTCCATCAAGGCCCACTGTCAGGTAAGGAACGTCATCCATAAATATGCATGGAGCTGCAATGTTTTTTCTGTTGCATAATGGTTTGTATTCTCAGTTTTGATATGTTCAGCGGCTTTTGGCGGGTAGTAAATGACGGTGGGTATTTTTATGGCAATTGGTTTGTCAATTCCTCGCTGCGTGGCTAGGAACACCCAACGGACAATGCAGCAGAAAGTGGTCCCAGAAGATGCGATAGAGAATGGTTTGAAGCCTGCTGGAAGCTAGCATAAGAATACATAAGGATGCATAAGGTAACTAAGTCATTTGGTATGACTTTGCAGCTGCCAGACTCTGGCCCAAAAAAAGCTATGTGCACATCTCGATGGCTAGATTTAAATAGTATAATCTTGAGCAGGCAGAGAAGGACCAAAACTCCATGGTTCTCTTTTGAGATTGGACGGGGCGCCCTCCCAAGCGTAAACCACGTATAATGTATAGGAGTCCTGAAAAAGATTGGTGTTTCCAGAATCTTGGTTTGATGTTTCCTCCAGAAGTTTGAGGTTTCCAAGCTTTCCATCTACTTGGGGTTTATATATATATATATATATTTATATTTATATGCACATACACACACACACACACATATATATATATATAAGTAATATAGTGTTTTATGTTCCATGCCTGCTAAGGATGACTGACATAGAGCAATGTTCTTTTGACTTGAACAGCTACTCTCTTCCCATTGGAACTACAAGACCCCCAGAAATCTGGTTCAGGAATGTTTGGGAACGGATCTGTTTAATCTACCCTCTGGCAAGTTAAGATAGCTATGGACAATCGCCACTCTGGCAGACTTATAGATGATTTACCTATTTTCAATAGCTATGTCAATTTCTCAGTGCGGGTTCGCTTGGGGAGCCTCTTTTAGGGGGTTATTGCATCTTTTTTAGTTGTCAGGGAGCTGGGATTCTAGCCGCTAGCCATACCTAGACGATGGTTCAGCCCAATTCTCCACAGGTTGAAGATGATGGTTAGGGCAACCATCCCAACATCTGTTTTTTTTCCAGATGGGAAAAAAAAACGTCAGCCAGACTCATTCTGTTGCAATTTGGCCCGTTGGCCCCTGCGAAATCGAGAGGATACTCTGCAGAAATGTTCTCCTGGCGTGCTTCCTTCGTGGTTTTATCTGCGCTATGGGCAGTCATGGCAGCCTATGCTGGGATGAACATGGTGGCTGGCGCAAGGGGGGCACCTGTGGTCCCCCATTTTGGGCTTTCAATGGGGGTTGAAGATACTTTCACAAAGGGACCCTCCATATCCCATACTACAGGTACTTTTCAGACATGGGCTTTTATCAATGGGGGCTGCATCATTCGGGGGGCCTTACCAATTCCAGGGCTTATTTCAAGTAGAGTAGAATGCAACAAAAATGAATCGCAAAAGGACAGGCACATCTATGGCCGATGGTTTCAGACATTCTTCTTTCACCCTTGGGACAATAATCCTGACTGACTGACTATTTTCAGTGGGGTTGAAACCACCAAGGAGCTTAGATTTTTAAGGCCTCCAATTGTTGTGGCTTTTCCAAGGTGGAAACTTGTCCGGATGCCGACCCTGAGCAACCAGGCAGGGCGGCTGAGGGTTCGAGGTCTCAACCGAGAACAAATGCTGGCTCATGCTGGCTCCAACTGCCCAGCAAATAGCTATCTGCGACAAGGTTTTGAACGGAAATCCAACTCGCTGCGGTTTCATATCCAACATTATGTTTTAAAAAACTTGGGACTGCCGACTGCACATATGATCTGAGCAGGCAACATGTTATAAATTCCCCCAAAATTCGGTGTTGCGCATCATCTTGCGGTAGGTCCTGGTCCTAGCTGGTCTCGCTTCTTGAACTGGCGCCTTGGAGTTTAACTCTTTGAGGATTGATATAGCACCAGCCTTGCCAACTCCGAGGATATTCAAGCTTTGGATTGGTCAACCAGAACTCTTGGATTTGTTTTTTTCATGTTTTTTTCCATTTTGGATATTTGTTCTTTGAATTTCAGGTTGGTGATTTGCTTTGAATGACCTCAACGCTGTTGTGGGTTTTGACATGGTGACGTAGTCATTTCTTTGGGCCTTCTTTTTTTCAGGTTCATATGCATGCTGGAACATTCATACTTGAAACGTTGACTCCCTAAAGTCTAGATAGATGGTAGGTTTGCAAGACTGCCAGTGGTCAGAAATATATTGAATGTTAGATTGATATCCATCGTTCTTCTCTACCCATGATTACCTCAAAATCCTCAAAGTAGATTGAATGCGTAGTTATGACTATGTGACGGCGATCCAGGGTACATGTCGACAGTTGATGACATATGCCGGCATATTTTGATATGTATTCTGTATGTATATATATATATATATAGATACACAATCATACATGCACATATGTATATGGAGGGTCATTTATTTTTGGATTTTTTTTGGGACAGGTTTTGGATTTTTTTTTGGATCTCCTACCTCTCCGCTTTTAGCTTTTCCTGCTTCTCTGCTTTTCTGCTTCTCTGCTTTTCTGC
>BGPT01000760.1:29226-56464 GCA_003297045.1 Symbiodinium sp. clade C Y103
AGCGAGCCTACTTTTCGACCCTCCGGAGCCACAAAACATTGGAAAAACACAGTGCTTCGCGACTTTCCTACCTTTTCGCACACCTGCATCTCTTCTCTTTGACTTTCTCATCTCTTATCTTCTCTCTTCTGACTTTCTTCATCTTCTGACTTTCTTCATGGCTGAGCTCTTCACATCTTGGCTCTTCTCACCTCTGNNTTCTTCATGGCTGAGCTCTTCACATCTTGGCTCTTCTCACCTCTGCTTTTCAACTGTCCATATTGTCGGAAGTTTCACTTCTAAACTTCCTTCGATAAGCAGCCCCTTGAATCAGCGCCCAAAGTTTCATATGAGTCGTTAACTATCATGCCGCTGGGAAACTCAATTCGTAGCTCATGTAGCTCCAACTGGCTACCCATTTTTTGTTGTCACTGCCAAGCCACGGATAAAGTCCCAGTTTGCTGCGGCTCCCGAAAGGAATGAGAATTCTAACCTGTAAATGGCACCTGGGGGTGCTTCCCAGTTGGAAAGTGGTTAGCCAATATAGCCACTGGAGAGAATAACTGGAATGTGCCCATTCGCCAGCCCCGAGGTCTAGCGGCTTCCGTGGAGATCGTTGCAAAGAGCACTGGGCCTAGTAAAGAGTGGCACGGAGACCATTGGCCGGCATGTCCAAAAATTCCGACAGGTGGTTGCAGAAGCCATATTAAGCTATGCCATTTGAGGTACTGCATGTGGTTTTCATGCCCAGTATTGAACGCGGACTTTACCGGCATCAATTTGAGTGTTTGTTGCTGACCATTTCTATTCTCGTCCTGGCAAGGCAAGGTTGACTTGACTGGACCATTGATCACAGAATTGGATGATGGGAAAGCTGTACAGGAACCCCTAATCAATTCAATGGTAAACTTGGTTTCCGGTCAATTGATTTTCCCAACAAAACCGATTCATCTATAGAATATTAGATCCCAACAGATATCTATGAAATATGGGCATGAGACCCAATTTCCCTATACTTGTAAGTATGTTTCACGGTCTCTGAGGTGTGATTCCTTCGTTCTATTCAGCCGTGTCCACACAGTCCTTGATGCGATCAGGTGGCTGTGAGTAAATCGTCGTAAATCACACCTTATAAAGCCTGCAAAATATCTGATATCAATTGATATCATGAATAAATCACCTCTTCCATCTGCATCCTTATGCCACTATAAAACCTATAAAAAATACACCCCATGTTCAGACTCAACGGACTGCCAGGCGCGCAGGGGCTGATGAATTTCCAAGCCGCTGCTGTGATCGGCACTGGAACCTTGGGCCAAGCGTTTCCAGATTTGGGGCGCAAAACGCCATGGCTTTCCGGGTTTGGCCCCCCCAAAAATGGATAGAAAAAGTGGGAAAATCTGGGAAACCTTGGATGTTTCCTGGCAATTATGAGGCACATATCATCGAACTACCATCCTAGAAACGCTGTTTTGTATTTTTTTGCGGTTGCTACTAGTATTGACAAAAATAATCAAACAAAGGCACATCAACGGAGATGTTTTCAGGGAAAACTTTGGGCAGGTGGTGTAATTTGGAGCGCTTTACATGTGTGTGTGTGTTTTAGCAAGTCTAATTGCAAATGATTAAATGGCATGGTGTTTTATATCAGTCAAATCTTAGTTTGTGA
Source organism: Symbiodinium sp. clade C Y103 (assembly GCA_003297045.1). Lineage (NCBI taxonomy): Eukaryota > Dinophyceae > Suessiales > Symbiodiniaceae > Cladocopium > Cladocopium sp. clade C. The sequence goes on from BGPT01000760.1 coordinate 30,875, forward strand.
GGTTGAATAGTGGCTGTATAAGCCACCCAAAATGTGGCATTGATGGATGGACAGACTTTTTAGGACATAAGTTGGATGAGTTAGCACTGAAATGTAAGGGCAGACGTCCCAAATTTGAGAGGTGTGGTTGAAATTTATGGTTCGGAACCCCCAACATGTTGGCAAGGGTTTGCATTCCAACATCACCATCACCGAGGTTTTGTCCTAAAACTGCTTGGAAAAATGTGGGTTTTCTGCAGATTGTCCCGTTGGGGCTAGTGGACATTACATAACATTACCACATTATCTTACTTGTGCTACGTAGGGAATGGGGGAATGGGATGATTATTAATGGTCATTATAGGCCATTCCCCCATTCCCTACTAAGCACCAGTAAGTTATACCACATTGCAGTGTGGTGGATTTGTTCATTTTTTCCCCATGGTCAGAATTTTTTTTGCAGCGCCGTGGGTCTCGCCATGCGCGTTTGCCAAGGAATGAGTTTCTGGTGCTACGCCATGTATCCACCCCAGGGCTGGGAACCTCTCGAGGCCGCGCTGGATTGATGTGTTCGTGGGGGGAGTCCTCTCAAAAGGGACCTTTTGTTCTTTCTTTATGCCAATCAAACAGCTTTGGTGCTTTGAAAATGCGATTGACATGACTGATTTCTATTTTTCCCTGAGAGTTAAGAAAACATGTATCATGTCACCATATGTCAGCATCACCTTTCAGTCTGGTTGCTTGGATCTCATCCCTAGGCAGGTTAGGCCAGGAGGAAACCATGATTCACTACCTCTGAATGTGTTCCTCATGTCTTAGGAAAGGAGGACAAATGCAATGTGAAAGTGAAGGTTGTTTTGGCTTTCAATATCTTTCGACTTTTCATTTGTTGCCCTTCAGAATCTAAGCACCAGAAACTCTGCGCAACTTCCATTGGCTCACTGTAGACCTAACCTTGCAAAACGGATCAGGGCAGACGTCTGGGTCTGGCGGCAGGCTGTCAAAGAAGCGCCTTAAAGACCCGTCCTGAAGCCTGGTCAACACCTGATGCTGTGATAATCTCATGTCAGAGTATATAAGTTGCCAGAGTTTGCGACGAGCAAACTGGCTGAGGATTTTCGCAATCAGGCCGCGAGTTCTGGATAGGTATACACGTTGATGTTTTCGTCTGGTTCTCCACCTGTTTTTGTTCCCCAAAGTTCAACTTGATAGTGTCACTTACTTTCTGAATCCTGGTCTGATGAGCACCCCAGATTTGGTGGTTCCAATGAAGCGGTCCATCCGTGGATACCACAATACCATAATACCAAAATACCCACCCTGCTGCGCCGCTAAATCTGGTGAAAAAAATGGAGCTGCTGTGGTTTGTCAATTAGGGGTTTCCCCTCCAAAAGGGAGCTGTCATTTGCTACTAAAATGGTCCCGCTGCAATGATCGCTCCTGGGTTTTTTCTTAAAAAAAAAACGGATTGAGATTATATGACATGATCAGTCGTCAGTATTGTACAAACAGAAGTTGCGTTGTTCTTTGGACAGGCCATCAAAGATTCGCAGTGATGCATGGGTCCAGGCTATCCCCCCGGGCCAACCATCTACTGGGAATCAATGAATGCCAAATATAGGGCCCCTTTTACTGACCATAGAGTTGCTGGCTTTTCTTGGTTGTTTTTGGGGCTCCTGTTGAGCTATGTAGTATTGTAAATCCAATGGTCAGTCCACCAAACTAGCATAATTTTGTCAGCTGGGTGGCATTTGAAAAAGCACATGTGTTGGGGTCTATGACTAGTTTTACCACCTTATCTTATTGCATTTTTGCATGGATTTCAAAAATCAAATATGCTTCTTGCTAGCTGTGGGTATTTCCATGTATTTCCGATTTCGAACATTTACAGCGCCTTGTTTGGTGTCTCTGGTGACTATTTTACAGGGGGTGTGACACCAGCAGCCTGTTTATCAATTGTTCAGATTATATGTTCGCTCAGGTGTGCAAAAATCTACACTGTACATACATTTTAGGTGTACAGCAATCTATATAATAGATGTGCGTGTGGAATCTTGACGGGTCTTGTGCAGAAACAACAATCCCAATATATTCCAATATATCCCAATATATCCCAATGATATCCCAATGATGATCAATGATGTTGTAAGCCTCAGATGTACAGTAGCTGAAACTCTCACAGAATGGTTCTTCGGGATGCCCGTCGTAACACCTCGAGGTTACGCCTTGGGTGCTGCTAGCGCCGTGGCGTGGCAAAGCCTTTACGGACACCAGTTGCTTGGAGATGGGGTGAGTCGTGTGACTATTTATTCATTGGTGATCTTTCACGGTGTTTCTATATTGGTCCTCAGTAGATCTCGGTAGGAATTCTTTGTTCATCTAATTTCCATAGGCCTTGATTGCCTCCATGCCTTTCGCGACGGACTTTTATTCCCTGAGATGCACGTTTCCGGAGACACGTTCAGGTGAGGCCGGAATTATAGACCAAAGATTCCGCAACTGTGTGTGTGTGTTTGCATATAATTGATCACACACGTACAGATATATATATATGTATATATATATAAGAATTTTACACATACATACTGTCACGCATTCTCACCCATATATTTACATGCAGTATACATATCCGTGTACATATCCGTGCTCACCAAGGTATCTACGACTTTGCGCTGAACTTGGCAATGTGATAAACCCAACGAACCCCTTCCTCCTAACATTAAACACCCGCCAGAAACCATGGTTTTGTAGGGAATTTATGCATGTTTGGGACCATGCAATGGTGGTGTCTAATTTTTGGGGATGGGATTATTCGTGCTATAAGGCTATACGATGCTATAAGTGTCATTTTGGTTAGTTATATCCCATTCTATCACCAAATCACATCCACATCTATCCACATGTTCTCTGGTGAAAAATCCGGAAAATTCCCCATTGTCTCTCGGTGATCAAGGCATGGGATGACAGCAACCCAAAAAAGATCGAAAAGGAGAAATATGATAGGCAAATCCGAGTAAAACACGGATGAGTCTAACAGAATCCAACCATCTCTGCACCTCTTTTTGGGGTTACCAAAGGTGGCCAACGATTTCATCCCCACATCTTCCACTTCGAAACAGCCCATCGCCGAGGATTCTGCCGCACCTGGAGGCCTCCGAAGGCCGAAGCGTCGCGAATCATCCCCATGGCTGTATGAGAACAGCTCTTGTCAGGGCGAATGATCATTGGATTGGTTTAAGGGAAAATTTACAGGAAACCTCTATTTTTGATGGTAAAAACCATGGTTTCCTGTAGGTTTCCCCTTAAACCAATCCAGTGAAATGATCATAATTTAACATAACTTGATATTCTTGTTGGGTCCATGTTTTTTTGTCACATTCTTTCGGACAAATATCAACTTTCGCATGAAAAAAAATATTTTGAAAGGTCTTCGAAGATGGTTTTCCGACTGGAAATGGCAAGTTGGAGGAGACTGCTGGCATGTGGGATGATCCAGTAGGTACGTCCAGGTCTAGACCTATCTGACTCGTCTCAATCCATAAATAGTCATAAATATATTGGTGTGAAAGTGATCAACAATAATCGACAGTTACATGCCCCCCCAGAAAACCATAAGTTTGCTAAGTTCGCCAAATTGTGTGCCTCACCTTGGCGATTGTGCGGGCCCCTGCCCTTCAGGTGCTTCCCAGTTGCTTCGCTTCATCCAAGTCTCCACAGCTTTCGCTGCTGTCGCGTCCCATGGTCACGCTTTCAAGTCGCCATTTTATGTCGATTAATGTTGCTGTTGATGATGATATTGGGTAAGTGTCGGTTAATGTTGCTGCTGATGTTGGTAAATGTTGGTGTTGATGTTGATATTAGTCATTGTTAAATTTATGTTGATGATGCTATGGATGTGCTGATTGTTGTTATTGCTGTCCTTGTTATTGATTTTGTGGTTGTTGCTGGTGTGGTGGCAAAGTAACTCAGTTGCTCGGGCCAGCATCTGGCTTTGAGGTTTGCTGCTAAGAGCGTCGGAGATTTGGTGAAAGATCGACGGAAAGAGTGAATCAACGCTTTTGCGCCACGGGAGTCGTGACAACCTGACCTTCAAAATGCCTGGTCGGGCATCCACCAAAGCTTCAAAATTACATAGTATTGATTTGGCGTGTCTGCGTTCTCTTACTCATACCAAATCACAGCCTCTACTCTGAAATATATGGAGGTGTACTGTAGCTGATGATTTTCTCCAACACCTGGCAACATTCACAGTCCAGAAACGACCTGCAAACATTCGGGAACCTGAAGTGCTGATGAACAATTGATGTATCCTGGTCACATCCCCTGTGTCGGCAAGGTTGTCTCACACCATATCGACCCCTGCCGGAAAAAAAAAACGGATCTTGCTGATGGGTGTTGCCAGGAAAGCATTTGAATTACCCTCCGGTAATTAACATAGCTACGGAAAGTTGCTATTGTATAAAGATGGTATACTATGCCTATTGCAGAGGGTAGCGGCTTACTATTTTCATGACACATGTTGCATGTTTGTGGAGGAATACATGTACTGGGCAGCCATCACCTTTTTGTTCAACAGGCTAACTTAGTTTGGCCATAGGAGCGGTGCTGAAGCCACCTATTAATCAGTGATTTCAACAGCCATTTCAGGTACTCATTTATTGGAGGTACTGAGGTACCTACCATTTTTTAAAGGTATTTTGAGGTCTATTTGAGGCCCAAATTTCAGGGAATGTCCCCACAAAACATGGCTCAACATACCACGCAGTACCTCAATTTTGTGTATCTGAATGCGCCATTGATCATTGCTTCATTTTGCTTAGGTTGGAAGACCATTCTCTTTGAAGGCTGCCCGTGATATACAACCCTAGGTGAGCTACAGTATGATCAGTATGCAAGCACCTGCACAAAATATGACATGTTTGGTAGAAAACACAAATGATATGTGAAATTTGTGACTTTGTTTGATTCCATGGCATTTGTGGATCGATCAACGGACCAAAAGACTGGATGGAAAAAGGCAAACGATGGGATGTAGACCGATCCGACCCTCACTCCCTGGCTACCCGATCCCAAACGAAGGCACTGGTTTAGTGTTCCTTGCAAGGGATTTTCTGACAGTGTATAGCAACCCCGAGGAAGATAAAGACAAGTAAAGTCCCACTAAAGTAGTGGCAACAGTTTGTGTGTTTTTGTTCTATTTCTATTTTGTTTCGGGACTTTACTGTAGACGCTGAAATAGTGGTGTTGCCAAAAGAAAAGTATGTTGACCTGTTGCCACTGATCTATACCACTACTTCAGCAATGTTCCCGTTATATCACACACTATCGGATACACAGTATATTGACGGGAGTTTATCACAGTTTATCTATCGAAAAGATATGAAAACAAACCACCCCACTATCATACTATCTATCCAGATTTGTTTCTTCTGCTTCTCTTCATTTTAAAAGATGGGATGTTAACATATTTTCACACGCCTTGGTCAGCTCCCCCTCGAGGTCCCACAGCCACGGCATCACCTGGGTTGGGCTTCCCAGAAGCTGCCAGGGGCAGCTGATGCAGGGGCTTTTGCGCAGGAGCTTAAAACAATAATTTGCTGGTGATTCAAATCATCAACTATAATGGGGATTTGAGTGATTTACCCTCTGGTAATTTAACATAGCTATTGAAAATGGCCATTTACACTTGATTTTCCCATTAAACATGGTGATTTTCCATAGCTATGTTAGTTTACCAGATGGTGGATTTGTCGACTCTAAGATGTTTTCTGTGTTTTTCTTTCCCGGTTTGTCAAGCCACCATTTAGGGAATTTGATCAACCATGATGTGGAGGTGCCAACAGGTGTGGCAACTCCTGGATCTCTCTGTCAGATGGAATCTACGATGATTTTTTGTGATATTGTGGGTTTCTTTTGTGAAGGGTCGTCAGCAAATCGTTGTCAACAATTCAAGCGTAATTTGGGGAATGTTGAGGGCGACTTGCCTGATGGGCTCTGATATAGTTTTCCACATCAAACGCAACCAGGGTATAGGTTTTGTGGGTGTCAAAGGGGCTTGACTGATATCCTGTGTGAACCTTACTGAATGATAGGTTGTTGGTTTTCTTGCGAGATCTTGCGAGCCATTTTGATGAACAGTATGGAACAATCGAAGACATCAAACGATTTTCATTTTCATGGGGTTTGACTGTAGCCACACTATCATACTATTATATATTTTGATAAGTCAAAGTATTCCCATGGATGTTGATCATCCCAGTGTAATTTATCCACAGTTTCCCCTTGCATGACATCCTCATGATATTCCCATATTGAACCACATGAGTCACATAAAAACACCCATGATCTCCTCATCTCAGATGCTCCATGTATGGAATATTTACCGACATGTACCTCAAAAATAGCTCAAATGTCGCCAAATGTCGGTATAGATATTCCTTATATTATATTTCCTTCTTCAGATTGAGTGAGCATATGCAGCGTATGGGTATGTTAACGTTGAACTTCCCTGTTTTTTGAAGCCAAGACAGTCCCTTTTGGGTTCACGCCATTTGTGTCCCCTGCACCTGGCCAAGGTTGATGGAATCCTTGACCAGTGAGGTGCACCTTCGCAGTCATGGCGTGCCTGAAAATGACCACTAAAAATGGGGATTTGATAGGGATATACCCTTTGGATCCCTCTGGTAATTCAACATATAGCTATGGAATATCACCATCTTTCATAGGTAAATCATCGAACTGCATGATCTTGGATTTGGGATAATAATGGTGATTTAATATATTGAAGATGTATAGGAATGTTAGAAGAATATTCATCGGATATCTAACAATAATCTGTTGATCAGATGGATTTCCTGGATTGCTGAGTGGATGATCTGTGGCGTTTGTTGGCATCTTCAAAATGGAAAATCCACTACCTCGGGAATCTATAGGGAATATTTCTGTTTATACATCGGGGTGGTGCTTTAAGCAAATCTAAGATTATCATGGGGATTTCGGGGGGGTTTAACCAGTGATACGGTTAAGCATGATGATCTAACGATAGGGGATTTTTCATCGGGGTGACATTTAGAGATAATGATGTGGCAAACCCAATGCCATAAACCATCCCATTTAAAAAGGATAAGTGGGGGTTATATTACATCATCCCAGTCTTAGTAGTACACCAGTAGTAGACCTCTGTTGGGGACTGCTTACTATTGGGTTTACCAGATTATAAAGTATTATATAATCATGGGCATATTGCCAACCAACTATAATATAATGCTTGGGTGTGTTGGAAGCGGATTTGTATACCATTGAGGGGGGCTATATAACCACTGAGAATGGTTGGATTGAGCTAATTTGGGTTATACAACCAGCAGTTTTATGATATTATGGGGATGTACCGGGATAATGGGGATACTTGAAATACATCACCAACTATCACCAGTTTATGGCCATGTTGATGGTGAAAATTATGATACACCATATGATTTTTGGGTACCCTATTGTCGGACACCAATCTTCCAATTGGACCCGAATGGATGTCCCAAAATCTGGGACCGCACCATGATCCAAGTTGTTGGTCCTTCTTTTGCAGTAGGGGAAAGCGTCGGTGTTTGGAAACACCCAAACTGAGATTATCAGGCATAGAGTGACTGAAGAAGCTGCATCACATTTGGAAAAACAGAGGCCCAACCAAGCCATGAAGATCTCTAAAACATGGATCGATTCGGTCGATTTTTTGGGGGTCGTCAGAGTTGACAACTGGAAAAGTCCGAAGCCAAGCCTTCCATTGGTTTTTCAGGCCAATGGAACCAAGTCGCAGACCCTAGGCCTGTCACATGTGGCACACAGGGCACCTGGGAGTGGGGGTTGCACCAGTGATGGAGCTAGGGGCAGATTCCCACAATACGGAACCAGTTGGAACTATGAATTGAGTTTCTCACAGGCGAGATAGGGAGAAACTTGTGGGAACAATTAGAAATCATGGAGCAGAATATCTGGGAATTCTGTTGTTTGAATCGTTTGAGGGTGGTTTAAGGGAAACTTGAAAGGAATCTCACAGGTATGTTGAAGGTCGGGCAGGTGGGGGGTACACCTGGTTTTGTTTATGTTCATATTGTGATAGGTAGTGTTTGGCTGCATGTTGAAGTTGTTCATATTATATAGTAGTTTTCTATAATTTAACCTGGCAATTGCAATCACCTGTTTAGTTTGGTGATTATCCCATAGATTTTTCATTGCAAAGGTTGAATGTTGACTGATTATTTGTTGCTATGTTAAATCACCAGAAGCTATAATATGCTATAATCTCAAATGCATCCCTTCATTGTCATTATCCCACTACCATCCGATTGTATAGCCATTGTATACAAATTCTATCCCATTATTATCCCATATTAAGCATTGTCAATTCTGATTATCCCATTTATTAAGCATTATAGGAGGATATGTGTAATCCCATGTGATAATCCCATGTGATTATCTCATGTATCATTACAATCCGGCTAAATCCCAGTTGAATCCCATAAAAAGAAGTTAAATCCCGTTAAAATTAAAAATATCCCATGATAGTCAATTGATTGGTTCACGGTAGAATTTACAGGAACCCCCTAAATATATCATGGGAGAATCCGTGGTTTTCTGTAGATCCCCCCCTTAAACAAATCCAATGAATTATTATTGTCACTATCCTTTGGTAAACTGCAAACATAGCCTAACATAGCCATGAAAAATAGCCATTAATTAAGTTATAGTTGATTTGCCTATTAAAGATGGTGATTTTCCATAGTTATATATAGTTATGTTTCCTTACCAGAGGCTATCCCGTTAAAATCGCCCCGTTTCTTGGTCAACTCCCCCGTTAAAGTCAACCACGCGACCACACTAGGTGGTAGCAAGGCAGCGGTAGAGTACATCCCTGACACTTGGACGAGGGCAGCGGGAGTCTTGCTGGAATCTTTCCCCAAAAAGAGAATACCCTCTGGGAAACTAACATAACTATGGAAAATCACCATGTTTAATGGGAAAATCCACTATAAATGGCAATTTTCAATAGCTATGTATTGAAGATATTGAATATACCTTCTGGTTATTTAACATAGCCATGGAAAATGGCCTATTTATAGATGATTTATGGTGATTTACTTATTAAAAATGGTGATTTCTCATAGTTAGTCCACTTACCCTCTGATTATTTAACGTAGCCATGAAGAATCCCCTATAAATGGAAGTTTTAATGAGAAGGTCCTTCAAAATTAGCAGTTTTCAATAGCTATTGTTAGTTTACCAAAGGGTATATCATTATGTTTTATGTCGGGTATACTGGGATGGAATCTGGGCCAGATGTGGAATTCTGGCTGGATTGTGTGATGGGAAGATGGGCTACAGGCTACATACTGTACTTCTCCATCAAACTGAACATAAAAAATGCATAAACTCTTTTGTACATATGGTGGATGTATGGCGTGGTCGACTTACTTGAGGATTTGCTGAACATCTGACTTTTGGTTAGATCATGTTAGATCCATCTCCTGGAAATCCAAATCTTTGGTCCCCTTTTTGGAGCCTCAGAGCCTCTGCAGGGGTACTGTGTGGTACGTCCATACCCAATTGGGGGTGACTGGGAGCTTCCCACATTCTGTGGCATCATGTTCGTCAATTTACGTTGTTGGCATTTGATGAAAGTTTCTTTCCTTGATTGCAGAAGGAGGCATCCCAGCTATAAACTGGTAGTGTTTCACCCATCCAATTTGCATATATCTATAGGTAAACCGTTTTCCATGGCTTAACTCAGCATTTCTGTTGGTTAAACATAGTCAATCCATCATTTTCGCATATTCTAACGGGAGTTCTCCAATTGTTCTGGCTTCAAACGAAAAATGTGGAGAGATCAATCGCCTAGGCTTTGGGCGATGAGCCCGAGCTGAAGAAGGCGCGGATGGGGATGGACACTGGCGAGCCGTGAGTGGGTGATTTCTCAAATAAATTGATACATACCCTGTGGTTATTTAACATAGCCATGGAAGATGGCTAATTTTGGATGATTTTCCCATCAAAACCTCCATTTATAGGGGATTTTCCATGACTATGTTAAACAACCAGAGGGTAAGTGGAATAAATAGATGTGTTTCCCAAGAATCCACCAAAATACCAAACAATCAATCATATCTGAGTTCAAAATTGACAAGATCATGCTGGAAAATGCTAAAGTCCAACAAGGTGGGACCCCCTAGTTGCAAGTGGCTTGATAAAAACATTCATTTATAATTTGGACTAAGCCCCCGCCCGCTAACAGCATAAAACTGCCCAGGCTACATAGTTATATTCCCCATCAGCCCACGCGTTGACCAGCCCATAAGTCAACTTATCAATCGTTTGGGGGCCTCACCTTGTAAGTGGAATATGTATATATATATATATATTGCATATGATAATGTATGTAAAGTAAATGTAAACGCACTCAGAATGGGATAATAAATTTGATTTCTTGGAGTAATAAATGGCGGATTAGTTCCCAAATGCATGGATATACAATCCCCCATAGACCCGGAGTTGCGCCATTTTTTGAGGAAAAATTGTTTCCACTCCCCATGACTGGCAGTGTCTATGTTACTTGGGGAGATGGCAAATGATGGAATATTCTAACCAGCCAGGAAAACAAATAAATGAATTTTTCGGGGCCAGATTCCAGTTTGCTTCTGTTTGTATATTTTTTGACTTCGAATAAAGTCCACTGTGTGTGGTTTGGATTCGTGGGAATGTCTCATAGTGACTCAATCATTCCCAGTTCAGCATTGATTGAACATGATTGAACCATCTACCCAAGATCCAACCAACAGACCAAGTTCCTGGAAATTTCCATAGATATCCCATAAATCTCATAATTTTCCTATCAAACATCCAAATAGGAGTATCCCGATAAGATGGTTGGTTTCCTCATTAAATCCAATTTAAATCCCAACCCAAGTGACAAGTTCCAGTGGAAGTGAACTGCCATCAAGGCGGGGTCCACGACAAGCCTTGGTGAAGGCTTGGACCCTGCTGTTCTACTTGAGGACTGAGGGAGTCGATGGAGGATGATGGGACTGTTTGTTGGGAAACAACGAGGTTTTGATGGGAAGAGTACGGGGGAACTACCCCCAAATGGCCGAACTTTACAGACGCTCGTGGGCTGGGGGGCAGCTGGGTCCGAAATGAAAGTGGTGGCCGAACTTTTCAGTGTGGTGAATTCTTACAACTATGATTTATCCAGTTTCATGGCCTTAAATCTTCAAGATCTTAAGACTTGTTTCTCTAGACTGCAAGTTATCCGGTTATCCACCCATCAGGTTTGGTATTTTGTCTCAATGATGCAGGTTGGGTTCTGGCAATTGGCTAAGGCCTACAAGCAAATCACGCACCAACATATGCAAAGTGTAGCAATGTGTGGCAAATTCGCAAAATCACACGAAATTACCAGCCGCCAAAAAAACATATCCATGGACGAAATCCGCACCTGCCGTGGATATTCCTCTTTTTGGGCAATGATCCATGACTGCTGGTCTTTGGGCCTCATCCGGTCTGGAGGATGAAGCGTTTGATGTTGATGTTGCTTGGAACCTGGAGCCCAGCTTTCTGGCTACTGTAAGCATGTCAATCCAAAATCCAACTCAACTGAGGTAAAGATAACAAATTAGGATCACTTGTAGGTCAAGATTTGAGGGGTCAATCAATATTCAATGCTTGACGATCCTAAACGCATCCAAACATAATGTTAGTAAAGCTACAGGATCCACTGATCCACCATCCCCAATTTTACCATTTCCATGAGTCCATATGGGTGGTTTATGACGTTGCTTTACTAACATGGTTCGCCATCATTATTAATCACTATTATCCATCATTACAGTGTCAATCACTCTTAATTAATTACTCAAAATAGATCCATAAATTCAACCTCCACATATACATATATATATATATTCAATTATTTATTTTTGGGATTTCTCTTATATTCCATGGTCCCAATTAAGGAAACCCTGCAACCGGTCATGCTTCGGACCCTGTCAGCCTCAGCGCGCGCTTGGCCGCGCTGGGCTTCAGGAGATGGAGCTCATGTGGAAGAAGCCCCGTAGCGGCACTGTGGCAATGGAACATGTCCCAGTTATAGTTGACTTCCCCCATTTTTGATCATTATGATCATTTTATGATGGGGAATTTCCCCAAAATATGGGGCAAACTTCTATTTATGATCATTTTCATCTATTGGAACATTTAACTATAACTGGGAAAATGATCATAAATGGAAGTTAAAAACTTATAGTTGGGACAATGATCAACAATCATGGGAAAACGTCCATTTATGATCATGTATGGGCATTTCCCCATATTTGTTTCTATACTTTCCTAAAATTTCCTCAAATATTCCCATGATTTTCCCATGGAAATCTCCATGTTCCGTGGGGGATCACCCCCGCAACGAGGCTCCTGGCCAAGCGTCAAGGCGCCAGCGCCAACATGGGCGCCTTGTTCAAAGCGCGGCAGCTCAAGGCGCGCACCGGAAGCATGAAACTTGGGGAGTTGGCCATGGTATCATGGAGAAAATTGTATAGTGGGCTAATAGACTACAGTGGCTTAACTGAACTACAATTCTATAAATACGGAGTTGTCATATGAAATGGGAAAATCATGAGATAATTGTGGGAAAATAGTTGCAGCATCTATTAGTGGGAAATCATTGAGTAGTACTTACCGCGAATAATGGGAACATAATGGGTAATCACAAAATATTAGTAATTAGTTTAGTTTAATGGTATAGTCTAGTGGGAATAATGGGATAGAAGAACAATGGGAAAAAATGGGCTAAGAATGGGATAATAACGGGAGAAATGGATTGATTTGGATAGTTCTAATGGGTATAATCATAGGGATGTAATGGGGTGATGATTGGATAATAGTGATTGATCATGTGGTTCAATGGGGTCTACGAATCTTCGTTTTTCTACGTGTCCTTTGTTTGTTCACATCATATAACAAACTATTGGGGAATTTTCATGTCCAACACTTTTTCAGGTGATCTTCATCCCCAAAAAGGGACATCCATCCTAACCCCTGAATATTGGGATATCTTTGAGGAAACCAACTTCTGGAAACCAGCCATTTCGTATTTTTTATTTTGATTTTCTGGATGGCAACCCCCTTTTCAAATAGTATTTGTAGGTATTGATCATAACCATATTCATGACACTTGTAGCAACAAAGATACCCTCTGGTAAACTAACATAGCTATAGAAAATCACCATATTTAATGGGTATATCACCTATAAATGGACATTTTTCCATAGCAAACTGTTAGTTTACCAGAAGGTAGCACAATGTGATACAATGCCCCCAAACCGAATGCAAACACCCCCTTCAAGCACCGAGCCTCCGAGGCGACCAAAAGGGGACGATCCCAAGTGACGATAAGGGGGTGGCGACCAAAAGCACATGAATCAGATCAAGATCAACGTGTTCAAGCTACTATTTTCCATACATTTAAATTATTTTTATATATTTTGGTAGATGAACATCCATAAACCTGGATTTGCGGAAGACGTTTTTCGAATATAGATATAGTTTTTTCCCAATGGGAAATCATCCACTACGACTATGGGAATCTATAGGGACTTGTCCATTTTCTCGTCATTTGGCGCAGGATGAGGTGGATGAGGCTGCGAAGCAGACCACAGACACCCAACAAAAAAAGGCCTATCGACCGAAGGGTTGATCTCCACCAGCTACACAGCTACACAGCGAAACCAGACAAAAATATGGGGATGGGATGGGTCTATTTTGGGAAACCAAGTGTAAAAATGAAGATCAATGTGGTACAGTGTGTTGGCGAAGTTGGTCGATAACACGCATGTTTCACTCTTGGGGTTTATGGTGGATATATCGAACTTCTCAATCGGGTAAAAGTCAGCCAGCAAACATGACTTGGAGGGCACCACATTGTAATGTCAAACACCCCCCGTATGGGCGCCAAACTGAATAGGGTCAGGACAGCAGGGTGTCAAATCGTGTGATTGCTTGTGGGTTTTCAAGTGTTGGGGCAGAAGCCTGACGGGGTGATGACAGGGATATGTATGTATAATAATGATTAAGAATGCATAGTATTATATATGTTTTTTTTGCTCAGAGCCCTTTGATGCCTGTGCGCAGCGGCTCAGCATAACGAATTATATATGATATATATATATATAAATATATATATATATATCTGTGTGCATGTGTGTGTGTGTTTGTCTTATTTTGTTCTTTATATTTGATCAAGTATTGTTTGGTACGTTAATGGTATATAATCCCTTAGTTTTTGCCATGATTGGCAAAACAGATGTCCTTTTCTTTTTTGTTTGTCAAGCAATAGGGGTGCTAACCCCTTTTCCGCAAATGAATAGACGGTGATACATCATATGCCAGACTGGCCCTTCTATTTTTTCCTGAGATTGTTGACCGGATAATAGACTGGCCAGACAGATGGTTTGGTGATTCATGTTTTTTTTTCTTATAATGATGCGTCCTCAAGAATAATGGTCGTTTTTGGCTCTATCATGTAGAAAGTATTATATAATATTATATAGTCACCCTGGAGGGGTTAGATAGAATGTGCGAATTTCAAAACATATTCACTAAATCGGGAAAAAGTTGGACAAACGCGTATTCTATCCACTTTCGCAGTAGCATGATTGTATATGTGTGTATATGTACTTATATATATATATAGACAGAGAGAGGCCCTCGAAGTGCACTGAAAATGGGACAATGTACCCATTATCACATTGTCATAGGTATGTACTTGGAAGGTCTAAGTCTATATTATTCTATATCTAGTTTTGTACTGCTTTGTATATATTGATGCTGCATCATGTGTAATCACACCCATGTAAATACATGCAGCAACACCCAAATAGATAGAAACGTGGGACACCTGGAAATATGAAATAAATAATAACGTCTAGTTCACATCCTGGTTACACACCTTTAACTTTTAGGAAGCTTTTTGGCATCGTCATTGCTATACCCTTGTGGTCGTTGCAGGCTTTGGCTGCCAGCAAGGCTAGGAACGTGGCCTGGGGATGGCAAGGGATGCTGGGCGTAGCCTCTGGGAATCCAACATACCCTCTGGTAAACTATAGTAAACTAACACAACTATGGAAAATCACCATTTTTTATGGGAAAATCAATTACAAATAGCATTAAATAGCCATTTTCAATAGCTACGTTAAAGTACCAGAGGGTAATCACTTCCCCCGTTTTATCTGAAATACCGGCTAGAATGCTTGGATCTATTGGATCTGCTCATCTCTTAGAGGCCGGTGTTTCTTTTAAAGCATTGGGTAGCAGGATGAAAGTCAGGCTTGAAACCCACACTTTGACATGTATGTATTTTGATATTTCTCTGGTTAAATATATGTTGAACATTTATTATATGTATTTTGATATTTCTCTTATTTATCTGGTTAGATATGTTGAACATATATCATTATATACGTATTATGTATGTGTGTTTGCATGTGTGTGTGTGTCCTTTTTACAGGTATTGCAGATAATCAAACATCCAACTCACCGGTTTGCCTAAGGTGGACACCATGAAGAATCACTGAGTCATGTCATGTTTGCTAAGATGGATTCTGTACCCACCCCGTGAGGAACTCTGCCAACATCTGTTTCTATATTTTCCAGGCTCCAGCGGACAACAGAGCATCTTTCTTCATGTCAAGTTGGCAGGTCCGCAGGTGTTGGCCGCGCAAACTGGTAAATTGTTGGGGTTGAACCACCTATTTGAAGGATCTCACCCATAGAAACGATGGACAAAAACCACAAGACGGTTGAATCAAGCGATCCTCAGGAGGGATGCGCAATCTCACAAGATGCAGCATGTTATTTTTAAAGATGAATCTGATCCTTGCAGGACCCCCCCAAGATTTAACATGATGTAACGATTAAAAGTTTGCGTTTCTATCATGTTTCTTTGGAATCAAACTAGCAACGCCTCCTTTTTGGTTGGTTTGGGTTCCAGCACCGGATTCCATGTGCGCCATGGCGCAAACTTTGCCGGGCATGGCGCCTGCCGGCGCGGGCAGATGAGACAACGCATACGTGGCGCAACCTGCTACGGCTGTGCCTGGATGATGGTTACCCTGAGGCAAAGACAGAAAAAAATGTGGAAAGCCAACGGTTTTTTTTAGAAAAAGTATCTATATTCCAAGGATTATATACAGCATGCTACAGTTTTTTAGAGGGACTACTATCCCAAGTTGACTATTAAAATTCACTGGAGCGCAGCTTCCCCGAAAGATCTAGCGATGCAGTTTGGATTTCACAATGGATTGTCAAGCCATTGATCCCTGCAAATCCAGGCCCCAGATAACATCAGAACTCTCGCGTTTTCTGGGTGGTTCCCCTTGATTTTTCCAGCTCTTAACCCCAAAACTGTTGGCCCTTTTGTTAGTTTCATGCACTAGAGTCGGCTCATCCCAATTGGTATGGAGTTACTGACCCGGCAATCTGACTGGGGTGCATCCAACGAATCTAATGGCTTGTTATTTCATATGTGCCATGTTCAAGAGATGGATTATACACGAATATTGGGGGATGGTCATCAATCCATCAATAGGGATTCATATACATAATTCATCATAATTCATATGCTCCTTGTCAGGAATTCCGTTGATGACGGTGGGATGACCATGAATCATTCATCCCAATGTAACAAAAAACATGGCATCATATGCCTATTTCCAAGGCATCAGAACTTGGATGCACAGGAGTCGCTCGGGCATGGCTCAGGTGTGGTACTGTCAGCGGTCCTTGGTTACTGCTTGTGGCGTGGCAGTGCCAGCGTGGAACGTGATGAGCCCAGACGGCTTGCCTGGAACGACGAGAAGCTAAGCTAAGCCAAGTGGTTTCCTTTGCCCACCTTTTAAGAGGAAAATCCCTTACGAATGGATGTTTTTTAATAGGAAAACCAACCATAAATGGAGGGTTAAACATGGTTAAACAGGAAAATCCCCTATACATGGACCTTTTTGATGGAAAGACATCAGCTATAAATGGAGACTATATAATGGGAACATCATCTATAAATTGATATATAAATTGTGAATTTTCCAGCATTTCCGTGTTTGATTACCGGATAGGTAGTCGGTGAAATTTAAGATTTTCCCAACGGGAAGTCCACTGTTTGGCGAAGTTGCTGGGAATATTGCATTTTCACTTTCCAAACTTTTAGAATTGATGAGCAAATTAAGTAGCTACCTAAGCTAACCACCAAACTAGCTAACTGACTAACTAGCTAACCAAGTAAGTACAAGTAAGTAACGAACTGTCCATTTGTTGTACGTCTCCAAGTTACTGCAAGCTAGATTGCCGTAGCGATCTTGCCATTTTTCCCTGTCAACATGGGGCAAAAAGACTGCAATGTTTAATGCAAAGGACATAGTAGGGAAAATGAGGTTTCAAGCAGGCGTTTCCCCTATATTTTCCAGACAGAGCCATGTATTTTCTCAGGTAAACATGTGAAAGACCACATGCCACGCGTGTTTGTCTTCTGCGCTTTTGCATGGACAATGTGTGAAAAAATGGGTCCTGGGTCCTGCTCCCCACCGCGTCCGAGGACGCTGTCGCAGATGCCAGCCATCATCAACCTGTTTCGAACACCGAGTTGTAGCGGTAATTGGCAAGAGGCAGTGTCAATTACCAGGACTATCGTCACTTTGGCTGAGAGGTTGAATCCCATGTTGGTTTCGAAGACAGTTTGTTTTTGAGTTTGGGACAGTACTCGCACTCTGGTAAAACCCAATCATTGATCATCTTCCAACTGGGGATGTTGTAATTGCTTGATTTGCAGTGTGCCTTTTCGAAGTCAGTGTGCCTGCGGGAGCAATTGGATATAAGTGGCTCACCCGCCGTTGTTAATTATGCTAGAGCCATGGATACCTTGCTATGCAGTATATAACTGCATGGGTTATATTATGGTCATTCTCTAGCTACTCGTACTATTTAAGTGGGATGCGCATCCAAGCAGTCCGTTTGTTTGTTCTCCTCGTGTTCAGAAAGTGTCTCAGGCATTGACTGGTATGATCACTGAAGCCCATTTTCCGAGCTATCAGCAGGGCCTACCCTCTGGTAAACTAACATAACTATGGAAAATCACCATTTTTAATGGGAAAATCCACTATTTCTATGGCCATTTTCAATAGCAAACTGTTAGTTTACCGGAGGGTAACCCTGGTCAACAAGTTTTACTACAAGGTGGTGTCCGATAGCTAAGTTGGTTGATAAGTCCAGTAACTATATACGTCTATGGCAGATACATCTATAGTTGGTGGGATTTATAGACAAACCTATAGCCGGAGGGGGGCACTACCATTGGTAGCATGGGTGATTCTCGTTTGTAACTGGGTCACGTGCCCCTATATACTAACCACAAAAATTCAGTGGGATGATTCTGAGTGCTGTGCTAAGGTCGGTCTGATGATTTCGGGTTGCACCTTCGTGGCTTTCTTGTTCCTAACCGCCACTTGTGGCTTTGACATCGCTTCTTGGTTTCCACTAAATTTGTGCTACACCAGGGTGATGTTGGTTTTTCAACAGCTACAAACTCCATGAACTAAATAAAGTTATACATATGTATATATACATATATATATATATACATGATATGTATATTCCATACACATCCTTAAACTGCAAAGGAACACATATTAGTGATTAGTGACATAAACTGACTTAAGCTAATAAACTGGGGCACCGCCCTGCATGGCCACCGTTTCTTGTAGTGTTTGAGTTTATTTGTGCGTTTTCGGCAATCTTAGCAGTTTTGCTTCGGCTGACAGAGGGTTCCATAGCCACGGCAGCTATTTTGAAATCCATGAGAATGTACTTGAACATCTCAAACACAGTCAGTGCTACTTGAAAACTTCGGAAGTCAGTGCTGCGGTTTCCAAGAGCTTCTTCTTCTTCTTCTTCTTCTTGGTAGGAGCACGTGGGACGTTGAAGTCGGTATGTGATCAATGGCTTCAGTTACCTAAATTGGAGGTAACTACCATACCTGAGGCCTATGTAAGGGCTTTCAGGGGACCTACCCCCGCAAGTCCTATATATGGTCTTATATGGTGCCCGGTGCCACTAGGATCCTTTTGACTTCTGATGGGTTCATCTAGTGCCAGCCGGTTCAGTGCTCGAGGTTCCCAAGAAGCTGGATCCAGGTAAGAAGCTGGTCTTGCTGGCGGAACTGATGGCATCTTGGCGGCCGCTGGCTGTTGCGGTGTTTATCTGCAGAATGTTGGGGAAATGATGGGAAAAAAAAATGATAAATGGGGGTTTCAGGGCGTATATGTTTGTATGTTGCCTGTTATGATTTTGTGTTGGGTTTCAATGTTTCATCTTCGCCTTTGATGTTTTTTCAGGTGGGGTTTTGGGGGTAATTTTGATGCTAAAATGATGTGTCAATGTTTGGTTCAGATGAGGGGGTCAATTGTCTAGACTTTTGTGGTTTATGTTTGGTTTTGGGCGGGTGATTAGGTCATGATACAATTTACAGTATTAAGCTATTGAAATTTATCCTCTCCAAGTTCCTATTCCATCCCACCACCATTCAATAACTCTCACTGGTGAATGTGGCAGTTCATTTCCTTTCTTTTGTTGTCTGATTGCTCCTGCCAACAGATGATGATTTTTCAACATTGTGTTCATCTCTCCGAGTCTTTCCCACATTGATGATGTCTCTGTCAACCAAGTTTCCATGCATTGTTTGGAGGATGTTAAACCTAACATACGCATATACTATTACTCCTCTTACTTTGCTTTCTTCTTTGAACCGGTTGATTACTGTTTCCCAGAATTCATTGTCATCATCTAGGAAGGCATAGGAATGCAGCATTTTCAAGATTGGCCACGGCGGATTTCCATCCTTCAGATTTCTGGCATGACTTGAAAGATTCATAAGTCGGGATGGGTTAAAACCTATGATACCCAGGGTACCGGAGTTTTGACTCATGGCCATAGATTCCGTTCATTCAACATATCGGAATTTCATATGGCGCCATGATATGGAGGTTTCCTAAAATAGGGGTACCCCCAAATCATCCATTTTAATAGTATTTTCATGTATTTTCCATTATAAACCATCCATTTTTGGGTACCCCCATTTTAGGAAACCACCATATGTCGGCCCCAAACCGGGCAAGTTCCAAGGTATCGTTCCTGGTGGGCTGGAGCATGTCCAAAGCTGCCATGTCCCAACTCCCAGCAGACACGCACTGGCACGTCTTCCTACCGGAGGATTGGCACCAGGTTCGGGGAGTGTTCGCCACGGGGTCAACGTTGCGGAGTGTTTCGATATCGAATACTTATAACAAACTACATTTGGGCTATTTTGGGGTACATGTACGTCAACATTCCATAGGTGCGGAACCTGGGATATGTAGAGACATTTATTCTTATATATCCCTAGAATATCCTAGAATGGCAGTATTGTCGTCATGAATTTACCGCTTGGGATGAGATAGACCACCAACCAATCTACTGTTTGCGACAGTTCCTTTTTTTGTGCTTGTGGTGGATGATGACCAACAGACGGACGTTGCAAAAGTTTAGATACTTCTTCTGGCCTGCAGTGGGTGCGGGGTGAAGGTGATGCAGTGCACCTACATTCACACCATTGGCTTTCCTGAGTCGTTCTTTCCTCTTCATGCTGGAATAGACTTGCCCGAGAAAGAAAAGACGCAGAGGATGGAATACTATTTATCTTTGCTTCTGGGTTCGCGTAGTGGATGCTGATGGGTGGTTGTGGATGCTGGGTTGTGAGCATGGCGATTTGGAACTTATGGTGACAATTTCTTTCAGAGAGAGGATTTCCAGGAACACAAACCACCTACACAACAATCATTGGTTTGTGGTTTGGCAAATCATGGTAAATCTATATAGTCACTTAGGGTTCTTGTGGACGTTCGTAGTATGCCTCTTCAAAGGCAAACATATAGCAGTGCAACCTTTTTTGTTGGCTGCATTTGGATTCTGATAATTGTTTCCGTCATGCACATTTTATTCTTTGATGCCTGCTGAAAAAGATGACAATCCTGGCAGCTCAATCATAAAGAGTGTATATACATTTCACCCTATACTACCGTGTTGCTATGGCTCAAGAAAAACAGGAGTGTAAACTTGTGTTATCGTGGTTGATACACCTGTAAAACAGGTTATCAGCCGTAAGCTCATTTTCTCTCTTTGGTAGGAATGTCTGCCCCCTCAGGTACTTCCCCTGAGGGCAACGGGTCATCTCCCTCTGATGCAGCCATGGCACATCCCGTGACGTTACGTATCGCAAATAGTCCCTTTTCAGTTGATATCAGCACCCCGCCTTCATCCGATAAATCCAGGAGCCTAAGGGAACGACGATCACTGCCTCCGTTGCAGAACGCAGTTGTGCCTTCTCACGCAGGTTTCAACCACCGTGGTCTTGCTCCCGAAGCTCCCCGGGAGGGCGGGCCGATGTCTCGAAGTTTGAACCAAATGAATGTGACCAATCACTTTCAGGAGAATGTTCATGTTGATCATCCTCAGGTGAATTTCGTCAATCAAAGCGTGCATTTGCATTCACAGGACCCCGCAATGACAAGCCTTGTGGAAGCAACGGCCGAGATCCGCCACCGTGAGATTTTGACTCAGGCTGAATCCCGAGCCCAAGCCGTGCATGACGCCCGCACCGAGGAACTTATGGAAGCCCTTCGAGTACATGAGAGTAATGAACAACAGAGGGTCAAAGCTGTTATCCAGTCAAATGAAGACGTGTTGAACCGAGAGGGACATTTGTATAGGGAGACTATTAAGCATGAGGCACAAGAGCACCTTCGCCAACAACAGGCTCACATGCATGAGAAAGTTCAGGCCTACCAGAGAGTTGTAGATGCTAATCATCGTCAATCAATCTCAAGTAAAGAAATGGANCCTTCGCCAACAACAGGCTCACATGCATGAGAAAGTTCAGGCCTACCAGAGAGTTGTAGATGCTAATCATCGTCAATCAATCTCAAGTAAAGAAATGGAAATTCAGGAGTTGAAGCGTAAGGCTGAAGAGGATCGTCGTGTTCAAAATGAACGGATTGCTCAGTTGGAGCAAATGGTTCAAGCACAATTGCAACATAATTTGAAGTTGCAGAGCATGATTGATTCCCAGCTCGCTCAGGCTCGTCCGGCTCCGGTCGTGGAGACTGCCACTGAGGTCTTGCCTNGAGCATGATTGATTCCCAGCTCGCTCAGGCTCGTCCGGCTCCGGTCGTGGAGACTGCCACTGAGGTCTTGCCTCCGAGGACAACCGTTGCTGCTGCCCTCTCATCCCAGACTGCCAAGGCATCAGCTGTTCCACCACCCATGCGTCCTAATGCCCCGACATTCATCCCGAATGGTAGTGGTCGTGTACTCGGTAGAGAGGATGGAGATATCGACATCACCTATATTAATCCCAGATTTAAGACGCCTGTGCCACCGAAGACGGAAGCCAGACGCTCTCCGGGAGGGGAAGCCGATTTTACTCCAAACTATGAACCTCCTACTTCACCTTCAGAGCCGAACCAACCGACTGAGGCTTATGGTGACGGTCCGTGGGACACCAATCCCTTCGATCACGGAGACGACAACGGGGACGGAGATGACGGGGACAAGTCCGGTAAGGGCGGTAGGGATGACAGGAAGGGGAATGGCAATCCCGGGGATGATCCTCCTAATCCTCCTGATCCTCCAAAGGGTTCTGGGGATAAGAAGGACAAGAAAGATCCTAAGGACAAGAAGAAAAAGCCGTCCAAGGGATCCAATCCTCCGGATGATGATGGTGACGATGGAGATGGGGGTAATTCAGATGACAGTGATGAGAAGTTCCGGAAACGCATGATCAAGTTTTTGGGAGGATCCTTTGAATCGNTGGAGATGGGGGTAATTCAGATGACAGTGATGAGAAGTTCCGGAAACGCATGATCAAGTTTTTGGGAGGATCCTTTGAATCGAAGTCAGATGATAAGCCCAAGATCAAAGAAGCCGACACAATCAAGGTCCCTGGTTTCCCATTGGCTGAGACCTACCGTAACTGGAGAATCAAAACCCGTGAAGCAGTAGTTGCAGCATCTACCGATCCTGACAAAGCCTTCGAGTGGATTAGTGAGACTTGGAAAGAGAGTCAAACACTTGAAGCGCTCCGAAAGGTTGCGCCGTTTGCAACATTGGATGCCAAGCTACTGTCAGCTCTTACCAATATTATCACGGGTGACTTCGGTAGGAAGGTTGATACCTTTAAGGAANGTCAGCTCTTACCAATATTATCACGGGTGACTTCGGTAGGAAGGTTGATACCTTTAAGGAAACCGAGGCGACGGCCGGTCGGATTGTGAGAGGACGTCAAGTACTGTTCATGTTGCACGATCACTTCAGTACCAACATCAAACACGGTGCAACATACGCCCTTCAAGATCTGTTCAGTGTTCAGTTGAGGGGAGACAACTTGAAGTCATTCATATCCAACTGGGATCAAGTATTGGCCGGGAGATCAGACAAATTCCTGATGGATCCGTTCTTGAGACTCTCTTCTACAAACAAGTGAAGAATTGTAGGGCCATTCAACATGACATGAACGAATATCATCGAGCCGAAGAAGGCGATGAGAAAAGAACGTATGATTTCCTAGTTTCTGCTGTACGACGCCATTTGGACCGTGAACGGCTTGAGGCGAATCGAGATCGAGTTGCCAAAGGTCTGTCCGGTGCCGGTCGCCCCTCCGCACCAGCTGTCGAGNGAATCGAGATCGAGTTGCCAAAGGTCTGTCCGGTGCCGGTCGCCCCTCCGCACCAGCTGTCGAGGGCAAGACGGGCTTCATCCCCAAAGGGTATTGTGTGGCATGGAATAAGGGAAGTTGTACTAAAGACAACTGTACGTACAAGCATGAGGTTCCCAAGCCACGTGATAAGAGTCGAAAGCCTAGCAACCCAAGAGGTCGATCATCAGACCGTTCCAAATCCCCAAAGGGGAAAGGGAATAAGCCCAAGCAGTGTAAGTTTTGGAAACAGGGCCGTTGTGATCGTGGTGAGAATTGCAAGTTTTCTCATGAGGGTCCCGCTGGCAAGCCTAGACAAGCNTGGTCAACGATAGTGAACTCCCTGATGATTATGGCTATTACTCGGACAACCCAATCCGAATGATCACTGCAAATGGTGAGAGTTCATCAGCAAAACAAGGACGAGTATTTGTGCCGAAATTGGGAAAGACTATCGATCCCTATCTTGTCAAGAGTACTCCACCTGTGATTTCAGTTGGGATGCGATGCATAGATGATGGCTATGACTTTGTGTGGCGAGGATCAAACGGGGAAAGCCCATACATGGTCAAACCAAATGGGGACCGAATTGAACTGGTTGTCAAAGATTATGTTCCTTACCTTGCAAACAATTCAGCAAAGATCGCAGCTCCTTCCCCAGTTCGCAGACCCAGTGTGACCTTACCCGCATCTGAAGAGGCACAACAATCCCCCGAGCCAGATGGAGATATCGAGATCATCGGTGATGAACCCATCGAAGCTCTGGAACCTCAGCCTGATGAAGACAGGGCTGACAAGGATGTTGATGCCGACCGGGAGGTTGAGCCACCAAGTGAACCAAGATCGAAAGGTAGTAGCAGTCATGTCCAGGATGACGATGTTGAAGAGAAAAGATCTTTGGGAGAGAAGGCATTGCGTGAAGAAGCTAAGTCTATTCAGCACATGCTCACCCATATTCCAAAGAATCCCTTCTGTGACATTTGTCAAAGGGCTAAGATGTTCAAACCGCCTTCGTATTCCGTTGGAGGCTCAACCAAAGTTGATGCAGAGAATTTTGGGGATCACATTACTGCAGATTTTCTCGTGACAAGAGATGAGGAAGAAGTTGGGATCGACGATGAGAAAACCGCTCTGGTTGTGAAAGATNGAGAATTTTGGGGATCACATTACTGCAGATTTTCTCGTGACAAGAGATGAGGAAGAAGTTGGGATCGACGATGAGAAAACCGCTCTGGTTGTGAAAGATATAGCTACCGGTTTCATGTATGTTTACCCCAATGCAAGGCGTACTACAAATGCCGCNAGTTGGGATCGACGATGAGAAAACCGCTCTGGTTGTGAAAGATATAGCTACCGGTTTCATGTATGTTTACCCCAATGCAAGGCGTACTACAAATGCCGCCGTCTTGGCGATGAAACACTTTGTCGGACATACTGAGAAGATTGGAGTCTTTTACAGCGACAATGCACCTGAGTTGATTTCAGCAATGAAAATCCTCAATTGTCGTCATGTCTTAAGTAGAGACTATATCTCACAGTCCAACGCTAAAGCCGAGCGTGCTGTCAGGTCAGTGTTAGAAGGTACACGAGTCAACTTGCTTCAAGCTGGACTCAATCATTGGCATTGGCCTCACGCTGCCAGACATTGGTGTTTCATGCAGAATGTAGTCGCCCGGGGGGACGGACCGACACCATGGGAATTGAGATTTGGATCAAAGTTTGAAGGACCATTGTTTCCTTTTGGATGTTTGGTGGATTATTGGAATGGCCCTCGAAAGAAGAACAAAGAGGGACTCCGTTTC
>BGPT01000760.1:77648-111616 GCA_003297045.1 Symbiodinium sp. clade C Y103
CGCGCATCCAAGCTCGCTCATCCCAGCAGCTCTTGCATCTAAGCTCACTCATCCCCAGCGGCTCCTTCCCCATACCATTTCCAACCACCCACTCCCTTTTGCGCCTACGCCGTCCGCAGCCGTCCGCGCATCCAAGCTCGCTCATCTCCAGCGGCTCCTTCTCCCCAAATTTCCAGCCACTCCCTTGCACCCACGCCGTCCGCAGCCGTCGGCGCATCCAAGCTCGCTCATATGCAGCGGCCCCTGCTCCCTACCCGTATCCGCCCACTCCCTTGCACCCGCCCCGTCCGCAGCCGTCCGCACATCCAAGCTCGCTCATATCCAGCAGCTCTTTCTCCCGAACAATTTTCCACCGACTCCCTTGCAACCACGCCGTCCGCACCCGTCCGCGCTACCACTCCTTTGCACCCACACCGTCCGCACCCGTCCGCGCTACCACTCCTTTGCACCCACACCGTCCGCACCCGTCCGCGCATCCAAGCTCGCTCATCCCCAGCGGCTCCTCTACTCATCAATTTCCAATCCCTTGCACCCACGCCGTCCGCAGCCGTCCGCGCATCCAAGCTCGCTCATCCCCACCGCCTCCTTCTCCCTACCAATTTCCACCCACTCCCTTGCNCGGCTCCCTTTCCCTATACCCATTTCCACCCACTCCCTTGCACCCACGCCATCCGCAGCCGTCCGCAATCCAAGCCCACTTATTTCCAGTGGCTCCTTCTAAGGCTACCCATTTCCACCCACCCCCCCTTGCGCCCACGCCGTCCCCGCATCTAAGCTCGCTCATCCCCAGCGGCTCCTTCTCCCCATCCATTTCCATCCACTCCCTTGCATCCACGCCGTCCGCAGCCGTCCGCGCATCCAGGCCCGCTTATCCACAGCGGCTCCTTCACTCTATCATTCCCATGCCGCCTGCGCATCCAAGTCGCTCATCCCCAGCGGCTCCTTCTCCGCACCCATTTCCATTCACTCCCTTGCGCCAACGCCGTCCGCAGCCATCCGTCATCCAAGCTCGCTCATCCCCAGCGGCTCCTTTTTCCACCCAGTCCCTTGCACCTACGCCGTCCGCAGCCGTCCGCGCACCCAAGCTCGCTCATCCCCAGCGGCTCCTTTTTCCACCCAGTCCCTTGCACCTACGCCGTCCGCAGCCGTCCGCGCACCCAAGCTCGCTCATCCCCAGCGGCTCTTTCTCACTACCCATTTCCACCCAGTCCCTTGCACCTACGCCGTCCGCAGCCGTCCGCGCATCAAAGCTCGCTGATTCCCAGCGGCTCCTTCTCTCCACCCTTTTCCACCACCCACTCCCTTGCACCCCTGCCGTCCGCAGCCGTCCGCGCATCCGAGCTCGCTCATCCCCAGCGGCTCCTTCTCTCCACCCATTTACACCCACTCCTTTGCACCCACGCCGTCCGCAGCCGTCCGCGCATCCGAGCTCGCTCATCCCCAGCGGCTCTTTCTCCCCCATTTCCACCTACTCCTTTGCACCCACGCCGTCCGCAGCCGTCCGCGCATCCGAGCTCGCTCATCCCCAGCAGCTGTTTCTCCCCACCCATTTCCACCTACTCCCTTGCACCCACACCGTCGCAGCCGTCCGCGCATCCAAGCTCGCTCATCCCCAGCGGCTCCTTCTCACTACCCATTTCCACCCACTCCCTTGCACCCACGCCGTCCGCAGCCGTCCGCGCACCCAAGCTCGCTCATCCCCAGCGGCTCCTATTTCCACCCATTTCCACCACCTACTCTTTTGCACCCACGTCGTCCGCAGCCGTCCGCGCATCCGAGCTCGCTCATCCCCCAGCGGCTCCTTCTCCCCACCCATTTCCACCTACTCCCTTGCACCCACGCCGTCCGCAGCCGTACGCGCATCCGAGCTCGCTCATCCCCAGCGGCTCCTTCTCCCCACCCATTTCCACCTATAGTCCCTCGCACCGACGCCGTCCGCAGCCGTCCGCGCATCCAAGCTCGCTCANGCTCGCTCATCCCCAGCGGCTCCTTCTCCCCACCCATTTCCACCTATAGTCCCTCGCACCGACGCCGTCCGCAGCCGTCCGCGCATCCAAGCTCGCTCATCCCAAGCGGCTTTTCTTCCCACCCATTTCCACCCACTCCCTTGCACCCACGCCGTCCGCAGCCGTCCGCGCATCCGAGCTCGCTCATCCCGAGCGGCTCCTTCTCCCCACCCATTTCCACCCACTCCTTTGCACCCACGCCGTCCGCAGCCGTCCGCGCATCCGAGCTCGCTCATCCCCAGCGGCTCTTTCTCCCTACCCATTTCCACCTACCCCCTTGCACCCACGCCGTCCGCAACCCATTTCCAGCCACTCCCTTGCACCCACGCCGTCCGCAGCCGTCCGCGCATCCGAGCTCGCTCATCCCCAGCGGCTCTTCTTCCCACCCATTTCCACCCACTCCCTTGCATCCACGCCGTCCGCAGCCGTCCGCGCATCCAAGCTCGCTCATCCCCCAGCAGCTCTTTCTCCCCACCCATTTCCACCTACTCCCTTGCACCCACACCGTCTGCAGCCCATTTCCACCCACTCCCTTGCACCCACGCCGTCCGCAGCCGTCCGCGCATCCAAGCTCGCTTATCCCCAGCGGCTCTTCTTCCCACCAATTTTCAGCCACTCCCTTGCACCCACGCAGTTCGCAGCCGTCCGCGCATCCGAGCTCGCTCCTTCCCCAGCAGCTCCTTCTCCCCACCCATTTCCACCTACTCCCTCGCACNGCAGCCGTCCGCGCATCCGAGCTCGCTCCTTCCCCAGCAGCTCCTTCTCCCCACCCATTTCCACCTACTCCCTCGCACCCCAGCGTCCGCAGCCGTCCGAAGCTCGCTCAGCCCCAACGGCTCTTCTTCCCACCCATTTCCACCCACTCCCTTCCACCCACGCCGTCCGCAGCCGTCCGCGCATCCAAGCTCACTCATCCCCCAGCGGCCCCTTTTCACTACCCATGTCCACCCACTCCCTTGCACCCACGCCGTCCGCAGCCGTCCGCACATCCAAGCTCGCTCATCCCCAGCGGCTTTTCTCCCTACCCATTTCCACCCACTCCCTTGCACCCGCCGTCCGCAGCCGTCCGCGCATCCAAGCTCGCTCATCCCCGGCGGCTCCTTCTCCCTACCCATTTCCACCCATGCCGTCCGCAGCCGTCCGCGCATCNNNNCCCCAGCGGCTCCTTCTCACTACCCATTTCCACCCACTCCCTTGCACCCACGCCGTCCGCAGCCGTCCGCGCATCCAAGCTCGCTCATCCCCAGCGGCTTTTCCCCAACCATTTCCACCCACTCCCTTGCGCCCACGCCGTCCGCAGCTGCCGCGCATCCAAGCTCGCTCATCTCCGGCGGCTCCTTCTCCCTACCCATTTCCACCCACTCCCTTGCGCCCACGCCGTCCGCAGCCGTCCGCGCATCCAAGCTCGCTCATCCCCGTGTCAGTACCCATTTCCATCCACTCCCTTGCACCCATGCCGTCCGCAGCCGTCCGCGCATCCAAGCTCGCTCATCCCCGGCGGCTCCTTCTCCCTACCCATTTCCNCCCTTTCCCTTCCTTTCCCTTTCTCCCTTCCTTTCCCTTCCCTTCCCGTTCCTTTCCCTTCCTTTCCCTTCCTTTCCCTTTCTTTCCCTTCCTTTCCATCCCTTTCCCTTCCTCTCCCATCCTCTCCCTTCCTGTCCGTTCCTTTCCCTTCCTTTCCCTTCCTTTCCCTTCCTTTCCCTTCCTCTCCCTTGCAGCCACACCGTCCGCACACCACCGTTCAAATCAGCTCGCTCCCCACGCGGTTTAATGACTAAACGAGAACCCAAGCATCGAAGATGCTTTTGGGAAAAAGGAACTGGACTTGCAGGTTGGGACAATTTGCTTGGTGTTTTCACATCGTTTTCACATCGAGGTTTCTTCATGGCTTTTGGGAAATTCATCCAGTTATTGAGATGAGATGCCTGGAACATGGCCCATGAACGTAGATGATTTAAACATTAAATTTACCTATGAATTTACTGGTGATTTTCCAGGGCTATGGTGAATTACTGGTGATGTTCCAGAGCTATGGTAAATTAATGTAAATTACCCGTGGGTCAATGTGGATGTTGGTGGTCAGCCCTTGTCATTATTGGAGGGGCGTCAGATTTGTGGGGGGGAGTTGGAGATATGGTCGTGCACTCAGAATGAATGGTAACAGGAATATAGTACCTTCTGGGAAGTTAACATGGCTATTGAAAATTGCCATTGATAGTTGGTTTACCTGTTAAAGATGATGATTTTCCATAGCTATGTTAGTCTACCAGAGGGTAATGATTGTGACTAGCGATATCTGGAAAGTTGGGGGGTTGGGTAAGTTGGTGAAAAAATCAGAAAATGGAGGTTTCACCAGGAAAATGAAGGGAGTTCTACCATTGATATCTTGTTCCCGTCCACCAGGCAGAGTTTTCTTGGGGATTCAACCCCCCGCATTTCGGTGACACCACAAAAGTAGATGGTTGAGACATTCACAGATGACTCATACAAGCAAGATTCTTTTTTCAATACACCAAAATGGGTAAGTTGAGTAAGTTGATTACTGGTTGGATATGCACAGATAGATTATGACAACTTGCTGGTTGTTGGGTTCGTACAAATATGTGTGGAGTATTGACATGAAAAATGGGGTTTCCATCCCTACAGATGGGATATTCCTCCACGCATATTTCTATGGGGGGGTTGAAGCAACCCAGCTGGCCACGACCTTGGTATTGTAACGTCAAAACCTGGGCCCTAGGTGATGGGCCTGTCTCAAGAAATCACCAAGAAATGTGGAATCTGTTGAAAATTACCACAACTTGAAGCCTATTCCCAATGATTGGACCAACTGAGATATCTTTTTTGACTCATAAACTGCCCTAGTTGGATATGGGTCAAGATGATATTGGGCCTCCAATTTTTTCGGTGAGGTCGATGGGCATTGCGATGGCAAGGAAGTCTGGGGCTATCAGGTCAAGGACAGAAACGCTCGAGATGTTCGCCAGATTTTTCTATGTGGAATGGTAAGTTGTCTATAAACCATACATACGCATACAGAAGCCATACACAACCTGTGTATAAACTATGTAATTATGAACTATATATATATATATCTACCTATCTATCTATATATATATATATACATACATACATCCCATACATAATCCGTCTACTGCCCGAACATTGTGGTTCTTCCCCACTAACGATTGGTGAATGGAGCAGAAGACGTTGTGAGAATCGCTGCAGCCATGGAAAAAACATTGGGGAAAACCAGGTGCCCCTTTACAACTGGGAGATTTGGGTCAGTGGCACTTAGTTTGAGCAAAGAACTCCACGCATTACCCTCTGGTATATAGCAAAGCTATGGACAATGGCCCATGAAAGTAGATGATTTACCTATTTAGAATAGCGGCTTTCCATAGCAAGTCATTACCAGAGGATACGGTACCATCCAAAATTTCATGGGAATATGTGACAATATATTGCATTACATAACCGTATATTTCCCATCTTAAAGATGGGCTTCTATATTCCCATCACATATTGGATCAGCTCGGATTTGGGCACCCCAATCTCGGATCGACTCGCATCTTGAATTTCCCTCTAAAAACCCTCTACAGTAATCATGAATTCACCAGATCTTGAATTCAAACTCTAAAAAGTCAGAAATTTCCTGCAGGTCCCATGAAATCCCAGCTCCCATGAGATCCTGAAAGAAATTCTCCAGGACATGATGGCCTGGCCCGCCTCGCAGTGTTGCAGTGACTTTCCCTCCACCATGTGTGAGAAGAACTCCGCTTTTGCTTCAGATTTTTTAAAAGGCCACCGGAAATGAAGAGTTAGAGATGGACTGAGATTTATGATGATTTATGGTTCTCCATGGCTACTGTAATGATAGTTAAATGGATTGTTGTTTTGTTTTACGGCCGGCCATTATGGGCATTATAACTATAGTTAGATGGGATGTAAGCAGCTTGACACACCCAGAAAATGGATGGGTTTGTCTGAATTCCATCCAATGTTTGCTCATCATTTTCTCATTAGATTGGACTTTTGGGGATATGATATACCCCCATTTTCAGACAACTCCGGAGATGGTGTCTTGTTTTTTTTTTTCCAAAAACAAACAATTTGCCACCAGAAATGAATAGCGAGATAGACTAAGATTTATGCTTGTTAACGGCTATTGGAAATCGATTAAGTAAGATTAAGTAAGATTAAGTAAGACGAGCTAAGATTAAGTAAGATTTATCAATGGTTTTTGGAACTATAGCTAGATAGGCTATAAACCATTTCATGGCTTTGGTACCTCAAACAATTCGGGGACACGTCCATTCCATCCATCGGACATGGGGAATCCATGGCTGAGAACTGCGCAGGGGATGGTGATGTTCTTTTATTTTCCAACCAGAAATCGATATTTACATGTATATATTTGCATTCAAATAGTATGTTGAATATACAAGTAAATACATAGATCAATAAATAGATAGACAAACACATAGATAAAAAAAATATGTATCGGTAATCTTGAATCTTTGACGCACCAAGGAACGTGAAGGCCATGACACCATGCAAAAGCGCCAGCGACTTTCTACCGGAGGCCTACTCCTATGCTTGGTGCGACCTCAGTGCCAGCAACGTTTCCCCGGAGACTTGTGACGCTACGGCCGATTGCAAGGAGGACTGGGGTGTCGACCTGGACATTGGGATGATTTGATGGATCAGATATATGGGAATCATGGCGGTTCCCAGCTTTTTGGCAGTGGTAAATTCTACACCACTAGAAGTTAAACCTTTAGCAGGGCAGATAGGAGCCAACCAGGTAATGATGATTGTTCAGTAGTCTTTTTTCCCTGGGAAATGGGGGATTGAGTGAGTTGACTTTATCAGAAAATGGACCTAAAATTCCAGGGCAAAATCAGGAAATCACCAGAATTGTTCGGAAATCTACAGGAAGATTCGGAAATCCATTGGTTTATCATCAACTCCCCTTTCAAATTCCCAAATGACCATGGTTCATATGGGATTTCACCAATCCACCCGTCTTAGTGGTTGCTGGTGGTCAATAACCCCGAAAATGAAGCCCTATTATTGCGGAGGTTAAGCTTTGTGCAAAAAATGTCGCATTCCCATATTTTCTCGAAAAAAAACACCGATGCGACAGAGGAGTTTGGCTCCTGCAACTGCAAAAGCGAGAGCTCTTGCAAGACTTTGGGTGGTATCTTCATGGGCACCACTTGCCAGGAGGAACTGAGTGGCTTGGAATCTCTGAAAATTCGGCAGTTTGTAACCAGAGTTTTTGGGAAAAACCAACCATATACATATATAAGGTACATATTTATATGTATATATATATATATATGCAAATAATGAGGTATAGCATCAACATGATCTTTGACAGGCCTGTTTGTCCAAACACGAAAAGCCCAAAATATGGCAACCCATGAAGGACAGGACGATTTAACTGGGCATAGAACCTTACATACCACCTGGTATACTTGCCGTTGCTTGAAGGACAGGATGGTTATATTGGTATATAAAGGGACATGCAGCCAACGATGAGATATTTGGCTGTGCCTGAAAATGGATTTCCCACCAATTGATGGCAAATTCATCTGGAATATGATGATAAACCATGGGACTTGGCGGGGGACTTGAGGCTAGCCTATTTTCGGACAAACCCACGTATTTGATTATTCTTCTAACCACGAACTGGTCGTTTATGAGCTAGACTTTCTCAAAATCTCACCAGAACTGGGGAATCGACAGGGAAGAGGTTGGGTTTGTCTGAACATTTTGGGAAGCACACGCACTTGTGTATTTTTCAATGGTTGATAGGTTTTTCTGTTTTTTGCAATTGTTTCCAATCTTTGAAAACTGTTTGATCGCAATTTTTGCAAGTTCAAATTGCCACAAGTTGGGGGCCTATTGCCAATGTTTGGATACAACCACATACATATGTGTTTGATTTTTTAACCCACAACCTTCCTTGGTTGAATATGGGTAAGACTTCGTAGGCCTCCAAAAAGGATGGTTTAGTAGAAAAGATCATTTCATTGGTACTGCAATGAAATGACCCATACCCATTAATTTGGGAGATTAATCCCAATTCATGCTGATTCATACATATTCTTTCCTTTTGCCACTTTTGAGTATGCCACATTTTTCCGTTTTCGGGAAACCCCAAGTTTGACCCATATTGGCAACTTTGGCATATGCATTGTGTAAAACCCCTAAGCCCAAATGAGTTGGGATCATAATCCTGAACTCAACCAATTACTGTCCACATTTCCGAAAGCTCTGGGAGCTTAATCCTCAACTTATCAGGAACAGTCTGGGTAATACTGATGTTCATTCCAATTATATTTATTGTTCTTACTCTTTCTACCACCATTATTTTCATTGGCATGATGATCTTTCCTATTCTTGCTACACATAACTTGTATTGCTTTTACTGTTTGGATTTGGGATCCGAATCCCCAGCTTGCCCTTCGGGTAGTTTACATAGCTGCGAACAACCAACCATGTTCGATGATTTTCCCAGCTATAAACCTCCATTTCCGGTGGATTCTCCCATGGTTTCCATTATTTTCCCATGGATTTTCCCATGGATTTTGCCCAAAAATCCCAGAAGATGCCTCCATCTTTCCACCATGGCCGGGCCAGGTCTCTGGTACCCCGGCATTCATCGAGCCGTCGAAGAAGCCCTGGAGAAAGGCAGCTGCCAAGGCATCGAGGCGACGATGGGCGACCTGAAAAGCAGCGTGGATTATCTGGGCCACTGCTGTGCATCAAAGAAGTCCGTCTGTGAGGAGAGCTGTTGGAGTTTTTTTTTTGGGATGTTTTTGTGGATGGAGAAGATGAAGATGTAAAAAAAAAGGTGTAGAGAAACAATGTAGACTGTGGTCGGAGGTTTTGGAATGCGGAGAATAAACGTCCTGGACAGTCATACAGACGTATCAATGTATCAATAAATACAATGTGTATATATATATATACATACATGTTTGGGTTTTTGGAATGGAAAATTGACGGATGATAAAGACAGTTAGACAGATGTATAATTCTGTGTTATATAATGTTTACATGTAACAATATGTAGCGGCTGTCAGAACATTCGTTCAATATCTGAAGCGTTATCAAATGTCCTGGTTTGATGCCTGATTCTTGAACCAATGACAGTGCTTCCTGCAAAATGTGATAGGTGTTGTTTGACGGAAATTGCGAAACCCTGCAGGAGTTAGAGAACTATGATTCGGGAAATTCTGAGTGGTGACCCGTTTTTGGTGTGTCTGAAAATGGGGCACATTTGAAAAATCAATCAAATTGCCATATTCACAAGAAAGCCATGGTGATGATAAAGCTGTGTGGTAGTTATAAAATATGTCCCCATTACATCCCAATTCTAGATGGTTAAATCCCGTCACTTCGACAAGCCCTGCAGCCCATTTTCAGACACACCTGACTGGTCAACTGCCAGTGATGCTTGCAGGTAGGTAGGCAGCCTGCGACGTCAGCGGCGAGGAAAAAAGGTGACACCTCCATGGCTGACGTTTAACCCATTTTATCCACCAAAATATGGGATTTTAACCCTGAAAATTGATGGAAAACCTGAGTTGGGTGGATAATTTCGTACTTGAATTCTTTGCCAGTTTGATGGGGAATATGGCTTCACCTGCTTTAGACGGGATATCTAAGATTAGCCATATTCTGGATGTTGTTTCTGAAAACCGCGAATCGTATATTTGACCACTTACAGTACTAGTTGTTACGAGATATGCTTTTTCAATATATGAGTACCCATAGTTGATAGTAATTTGGAGTTTAGCACAGGTATTATCTAGCATTGATTTGTATCCTTACTGGTAAATCTGTTCAAAGGTGTTTATTCACATATCAATCGATGTTCCTGCCAGGAACCCACTTGATTGATGGTTCAACCACCATTTTGTTTCTAGAATCGGAAGTGGACACAGTTTACAGGACACCATAGGACACCCCATCATTTGGGCCACTGAATCTCATAATATCTTATAGTTCATGCTGATCTCTCCAGGCCAGGTTACCACCAAGTGACCATTCGACTGTAAAATCTCAATATTGTATTGGCGAAACACCCATCGTCCTCGGTGAAATCCCGAAATTGCGTGGTTGAATTCTCCCTTTTTGGTGAAACTTCCAATTTCTGTGCCCAAGTCTTAGGATCAAATCCCAATCGCCCAGGATCCAGTCGGACGTCCCCTGTGAGCGAGTCATGTGTGGACGATGTGTGGCTGGGCTAAAGGGCTGTTTTTTTTCCAAATTGGAGTTTCAACCAACAAAAACATGGCATAGAATGGAGATATCAATGGGATTTGTGATGATTTCTAAGTGTATATATATATATATATACATATACAAATTTCTTCACACATATATATATATATATATATGTATACATGTATTTCTTTGTATATACATATACATATATATATATATATACACATATACAGTATATATCCCTGTATGGAACCATTTCACGGCCAAGAACTCTGAGGAACAGGAGGTGCCCAAGGAGCACTTCGAGTCCCACATGACGGCGCACAGCAGCGAGATCTTGCCCTGGCTCTACCTGGGAGGAGTTGGGATTGGGGATGGATTTCTAGCCATGTATATATATATATGTACATATCCCATATATATAGTTGGGATTGGGATATGTACGGATTTATGACCATTCACATTTTCTGGGGATATATATATATATATACATGTTTGTTTATAAAATGGGATATGTCTCATGGGGGGAGATGGAGGAATCCTTGAAGCAGCCAGAAATGGAGGTGAAATATGTGAAATCAAGGATCGATGGTGGTTTCATGAATTAAAGTTGGGGTCCTAAGAGAATCTGGGATTTTGAAACACTGCTCAACAATTCAATTCAAAGACAATTATGGATAAGGTTCTTGAGCATATCGTAGCGCACCAACAAGGGAGATGATTTGATAGAACCGAACGAGGCAGAAATGACAATCCAACATGCGGGAAAATACCCTATGAATCCGCTGGAAAATTGGGACAGACTGATGGAGATGGAGAGTAAGGGTCATTTGATCAACCGGATGGATGAGATGGGAAGCTGATGCAGAGGGACTCGTTGGATGGGCATTTTGATGCCCCCCAAAAATGGTGATTTTAGATGGTGGAACAAGGATGCTGAAGCACTGGATTTTGAAGCATGTAGCCTATTTTTCAGACAACCCAGTCTTCGAAATATATTCTCAGCATTTCTCAGCTCGACTTTGGAAATGCATGCAGATATAGATTGGCGCCATTCGAACGGTTATTTCTTCGGAAATTCCCTGTTTCCGCTGCAAGGCAAACGGAACTTGGAGAATGACAAGGACTGAGTCCCACAGCTACCCTCCGGCAATCAAAGATGGCAATTGAAAATCCCTCATTTGATTATCCCATCAACACCTCCATTTACAGCGGATTTCCTTTTCCATGTTTGATTTGTAGAGGGTAGAATTTCCAGAAGCGAGTCTTGTGGTTGGTGGGATGAAGGCTTCATGGACTGGACTCTCGTCGGATTGCGTGAGCAGATCTAGCTATATAGTTTTAGAACCAGAATAGAAATAGAATAGATTAGATTATATAGATGATTAGAAACATAGATACATCAAACTCTCTCTCTCTCTCTTTCTCTCTCTCTCTCTCTCTCTCTCTACGTATATATATATATATACTT
This sequence comes from Symbiodinium sp. clade C Y103, assembly GCA_003297045.1. Lineage (NCBI taxonomy): Eukaryota > Dinophyceae > Suessiales > Symbiodiniaceae > Cladocopium > Cladocopium sp. clade C. The sequence continues at coordinate 89,370 of BGPT01000760.1, forward strand.
TACTACCCCACATGGGCAACCACATCCTATCCCACCATACCCACCAGCCATCAGGAGCTCACGCGGCGCACGCAGATTTCGCACGTCCTGAACCTGGCGCAGGAGGTGAACCTCAAAGAGGAGATCCGAGAGCTCCTCGGGCTGCACCTGGGAAGATGTTTGAATTGATCCCATTGAAATTGGACCATGTCCCACAAAAGGGACCCATTAATCCCATTTAATCCCAATATAATTTCCCATTTTACCCATTTAATTTTATATTTATGACATTTAGTCCCATTTATGATATTTATGACAATCCCCCATGTAAGTGATGGACTTATGGACATGTCAATGCCCCAAATGCCGATAAATTGGGGCATGTAAATGAGAAAAGCATTCAGAAATAACATGGTGAGTTCTCATAACTATGCTAGGCCCTAAAGATTGGACGCAAAAGCCCAAAAAACGGTGTTTTTGGACGATGATCTTGGTATTGGAATGTATTGGATATGGCCTCCATGGCCATGGATATGGGTTCCCCCTTAGCCATGGCCCAAAAGGTTCGGAGAACCAGCTTACATGGGGATGAGATGCCTATTCTATCACCATTTGTTCTCGGCAAGGCCCCAAGAGAATCCTTATTTCAACCCCTCCCCTTTTGTCAGATTGTTCACCTTGCATTTTTGAATGTCTAAGTTCCCATGTTACATCCCAATTCCTCTCTGATCATTACAAAAAGACACATTAAGACTTACCCTTTGGTGATTTAACATAGCCATGGAAAATGGACCATTTATAGATGATTTGTGGCGATTTACTTATGAAAAATGGTGGTTTTCCATGGCTATGTTAGTCATAACCAGAGGGTACATTCCCCTTAACGTTGGTAAACAAGAACAAACCATCCCCAATTTCACCATAAATAGGTGGTATAAACCCTTCCCAAATGGGTGGTTCATTATTGTTTTACCCACAATTATAATATGCCCAGTAAGATCCCAATTATCCCTTCATCCTGTGCGGCTGCAGCGGTTTCTCCAGGCTTCTCACGGACTACCAGGCCCAACGTGGCCTGGAGTTTGTGTACAAGCCGCTGGGGCTATAACTGCGCCGATGGGGGGGGGGCCACAACGTCCCAAGCCGAAGGACGCCACACATAGTTTGGGTAATAGTCCAAAATTGAAAATGGGGCATTGAACTATACATGTATGCACCAGGTGGAAGGGATTGTTTAGATGAGGGTATCCTAACAAGTCATCTATATACTTTTCATATTTGACATTGGACTGGCTTAAAACCTATTTTTTATCATATTTATGGGGGGATGAACATCCAGAACTACCAGCTATTTTGGTCGAAACACCAGGGGATTCCCAGAGAGTTTTGGGCCCCACACCAGGTGCCAGTCTCGCAGTGCCACTCTGAAGAGTGGCAAAAAATGTCCCAAATTCGTTGTGTTGTTTGGAACTTCATTTTGTCAGAAAGAACGTGGCCATATATTTTGAATCAATCTTGATGTTGGAACTGAATTTCTATATACATTTTGTATGTATGTATATATATACACACATACTAATACAATATGTGTATTTTGAATACCGAGAGAGAGATTTGATACAGCCATCTATCTGAGTTTTGATTAACTTCCAGTCATTACATTCCTTGCGTTTGAGGAAAGTCGGGCTGGGCGATACACCTGACGAAGATATCTTGAAGGACATGGACAGCACCTCGGTTTCGGACCGAGAGGACCTGGATCCACCATGGGTTTGTGACTCCACCATTTCAACTCAACTTGGCACAACTCTCGTTTTTTTTAGAACCGCCAAAACCAGTGGTTTTTTCGGGTAGAAAATCAGCCCACCCATGCCATGGCGAGGTATCTTGGACTTCCTTCACGAGGCGCGTCAGAACTCCCAGCACCGTGTGTTGGTGAACTGCGTGCAGGGCATCTCCCGTTCTCCCGCGGTGGCCGCTCGACGTCGATTTGGAGATCTGGTCCAATGACTGGATGATGCAAGGGGGTACCCCCAGGGACGAGTCGCGGAAACCTCCAGATTCATTTTTGTAATGGGATCCAGTGGATCGGGAGGTTTTTTTTGGCTCAATGGGGAGATTCCCCGCGATATGGCAACAAAATCATGTGAAATATATTGGAATATGTCATAGTGATCTAATGATGGTTCTCCACAGCGGAGATGGTGATCCCTTGATCCCTTCCCGCGTCACACAACCCCCCAGAAACCATGGTTTCGTAGGTGCATTATACATGTGGACCATTTTGGTGTTTAATATTAGGGGATGGGATTTGTTTTATAAATGATGTAAGCAGAACAACGGATATAACCAAGAAGAATGGTTGAACAACTGGTTGGTTTAAGCAAACATTTATGTGTTTTCTGGGGTGGGGCGCAAAAACTCGTTTGGAAGAGGAAAGGCACCGGAAATTGTGGGACTCTGAATCTATCGCATCCCCAAGATATATCCACACCAATTCTGGTGGTTTCCAAGAATGTTTGACCCTAAAGTCATCCCAAACTAGTCATTTGAAAAAGAAGGGTCAACCAGCAGGTTTTTTTGGGGACCTAATTTTAGAAACCCATCCAATTTTCACTGGTGAAATCACAATTGTTTGCCTGAGGTCTTAGCTTATCTGATGAAATTTGTGGCTTGGATGAAAGCTGGTGCGGCTTGGGGTTGCTACATCCGAACTACTCGGTAGTTCACCCCAGCTAGTAAGTGATTGATTAACCCTACTTACCCTACACTGGACTTGTAGCATGTTGTAAGCCACTTGCTAGATAAGGCGAACCACCAAAGGAAGACTTAGCCAACGAAAAGTCAGTGCATTAGCAACAATAATGGCAATCAAGGGGTGTAGCTAGATGATTCCGTACATCTGGATTGTTTCCAAAACTTCTGGGGGCTTGAAGCGACGGGATTGCGTCATTTGCTTCAGATTGCATGAACGATTGCATTTGTTCTCGATCACACCTCATCGTTGATCCTCGTATCAGGCGGTTCGCTTCATATCGTCCCTCTGCTTATTCTATCACCTTGTGTTTGACCGTACAGCAGATCACTCTTCACAAGTTGGTTTAGAAACTTCATCAACTATAGATATCTCTACCATAAACCATAGTTAAGCTAGTTTAGAAAATGAGTCCGTGCAAAAGCCACGGTGGAATCCATATCTTTGTAAACGCTTATCCCAGGAATGTATTGGTTGGCACATTTGCAGGTTTCAAAGTCCGGTTTCAAGCGTGCATCCCATTGGTTGCCGGGGAACTTCCCCGATTTCCCATTGCCTTTCCAGAATTGCATGAACACTGGATTGGTTTAAAGGAAAACCTACAGGAAAGCATCGATTTTCCCATGAAATAGGGGGGGGGGTCCTGTAAGATTTCCCATTTCCTTTCATTCGACACGTTTTCTCGAGGAGAAGATGAGCCTTCGGGATGCCTATCACTTCCTTCGACATCGCAGGTCAATCGCGGATCCGCGAAAGGCCAGGGAAGCTGGTTGATGCTTACCATCGGGTTGGGATTCAAGAAAAATGGGCTGGAAATTAATTGTAACATGGTATCTAAGTGGGATATGATAGGGATCAAATAGAGGAGATATCACCAACGTGATATGATAGTTGTGCATGTGTGTGTGTGTCTGAAAATTGGGCACCCCCCAAAATGTCAAATTTAACAGATGTTGATGGGACACCTTGTAATAGGCCATGGAATTTAGGGGTGCGTTATTTTCAGATCAATGACTGCTTGAAGCCAGATGTTTAACAGATACCGTAAAACTACGGCCCTGTATGTTCTATTGCTGGGCTTACCCCGCAGTATGATTGGGACAGACCGATGGGGCAAGGCGGGTAGAACGTGATCCAAGACCTCCCTCCAGTGGGTCCCGGGGCAGGGACCGTTCCAACTCCGTGGGGCAAGAACAACCAGAGAAGCTATGCAATTACCCTTTGGTTTTTTTACGCAACGAACTGGAAAATCACAAATTCAATAGGTAAATCATCATGTTTGTCATTTGTAAATGGTCCGTGGCTAAAATAGCTATGTTAAATAAACAAAGAGTACGGATGGGCAAAACCTGGTGAGTTTCCATCTCAAATTACCAGAGGGTATATAGTATACATAGAGATGTCCCAAATTCATCCAAATTCCAAGTGTTTGGTTGATTGATCGAGGGGGATCACCCCGACTTGTCACAACCTTTATTGGTAAATGATGAACTCAATGGTACACGAACAACCGATAGGTTTGATGTTGGAAGACCACCATTTGGAATAGGACCAGGCTGATCTAGAACCATCAAAATGATGTTCCCTGATGGTAGCTGTATCAACAGCACTACTGGTTGCTGGTTTGGAATATTGGAATAAAACGTGTATTTTCCAACAAATGGGAATTGAAATCAACCAATTGCCAAGCAGATTTTGCATGGGTCGTTGAAATACCAATCAGGTTATTGGTCATTTCATGGGTTGCTTCATTGGTTGCTTCACCTCCCCACTTGTTCATCTCACTGGCGAAAAATCCAACCATACAGTGCCCTAAAATTGGTGAACCATTCTTTTCCCTCAAAAAACATACGATAAGTTGAGACAAGTTGGGAGTATAGCCCATTTCATCTATCTATGTATATATATATATACTGTACTGTATATCATGATATATTGCATATCTTATCAATCCCATCATATTCCCATTCTATCACTAGATCTTCATTAAAGTTGAAATCAAATCATGGTCCCAAAATTGGATGGTCATCAGGTTGATTTCCGAGAATTAGAGATCCCATATAATCACCATTGAAAAATCATATACAACCAACCAATGATAGATCATGGACTTGGTTCACGTCATCTCCCATTCTATTCCCAGTACCTGGAGGATCATCCCACAGATCGTAAGCGGTTAAGCCTGGTGTTCGTAAGTCCCCTTTCTTCGTGGATATTTTCCCATTTCGAACTAAGCCCAGTTACTAACCACAATCACGATCCCTGGGATGATCCTCCAAGCAATCACCAAGTCTTCTTCGGTAATCACTAGGCCCGACCATATTATAACCTCATCTAACTACAGATATTTCTCCATAACCCCTTGCTTCACGTCATCTCCCGTTCTATTCCCATTGTATCACCATGTACACCAAGCGCAGGAGTTCTTGCACCAGCTGGGGAAGTTGGAGTGCCAACTCTTCAACTTGAGCCGCTCGGAGAGGGCGAAAGTACCAAACAAGATGGGCCGGTGACAAGATTGGGCCATCCCCAATGACTGGTTAATAGATGGTTAGTAGATGCTTAATATATGGTTATGGTTCAGAAGGTTAGTAAAAGCAAGAGTAAACCATCCCCAATTTTTGCCATGAATGGGTGGTATAAGCCATCAAACCAAACCATCAACATATGGTGGTTTATCGTTGTTTTACCAACATTGCTCGAAATTTGGATAACATTTGAACCATCCAAAAATCGTTTATGGAAATGACAAAAATGCATTTGCCAATCTACCCCGTAGTAAACTGTCATAGATCTGGAAACTTCATGATGTTCTGGTGAGAATCATCTACAAACGGTGGATTTCCTTTTTCATATCTATGTTGGTTTCATGGAGGGTATATCCTTATGATCGCAGGTGTTTTTCCCTGTTTTGGGCTGCTGCTATCCTCATGTTTTTTTGATGAGAGCATCCTTTTCCAAGGATATAACATTTAGTAAAACTAGTAAACCCCACGAAGATGGAAAAGTAATGTACCACCAATTATTTTGGCGCAGGATTTTACCTGATTTTCCCCTGAAAAGGGGTTCCTGCACAGCCATTCTGAAATCATTAGCCAACCATGTACCGTATTTTTCCCTATCGACTTCCCAACAGTTGACCTTTGACTTGCAACTAGAACCAACCTCTTGATCCATTTCAATGATACATTAAATAGAGGATAAACATCATTATGATCATGATGAATTCATCACTCTTTCTAGGGTGATTATCAATGCTTGTAATGGTTTGTCATATGAGGTGTAGCCCTCCAACGACTCGGTGATTTCAGATGGGCTCCGCAGCTATACCTTTGTAAGCCACCTCCGTTGGGGGTGGCGCCGATGCCAACCATAAAAAGTGGTCATATGGGGGGTGGTCTGTTTATAGGGTTTACCACTGGTTTACCACTACTAATCAGATATTTCTATTACTAATCAGGTTTACCACTTTTACCTTCTGGTAATCAAAGGTGGCGTGCTGGAAAATCCACCATTTAGTTCGAGGATTTTCCCAGCTTTAAACCTCCATTTAGTTCGGGGATTTCCAATTGCCACGTTTGAGCAAACCGGAGGGTATAGGTTTGTTATGGTCAGTTTTAGTCCCAAATGGGATTATGATGGGTTCTGACACAGCGAATTGTACATCTTCCTAGTCAACCCCTGCTGATTTCCAGTGCTGGAATTTTTGGCTGCAGCTATGAAGGGGGCCTGTGAGACAGTACAGGTTAGACTCACAAGAAATAGGCTGTGTGCGCCATGGAATTCCACGTGTCCCTGCTGAGTGGACGGTGTGAAACCGTCTCAGTCTTGCGGGGTGGTACGGTTGCAGAGTTGAAAAGAGCTGCTCAACAGGCTTTGGGGCAGAGTTTCCTAAGGCTTGCTGCGTCCGAAGCACGCCTTTTGGATCCAGCAGAACCTCTTCAACTTTCCGGGCTTCAAGATGGAGACACCATAGCTGCCATCGCACAGGAGCCAAAGTTGGCTGCCACACAGACCGCCTTTGCTCTGTGGTGTGTTGGAGCCGACAGGATTGTCACCTGGGGCGATCCAGACAATGGTGGAGACAGCAGTGCAGTCCAACACAAGCTGAGGAAAGTGTGGCGACAGCGCTGCAGTCCAAGCGCAGCTGAGAAATGTTCAGCAGATTCATGGTACAGCATGTGCTTTTGCTGCAATTCTGGCAGATGGAACTGTCGTGACGTGGGGCGATCCACATTTCGGCGGTGACAGCACTGCAGTTCAAACTCAGCTTAGGAACGTGGAGAAAATCTATGCCACATGGAATGCTTTTGCTGCCATTTTGGCAGATAGAACCGCGGTGACGTGGGGCGACCCGGACTATGGTGGCGACAGCACTGCAGTCCAAGTTCAGCTTGGGAATGTTGACCAAATTTGTGCTACAGCGGCTGCTTTTGCTGCCATTTTATCAGATGGAACTGTGGTGACTTGGGGTGATCCTGGCTTTGGGGGTGACAGCACTGCAGTCCAAGATCAGCTCAGAAACGCTCAGCAGGTTCATGCCACAGCGTTTGGTTTTGCTGGAGCTTTGGCGGATGAAACCATTGTGATGTGGGATGTGTTTGGCTTCGGTAGTGATAGCTCCAGAGTCCGCGATCAGCTCAGAAATGTGAAGCAGATTTGCAGCACACAACTTGCTTCTGCTGCGATTTTGGCAGATGGAACAGTCATGACCTGGGGCCTTCCAGAGTATGGTGGTGACAGCGCTGCGGTCCAAAACCAGCTCAGGGACGTTGCCCACATTTGTCACGGAGCAAATGCCTTCGCTGCGATCTTGACAGATGGAAGGGTTGTGACGTGGGGAAATTCAGAGTATGGAGGGAACCACGTGGCTGTGCAAGAGCAGTTCAGCCACATTTAGCTGTCGGGACAAAAGACACGAACCTCCAGGGAAACCATGGGAAATCATCACGGTCAGCGGCGTCCAACGCATGTTTGAGAAGCCCTTGCTATGATAAATCGTACATCTGTGAATGAGTGTTTTTCGATCAAACCCAATTCATCCTAGCCACTGATCACACCGCAATTTACGCTGACAACGTTGAGATTACTAGCCAATAACCAAAAATATATGGGGAGTTGAAAAACCCCGAATGAAGTTTGCCATTTCGATTTCACTGATCCTGATGCCAGTTTGTTTGACAAGACTGGCCAAGTTATACCCAAAAAAATAATTGGCTAAAAACTGCAATGTGGCTCATAACCCGATTAAATAGTTCGATATGGGGATGGGTCAAAACCTATTATTACTATATTTGGGGGAATCACCATCCATTCACCAACCATTTTAGTGGACCAAGGGTACCAGGGTTTTGACCAGCCAATGGCAGAGGGGATGACCTGGAGGATCGTCCCATTTGACATCTAAAAAACAGGCAGCCTAATGCGAGTCCCTGATCCTGTTGTTATCCCATATTTTGTCACGAGATTTTAGTATATCATAAGCACATATATATATATATATACATACATACATTATATATATATATACATAATTATATGTATAGTTATATTTATAACCATATATTAATATATATGATATGTATATAGAGTATACCCGAACCGGGTTCCGATGTCGCCGAGGCGCGCCCACTCTCAGCAGCGACCTGGCCTTCGCTGGGCGCCACATGTACGAAGAACCCAGCCGTGGAGTGGCTGGAAATGGCCGTGATTTACCACGCAATCCCCTGGAAAATTGTGGAAATCCCATGAAAACCATCGAAAAACCAGAGAAATGCCATGATATTCCCATAAAATTCCTAGTTCGATGGTTAGAATTCCACACTTTAGCGGTTGCATCCACATTTTTTGTTGTGAAAGCCCCAATTTTGATAGCTGAGTCCCTTGCGTTTGATGGCGCAGTCCTTCTTCTTCTTGGTCAAATCGAATTCCTGCTGGAGCATGTAGAAGTGTAAGTGAAACGGAACTGGTTGGTAGATCCTTCATTATAAACTTGCACTTCTGGGATGCATACAGGTGTATATATATATATATATACATATTTCTATATACGTATATGTATACGTGTCTGGATGAATTACAATTGCCTCCCTGCAATGTCACGGTAAATGATGGTTTGTGTTGGGGAACTAGCCCCAAAAAGGTCGAACGTTTCAGGTTGGCCCACCACCCATCAGTTTTGCAGGGGTTAATCACATTTTCCAAGAGAAACCTTGGTGTACTATTGGATCTCTTCATTTTTTGGGGGCCCAGTCATGGCAAGTAGTTTTTGGTGGATGAGATATATGGCATCCACGTTTTGATAGTGAAGTCAGTGAAGTGCCTAGTGTTCATGGTTTATATTCCTTTTTAGCCTCCTAAAATCCCTTAAAACCCTATAATTCAATCAGAGAAGTCCCTATTGTTTATGGTTATATCAAGTTATATCTCTATAAGATCCCTTCAAACTCCCTATAAAAGAACGGTTGATGAATCCCATCGTATTTCACCCCTGGTGTCAGGTTGAACCTGGATGATGCTCCCATCCCCGTGCCGCAAAAGGACCGGGGACGGGGCGTTTCTCAAGGCCCTCCGGTTGGCTCAAACGTGGCTGGAAAATCCTCTATAAATGGAGGTTTTTGGCTGGGACAATTATCTATAAATAGTGGATTTTCCATTGCCACGTTTGATGACACTGTAGATTTGATGATTTCCAGATGTGGTTGCTGTAGACTAACATAGATACGGCCGTCCACAGGTTTCCCGTTCGGAAATTGATCTACATATGATCGATTTTTATGGATTGAATGGAATTTTGTGGGAATCAATTCTGAGGCTGTTGAAGTTAACTATCAAGAATATGGGAATATGATTGATAGATTATGGTTACTTGATGATATAGTTGATACATGATGATGCGGATTCTTCATGGTGGATCAAGCCCACTTAAAAGGGTCAGCAGCCAGGTGGATCATTTGGGGGAACCCCCCCATATTTGGCTAATCCAAAATGTTGAGTCCGGGAATTTGGATGTTTGGAGTTGATGTTTGGCATGAATTATAAGGGGAATCCCCAAATGGCCGTATGTTACCAGCGACTTTCAGGTGAGTGAATTAGTTTAGTTCAGCCAGACTTGATGTTTGGATGATTGCCAAGAATTCTGGGAGGATTTGCCAGATACTGTCAGGAAACGTGTTTCAACTCTCTCCCGGCAAAGATCCTGCTTGACAATTCATCGGGGAATTGGTGTTGGTTTTCCTCGGCTGGGAGGGGTGCCACAAAATGTCAAAAAAGATAAAAAGTGCATCCACCAGCAACCAGGCAACATTAGAATCCCAAAGTATCCGATATCCCATCACAACCAGTAGAATTACGCATTACTAGGAACCTTCCCTTTTTTTTTGATGTACTACTGACCTGTTAGGTACGTCATTGCTTTGATACCCAGATATTGCGAACCAACAGGATGCCGCGACACATCACCAGCTGGGGGTGTCTGAAAATGTTGGTGTACCCCCAGTTGCCGTGACGATTTTCATGGGGAAAATGGAATGATCATCCAATGGATTTGGGGATGATTTGGGGATACACTATTTTCAGACAAACCTATATGGAGGTTTCCTAAAATAGGGGTACCCCCAAATCATCCATTTTAAGAGGATTTTCCATTATAAACCATCCATGTTTTAGTACCCCTATTTTAGGAAACCCCCATATGTCCAAAAGTTGCTAACAACAATGTCCATGTCCAGATGTGCCACAAAGACGTCAAGTTACGACTGGATAGATTGCTCTTGTGAGGTCATCATCTCATTGTCAGATCGATTTATATGATTTATATACCCATTTTCATAGAGATTTCCAATCATGAATGGTGGGATGATGTTCATAGAGATTTCCAATCATGAATGGTGGGATGACCATGGAAACATCAAGGTGCTATAAGTTGGTTATAAAGAAATATCCAATTGGATGATACCCATGATCATCCAATTGTATATCACAACTTTCATATATCAGGAGAATGATTGGATAATAATCCATATAGCAGAATAATTTGGATAGTACAAAGCAATGATAAACAAACATAGCTATTGAAAATGGCCATTTATAGTTGATTTTCCCATTAAAATGGTGATTTTCCATAGCTATGTTAGTTTACCAGAGGGTATATCCATATCACCCCAATCACCGATTCAGGACGTGAAGGATCCGCAGATGCGGCATGAGTTGGAGGCGTGCGTTTGCTGGGTCCAGAAAAGGGGCATCCCACCATTTGTATCCATCTGACTACTTCACAACTGCACATATAAACCATATCATGATGGTTATCAATGATAATTCATATATATATATATATAGATAGATAGATGGATGGATGGATGGATGGATAGATGGATGGATGGATGGATAGATAGATAGATAGATAGACATATATTCTAGACGAAATGTAATTGTAACGACCCAACGGATTCACAGATTTCATGTGTCGAAAAACCAATGGGACCAATCGGGAATATTCACAAAGATGTTTTTTGCCAAAAGCTCATTTGGATTGGAGGAGGGGTGAATGGGAACTTGACCATGCGGAGAACCATTTTGATGTTTAAAGGTGATATCGCCCTGATCGGTTGGTCGTACCGCCCAAGGCACTGTTTCAGGGAAATGTCGCAGGAGAACCATTTATTTTGATGGTTGTCCTGTATTTTTGTTGCCCTAAACAACCCCGTTGGCAACGACGACTGGAATACAATTGAAATGCTTGTATTATGTTGAATTACGAGAGATAATGTACCTTGCAAAACATCCCAGCTCTACGATTCTGGTCTTGATGTCCTTATTTTTGGTCCAAGAAAGCTGTTGTCCCCAGGTTTGCCGCTGGAGGTTTCCAAAATCGTCATGGGGGGTACCCAAAATCATCCCAGTCACCCACTTGTTGTCTGGAGGCGTTACAGAAGGTCTTGCAGAACTTGACCCACGCCGTGCAGAACATTGGTGCGGAGGCCGCTTCCCGGCCGTGTTGGCTTGGAGTGGGCGGCTTGACTCAGAAAGCAACATGATCAACCTGACTTGGGGGTATCCAACCGACTATTTTATGGATTTTGTGTAGGAAGTGTATGTATTAATTATGTTGATATATACACAATGGGAACTGTTTGATAATTGACATTGATTCATAAGTATATATTACCCACCAACTATTCATGTCATGTCATGGGATATGGGATAGACGATGAGATCTTTCACCAATATAACAAGTGATACCACCTCCAGAATCTCAGCGGCTCCGGCTCCGTAGGCAGAAGCTGCAGCAGAAGCAGTTCGCGCCATGGGGAAGGAAGCAGGCGGTTCGTTGTAGTTCTTCCCAGGGACCCAGATGGTTTTTTGCGACCGAAAGGGTAAATGGGTGGAACTCATTCCAAATGTTTCGGTGATCTTCCGTAAGTGGCTCATTGCACCGTCCAACTTACAGGGATCACCCAAGGATTTTGCGCTTGCGCGGAAGCCCACTAGTACTAGCAATATCATTGGAGATCAAAGAAACCCAGGTGAGGGAGAGGGTGAATGATCTCTTCCTTGAGTTTGGATCAATAATCTGGAAAACCCTTGGGTTTTCTAGTTCTTCAAAATCTGTTGCCATAAATGGTAACGGAGATTTCTACCAACCAGCTAAAGATCCTTTTTTCAGGGGTCCATCTAGGATTGATCATGAAGAAAGGTAGACATCTCCTTTCATAAATGTCGTGCCTGTCCTGCTTCGCAGATACGCCCAGCCTTTGGACTTCAGCGTAACAGCTTGGAACCTTCCAAAAAGCTGTTTCGAGGGTTGGTTTCATTATGACCATGAGCTTTCCTATCTGCAAAAACGATTGCTTGCATCCCCGTTTGTTTGTTGATCAATATCTCCAGTTGGAATAGGTGATTTATATTTCATATTAATCTATATTTTTTGGTGCAGAAAAGTGTCATCTTCACAAACAGCCATTGTTTGGTGGTTTCTTGGTTGCGCCAGGCGTGATGGTGTAGACCTCAGGATGCGTCACACTGAAGCACCGTTTAACTGCGATGTTGGCCGATTTTTGGACTGCAAAGTCAGTCTTTTTCCAAGGTTTTGACCTCACCACCATTTAAGTGTCAGGTTTTTCACCTAGAAGAAGTAACATTTTTTTGATTCTACTATTATCTGCCAGATGTCCTCAAAACTCAGTGTTCGTTCCATGGTTTTTCCCCAGTTTCCAGGCTGACGACTCCATCGCCAACGCGGCGCAGAGGCACATCATGGAAACAACGACGGCGTTTTCCCCATGGGGCCCCGAAGAATGTAGGCGTTGATCGGAAAATTATGGGACAATGGGGTGTTAGTACATTAAGATATATATTGGAACATGGACAATTTGTCTATTGATATTTCAGTTTTATGTTTAAATCTGATGGCAATGGAACACCAGGATTTTTGGAATGTGAGGTGTGGCTCAAATCCATCGGAATGGTTGGTGTTCTGCCAGATTTTCAGAGGTCACATAGGATCGAGGTTGAGTGACCTCAAAAAAGGGGTGAATCCAAGCATAGTGGATCTGTTTTTTTCTTGGGGTCCCATACAGGTTATCAGTTGGGGAATGGAATATAGGAACATGCAAAAAGGATGAGTATGGAAAATCCTAACAATTTGATTTTGTACGCAACAAATTGGAACGTTTTCGGAAATACAAGCGGCCATCTAGGGAAATCAAACATGACTGGGAAAGCGGGGTTCCATATGGTTCCATTGCCAGGTTGGACTATTGGAGGGTGCACCACATGTTGTTTTTTTTTATGTTCCCAATGGGAAATCCACCATGTGCCATCAGCAACTCCCAGTTTTCGCGTTGCGATGTTGCATATCCATTGCATATCCATGTTCATCCCATTGCTTTTGTCTTGTGAGATCCCTCTGAAAGGCTCATGGAGGAACATCATATCCAGCTACAGCAAAACCCATGATGATTAACCGGTTGGTATCCACAGATGTATCGCTGTCGGTCAGTTCCAGAGGATTTGCCCGCACAATAAACCAACATGGATTTTCCGAAAGTTGGTGTATACACCACTAAATTGAGGATTTAAGATGATTTTACCATATGCAGCAACTAAAGATTGGGGTTTAATCATATTTAACCGCATCCAACCATATTCAGTCATGTTGAAGCATGTTTAACAGGATTTCTATGGAAATCCATGGGTTATTCATTCTGAAAACTTTTTTATCTCCAGGTATGCCTCGAATCGCTCAAATCGCATGGAGGCTGGGAAAATATGGCTAGGAGTCATGGATGGCAATGACAAATATGGTAAGGATGACTAAGTTTGCTACCATCCTGGAGTAGATAGACTATCTTTGAAGAAAACCGTATCCTATCTACTTCAAGATGACCATATATATATATATATAGCGTCTGTTTGTCTGAGGATAGGTTACCCCAAAATTTGATGGATATATCTTTGTATATATAGTAGGTATCTAAGTTGGATACCGTATGGGTATCAACATCGCAGCAACATGAGATGGTAGTTTGCTGAATGCTCCCAAATTCTCAGGGTCGAAAAGATCCGTCAGACAGACTAGGATTTCGCTTTGGTGTTTGATGTTGAGGAAGGAATTACTACAAATATGATAAAATATGTTGGTTCTATTGTGTTGAAAAAAACTTGACAGCCTTAATTTTAGCAGTTGTCAGCAAAAACATTCACCGGTCGGTGGATCTCCAGACAAAAAAAGCCGGGCTCATTGCAATAGGAGATCAGCAAAACATCAACAGGTCCAATGGCAATGACGCTGGGTATGATTGGTGCATGATTTTCATACCATCCTCATCATCATCATCATCATCATCATCATCATCATCATCATCATCATCATCCCAGAATTGGATGAAAACACAATCTGCGGCTGCTTAATATCTTTGTACCTATATTCTCCTCTATTGCACATGGAAAACACCACGACCGACAACTCCCCAGAATTCTGTTTACTGTAGATCCAGAATTGGTTGAAGGGAAAACTAACAGGAAACATTGATATTTGATGAATAATTCAATGGTTTCCGGTGAAGATTTTCCCAGCAAAACCAATCCATTGGGTCATCAGGTTGGTTTCTCGATGAAATTTCCCATGCAATACCCATAAAGATCCCATATGACCCACTGATATATCGCTATGATTGGGTTCTCCCAAAACATATTCCCAGTATACCCCCATCTAACAATAGATAAAGATTCTGATGTAGCTTGAAAAGGATAGAATAGGTGTTTTTCAAAGATCGTCCCATATTTTCGTGAGGTTTTCTGATTGAAATTCGACTCCAGCAGTACTATCTCCATAAATTCTCATCCTTACAGGTGCCGGGTCTCAGCTCAGAGAAACAGGCCTGCGAGGCGAGAAAATGATGCGAGAATGGACAACTGTGGATTTAAGAAGTACGATTTGGATCGATTTGGTATTTGCGCATCATTAGGATTGAATGGTGATATCGTGATATTCATGGAAACATACAGCAGACCCCCTGTCATAGATGCCGAAACTTTACGGAAATCTGGAGACGGGGAAAGCATCATCGACCATCCTGGTTGGATACTTGTCGGCATCTTCTTGGGGATCACTTTGCTATCGGGTAGAAGGGATGTTATAGGGAACATATCTGGGATCTACTATAATGGGATAAAATGCAATGTAATTAATGAGATACAATGGGATACAACGGGACATATGTATTATGATATATTGTTTTTTTTTGAAGTGGGTCGACCTTCCTGCTTGGGACTTTGTTGAAGCAATCGATATGAAAGTTTAAGCGGGAAAACGAGATGGTTTCAACCGTTGATGTTTCACAGGGCTGGTTTTTCCAAAAGAAAATCTCTGGTGACGCAGGCCCTGGTAGACTACATGAGACATGCGGCTGCCCTGATGTTGGAGAAGCCACTGGGTCTAAAATGACGCGCCGCTGCTGTGATTTTTGGGAGATGTCTAGATCATTTTTTCGGATTAACCTCCGGCAATTAAACGTGGCATTCTGGTTTGAAAGATGTTGAGAAAGCACTGGATTTCGGGGATGCAGCATTTTTGGACAAACCCAGTCTTTCCAGTCTGCTTCTTGAATATACTTCTTCGTCTCACTAGGGTTCACAGACTGGATTCGTCCAACGCCACCAATCTTTTGATGTTTTCTGTTCACCAGGTCATGGTCAATCCATTGGGGGGGCATTCCCACAATGAGTATAACGGAACAACATGGAACAACACAGGGTAACACTGCTCAATGAGTTTTGGAAGTTATTCTACCAATCCCTCACCCCTCATGTAGGAGGTCGAACCTCCAGATGGATCAGCACATCTTTGACCACGTACTTTCATGGATTTCCATAGGAATTGACAAAAAATCGACATGCGTCCACAGTTGTCCACATATGTCCATTGATTTCCCAAAACAAACACACATTGTAGTTACTGTTATTCCCTGAATTTTCCTCAGCCAACTGTGCCACTTTGATGAAACAATCGGAACCGGAACCCACCCGGAACGAACCGGAACGAGTCCTTTTCTCAGGCGCGATCACTTCCGGAGGCTCCTGGGCAAGATGGGATCAGAATGGCTCCTTGGCCAGTGCATTCGCCATCTAAATTGAGTACTTTCAAAAAACACCATTTAATTGGAGTTTAATGGATGTACACCATCAATTATAGGAGTTCAATGGGCTTTAACCATCAATAATTATAGGCTTGATTGGGTTTCAACCATACATCATAGAGTTTTAATGGACTCTAAGTAAGAATGACACGGTTCTGATGGATATCAATCATCAATTGTAATGTCTTGACCAGCTTCAACCATCAAAAACGGAATATATAAGTGATAAATAGTGATTGGTTTCTGATTACTACCATTTCAAGGGGATATAGCGGGGGGTATAGTGGCATAGAACGGGATAAAAAAGTGGATATATGACACCAACAATGATGATTTTTTTTCTTTGTTGGTTGATGACAACTTTTTGGGAAGCTCAACTTCCCATTTTTTTCACAGAGGATGATCACAATCCATGAAGTGTCCCGTTCTCAACCATCCAGCTCTGGGGGATGTTCCAAGCCAGGCAAGCCGAAGAAGAAGACACTCCTAGTCTTCAACAACAAGGCGCCGATCATGGCAGCAGCTTGGGATGGCCATTTGGAGAGGGAACATGATGGCCACTACCCTTTGGTAATCAAACGTAGCAATGGAAAATCCTCTTTTAATGGAGGGTTTTAATAGGAATATTATCTATAAACTGTAGATTTTCAATTGCCATGTTTGATTGCCGGAGCGTACACCGGGGGATGTCTTTTGTTTCCCCTCAATTTCATATGAAACCCTATTTATATGTAGGTTAAACCCCCAGATTTTTGATCAGTGGCAAAGTGGTACATTCAATTTAGCGGATGAGTTTCGCCATAAACACTTGGAGGACCACATTTCATTTATAAATGGCGGAATTTTCACCATGGTGATGAGCCACTTCCGATTCTTAGGATGCACTTCCAAGCCTACCTACCTATGAAGAATGAACTGGTGGTGGTAGCAGTGTTTTACTTGTGTTTTTATTTCTTGTGAACAAGACAGACCTGTTTTCACAGAATTGGACAGTTTCCATTTCTGCCGAGATGAAAGTCTCGGTGACCATTCACCAGCAGGTCGCAAAAGTTTTTTTCCGCCCCTACCAGTTTCTAGGAAAAACGGCAAGGTTTGTTCGAGACTGAACACAGCTCACTTTTTTGTACCATCATGAAATAGTTGACTATAGATATCTCAAGATATACCATCGACAGATTATACAGTATACGGCTTAGATTTGGATAAATCTTTGCTTTTTAGGACCATATCTACAAACACGCTTCAATTTGTTCCCTCATTTTCCCTACCACTTTTTTTCCAAACATTTCCCCAGCTTCCCTCATGTTTTGCCAATTCTCCACCATTTTCCCCCCATCTTCCCCAATGCTCCACCATTTTCCCCAGTTCTCCTACCATTTTTGTTCCATCAATTTAGCATCCCGGCAGCTTGCCGCGTCACCGCGCCAGGCTCTCCTGCTCCAGTGCGGCCCATCGTGTGAGTTGCTGCAGATGCGGATCCACGGATAGAGCGACCAAGAAGTGATCATTTGCTAGGGAGAGATACACATATACATCATATGTATATATATATATTAATTTATATAGTGGTATATATAATGGGATATAAATTGTGATGCAATGTGGTGCATATACAATGGGATATATATATATATATATGGTATAATGATATAATGGAATATGGATATATATATATATATGTATATATATATATATACATGTCATGGGATGTAATGGAATAACCAACAATATGAATTCTATATTCCAGAAGAGGTAGCTTGTAGTAAGGGTAACTGGAACTGGTTGGTAGGGGTAAGTAAACCAAGATGGCCGAACTTTTCCGGATTGTAAATTCCTGAAAATTCAGCCAGATAGATGTGTGAAATGTTGAGAAACTCAAGTTGGCCATTGATAAGAACTTGATGGGTTGGTTTGATCTTCCCATAGATTCATAGACATGTCTTTAATCCAAAACCCATGGTTGAGCCGGTTGCAGACAAATGCTTTGTTCTAGTCATGAGAGATGTTTTTTCCAATCATGTTCCAGAGCATACCCTTTTGGATACGTCAAGGGAGGGTCAAGTGTCAATTTGTTTCGCTTGCAGCCTCAGTTGCAAATTCACAGCCTGTGCTGGTGACAGTCGAAGACATCCTGGTTGTGCTTCAGAAATTCGCAAGGGATCAAGATACACTTCCACTTTGAATCGTTTCTCTCAGCATAATTACCAGATTTATGACATGTTTGGCCCTTTATGAGTCATGTGAAACAAGTCTCAAAAACCTGAGCACCGGGTACTCATGGGCCTAGCTGCTATGGTTAATCATTGTCGAGCCCACATGCAGGTTGTCTCTGCAAAGAATCACCATTATTAATGGCTGAATACTTGCTGAAAAAATCAAAAAACATCGAACACCCCGAAGATCAAATCAATAGATGACGTGGAATCAATCGAAAAATCAATGAACAAATTTTAAACACCACATGGTAAATCAAAAGATGACAGATGAAAAAAAAAGGTGAAACCAGGGGATCTCGACACCAGGAATTTTCCCAGGCGAAAGTCGGGGTACCCGACCTGGAGCTTTGGTAATTTCAACAGAAGATGTACCAATTGTGTACCGATCACAGAAGTGAATTAGTGATGTTTGGGTTTCTCCAGAAATGGGGGTATGATGATTCAAATTATATATATATATGTAAAGGGAAAATATGACTTGGTAAGCTGGATGGAAGTTTGGAGAACCCAATCTTCAGACATTGTTCAAACGGTGTGGTTGTCCGAACTTCGTAATTGTCTGAGCCATGCATATACCAACTCCACTTTGCCTCCCCTCAGCTTCACAGCTGCGCCTTAGATGCGAATTGGTCGACGCACGGAGAAACAACTGAGCTGGCTAGTGCCATGCAGCGGAGGGTTGTTGACCTTGACACAGGCTGGGTACCCCCATGTACCCCTCAGTCATAAGTTGATTTATTAAAATCCCCGTGAACTATAGATTAATAATTAGTGAATTTGTGATACATTGCTGAAGAGTGTTGTTTCCATCAATGAAAGGTTGAAACTTTAACATCAATTGGATAATGTAACCCCATAGACCCTAGCTATTGGACTTATCAACCAACTTGTCTAACTTTTGACAGGTCCAATACCCTCTGGTAATCAAAGATGGCAATGTAATGAAACCCATTTAGAGGTGATTTTCCCATTGAAACCCCCAATTTCTGGTGTTTTTCCCCATATGTTCCCATAGGTTTCCCATTCTTTTCCCGTTAAAACCCCAATGGCTGAGGATTTTCAATTGCCACGTCTGATGAGTTTTTTTCGTTGGGTAATCCACTATGGGATGGACATCCATTGGTAAACACGGATGACACGTGAAATCCCAAGGTGGAAAGGATCTGCACTAGCCATCCATGGAGTTTGTTTGAGGGGAACCACAGGAAGTGGGGATTCTCGAAACAAACAATCCCCATTGCATCTCCATTAGATCCCCAAACAAGAAGCTAAACCCTATGAAAAACCGGACCAATCCTGCAATCGATACTTCAAATGTCGTTAAACCACATTAAAATCGTAGTTTGTCAAGTATATCCCTAGATGTTTGATAGTTGAGACGCATTGAAAGCCTAGAAATTGATGGTTGAATCCCATCTCATCACCATGGCCGCGATCAGCTGGGTGTAGTTCGTGAATGCCCCTATGGCCATGGCGCTTTCCAGAGGGTGCGGGGCGGAGTCAAGTCGAACTGGGAAAAATTGGGAAATTATCCAAAGATATGGCGATTTTCATGGGGAAAATGAGGTCCAAATGGAAATAGCATGGGGTTATAGACCAGGATATTCTTGGATATAATGGGCTATCATGGAGAATCATGGTGGTTTCAAGATGTGTGGAAACTTGAAAACTCCCCCAGATCTCATGGTTGATCATCATTTGTGGTTCACTATTTCGATTTGTCTGAACATTTTGGCGAAAACTTCCAAATCTCATGGTCGAAAAACCACAGTTTCCGTATTGAAATTGCAGAAACTTGGAGTATTCCGTGTTCTTGGACAAGAACTTATTTGAGATATTGAAATCACCAGTCAGTTTTTTTGTAGCACTGCTTTCACGAGAGGAGACTGACACATTGAGAAGCTCCTCCATTGTGGCCAAGTCAAATCCACCCCCCAAAACCATCCCCAACACTCTGGGAGTCCTCAATAGATATGCTGAATTCCTCGGGTCATCCAATCTTTACCGGAGATCAAAGTCACCAAAGCACCAACAATGCATAAAGTCTTATCCACCAACAAGCCACTTTTTTTTTGTTTTACCCTCCTGGTAAACTACCATAGATGGTGAAAAATCACGATTTTCAATGGTTCACACTTTAAAGAAACACTATGTTCACACTTTAAAGAAACACTATGTTCATGTATTTTCTATAGGTAAATCACTCGTGGTAATCAATGGACCATTTTTGAGTCTGGAATTTACCCCCCATTTTTCCCAAGAGTCGATCTTTTTCCAGCCGCGGTCAGGGGCTATGGCGGCCTTGGAGGTGCCAACGCCAGGGTAACTGTTGTATGGATGTCTATGTCCGGATGTCCCATTCTGCGGGCCAAACTGTACACATACATATATATATATATTATATATATACACATAAGTATGCATTATGTTTGTGCTTGGTTCAGTTGATCCACCCCTACTTTTCTATATCCCACCGATTTCTCCTTCAACCTCCAACCGTCAGTTTCCCATTAGATCCCAATAGATGCAGATGGATCAACAGCTAGGCCTCAGCTCGAACGCTCGAGGTGGAGGTGCGGACCTGATCGATTTACCACAAATCGTCTATGAGGGCACTGTTGTCACTAGCATTTGTACATATGACTGATAAATGATGGTTAGTTCATGATTATTGCACCATGGTATTTTTTTTTTTTGCATCTTTGGAGTTGCTAGACATGATAAGATGATATATAAGATGAATGTATCCCAATCTATACCCATCATATACCCATCACCCCACATACACATCACCCATCATACATGGGACGACGATCCATCGAACCGTGCCAGTATCATCTCGCGGTGGTCAGCCTGAATCTCAGATCTGGTGGAGTTGGAGCTCAAAAAATGGTGATGCGGTGCCTTTTTTTTGTCCAAAAAAAACATCATCCAAGGGTTTTTTGATGGTTTATCATTTTCAAATACTTTGTATGTTCTATCACTACAACATAGGAATCACTCCATCCCCATGGTTTGTCATCATCATGTTCTCCAAGTTGGCAAGAAACTTGGGGAGTAAATGTTCGATGTTCAGCCAAATGCATATTTCATATCATTGTTGGTCATGTTAAGTCATGTTTGAAATTCTCTCCGCCACATAACTGTATGGAAGCACATATATCTCCCCTTTTATACCACATATGAAACATTGCCACCATGTCTCTTCGGTCACAGCTCGAAGCTTCGGTGGTCTCAACTGCCAGGTCCGGCCGGAAGAAGTTGGACACTCGACAGGGCCTGGATGATGAACAGAAGGAGGAGATTCGCGAGGCCGGAAAGCCTGTTGCTGTTCACATCTCCAGAAAAACAAACCAAAAGAACACAGATATATATATATATACACATACTGTATATATATATATATACATACATTGATCAGGGAGATTGCAAAAAACAAGGTGGGCCAGAGAACCCAAAAGCAAAACGGCTCACAGCACGCTTTTTTCTATCTTGCACGAGAAGGTCTTGGATGTGCTTTCGACGGAACTGAGGTTTGTCAACATGGGAAAATATCAAATATGGTACACAATTTGTCGGGACAATCGCAATGATGAAATTTGTCCTGAAAAACCCGCCCCAACAGCTCTGCATTGAGCTCTCCCAAAGCCATTTCCA
>BGPT01000760.1:115031-125787 GCA_003297045.1 Symbiodinium sp. clade C Y103
CTCCGTCCACCTCCATGTACCCTTCCGTATCGCTCCCCTCGCGGCAAACGACGAGGTAAACGAGAACCCAAGCATCGGAGATGCTTTTGGGAAAAAGAACAGAAAACAAGAAAATTTGACACAACGGGAGTCGCAAAATCGGACAATTTTTGAAGTTGCGTTTATGTCGCAAGTTCGGTGCGTTTTTGTGTTGGTAGCAGACTTTGTATGCCCCTCCCTGAAGACCAAACGCGACAAAGGAACATGGGAAGGACTCGAATTATTCACGATTCATGAATCAACTCCAGTTTTCATATCCCAATAGTATATGTATTTACATTCATGAATCAATTAGAGTCTAGAGTTTTTCTTCGGCAATTCACGCCCAAAGTGCGTGTCAATATCACAAAAACCATGGGTTTCCCAAGAAAATGGTGCTATACCACTGTTTGCTCAATGTTCTCCAAATGTGTTCCCCATGTTTTCCATGGTTTTCCCACTGTTTTCCATGGGTTTCTAAATGTTTTCCATGGGTTTCCCCATGTTTTTCGTTCGCCAACCGGGTCGTCCAAAGTGCTAGGCCTTCAGCCTCTTTGACACCGAACGCTCCGGGGCCATCGACGCGCGCGAGCTCAAGGTGCAATGTCGTGATGGTGGGGTCATGGAAAGGGGGGGGGTTCAACAACCCAGAATGCATGGATTATCTCCCAGGATATCAGTTTTATTAAAAAAAATCGGTTCGATGATGTTGGATGTTAGATTAGAACTGGGTTATTCGTAGATTTTGCAACTGGATTTTCGAACAAATTCGGATATTAGATTTTTCACAACGGGTTACTTATGTTTTTAAGGTTCAAACATATGCAATATAATAATCACATTTACCGATCATATTACCTCTCTGATTGGGACCCCAAAATGAACATCTCCAAGGCTTAAACATGGCTTCCACGGGTTTATTTAATATCAAGAGAAGGGATTTATTTAAGTATTGATGATGGTAGCTGACAGTATAGCTGTAGTTGCAAATTGCATCAGAATGGCGGGTGGGAGATATGCCATGGTTGCTTACGACATTAAGAAATGATCCTTCTAACAGCTTTCACATGAAACACCTGAAAAAGGGGTTTGGCGGTTGAAGACAGTGAAATACCAGCTGCAATTTCTTGATGTTTGGAGCTGCAGGACCGTGTGATCTATATCAAGTCATTGAATTCTTGAAATGGCTTAATTGGGGATCCACAACTACCAGCTATTTTGTGAGCAGAAGGGGTACAAGGTTTGATCCATGATCAAAGGCCATTGAACAGGTCTCGTGAAAGCTGACAAGGATTCGCACCCAACAGTGTAAGATAGAATGGCACTAATGGGTGTGGGCCATGATGGGGGACGAAAAGACCGTCAGACTTTTTTTCTTCGGTATGCATAGGATTGACCTATGACAGGTGATTATCTTTTCCGGCAGGTTTTTGGATTCAATCTTTTGTTTGGATTCAAAGTTTCTTTGCGTGGATGAGATTGAAACTCAGCTGCTCACCCCAAGACATGAACAGTGTCTCATGAAAGCGGAACATCCCAAGCTAATAGCAGTATCCTCAACTATCTCTAGGAAATGGGGAAGCGGAGATAGCAGTGGGACCCCCCAGTTCCGCATGATCCATCTCAAAATGATGGACATGGTCTACTTCTTCAGGTTTTGCTTCAACCTAAGATAGATAGAAAATGATAGAAACATGCTGGAAATGAGTTTGGTTATGGTTCTACAACCCAAGATAGATAGAAAAGTCCTGGAAATGAGTTTGGTTTCCTCTACCCCCCCAAGAAAAAACAGTCCAGACAACTCCCACAAGTTGGCGGCTGAATTTCCCACAACAACTTTGTCCATTCAGGTGGAATTGTTTCTACCCTTCAGACCATGGTGGTGTTTCGGCCATCACTATCAGAGAGTGACACATCCCATGGTCGCAGCGTATATCACTTCTATCTGTTTACATATATATATATATATATATATACACATATCCCTATAGAATATCCCTATTGCTGGTTCTGGATCCCACTAAAATCTGGTTGGATGATTTCCCCTTGTTCCATCTACTTCCGGGGCGAAATCATTTCGCTCAAGGCGGCTCTGAGAGCTTTGGGCTTTGAAGTGAAGAAAGAAGATGCCTGGGAAGCCCAGACATCCCATTGATCCAGGAATTCATTGGGAAACGGGTGGGATTGTTGGGGGCATCTTGAGCAAATCCCAGGAAATCCTGCCGGCGCTGAACTGCAAGAATTGGGGATTCAACTCGATTCAACCCTCACAAGTTGGGAATTAACATATGTAGCAAACACTTTTGGAGGGGAATCTCACCGTTGAAAATGGTCAAGCGGAAGCCTGCAACCTGTTTCAACTGCTGGCTTGCAAAGCTGGCTTACAGCAACCTGCGTCATAGATGCTGAAATCCTAGGTTTGACACATCCCCATTCATATCAGACAAGCAGCCACATCCCATACCACTGGAACATTGGGATATTGAATCAACACACTGGACATTATATGGGATTTCCAGCAGCTAAACTTGAGGGGGGCGTCACTTGCACACCTCGGACCCCTAAATTCCAACCGTTTAGAAATACGGAAGCAGAATTTGTGTACAGGAACGTGGCCAACTGTGTGGTTTTAAAAGGTCATGTGTGTGGGTAAAGGGCGACCCTCTTTTTTTTTGGGGACAGACCCATAAGAGGAACCGCCAAATGGATACCCTTTGGTAGTTAATTATAGCTGGAAGACCTGCCGTTTTTGGTGGTCAGATCCTCGAATCGAGAGGATGTTCCATCACCACCAGAAAGTGGAAACGTGTTGAGCCATGATACCTCTGATTCCGAGATTTCCGCCTTTTCGATTTGTTTCGGTGTTTCCAAAAATGGCCAGACTGGGGCAGGCCCAACTTTATAGCCGCCCTCAGAGTCAGAAAGAGAACTGACCCATGGGAACCTACCATAAGGTTAGAAAGATGTTGGCTGACATTGGCAAGGACGGAAATCTGCGTGGAATGCGGTGGATGTTTATATCCCGAAGAACCTTGTTTCCAATTGCTATGTGGGAAGACGATGCAAAACCTGCAACCAACCAGATGGTTTATATACACTTTTGTCCAGTCTAGCTAGCAATGTGATGGTCAAATGGAGATGTTTTGCAGGACCCTATCCATCTGAGAATCCAACCTTTGTCCCCTGCGAGAGGACCCATCTCAGCCCATCAACTTCGACGAGTTCTGTGAAATGATGAAGGGCAGGCGACCGATTCCTATCCAAAGGGGCCGGTAAGGAGAAATCAAGCACCGGCAACTTCAGTGGGATACAACTTGTGACCCCAGACCTCACAACTGGATGTTATAACCTACGATTTTTGAGGTGAACAATCAAAAAAATCCATGGGGATGTGACACCCCTTACCGCCATCAATGGTTTCGCTTTCCCGGTGGATCCCTGCAGTCGCGCCATCCTCATAGCCAGGATGCCGGACAAGAACTCCAGAGCAGAGATTGACAAGGCCGAAAACTCCGACAGAATCGAAGGGGAAATTGCTGGGTCAAACGTGCTATATTATACTTTTTAAAGAAGGTACCCCAAAACCCATGGTTTATCGTGTTTTTCCCCATGAAAAGTTGCAGTTTTGGGGATATAGAACCTTTCTGGATAAACCCATATGTTTGCCTCTACTATATCCAAGAATATCCGGCTATTTATTTCTACTATATACTATCACTACTATTGCTTTGTTTTTCACTGGTGCTATTACTTTTGTTTATTTATATGATATATGTATAGAGCTTTACGCGTTGATTTTATACCCTCACGTGTTGCATTACCGCTTAACATATAAATGTATACATGTGAAAATAGATATGGGGATGCATGGGATGTTTCCCACTCTCATCCGAACTTTGACCCAGGAATCGCCACATGTTCATCATCATGTATGCTGAATATCACCACGTTTGTATACATACCGCCACCATATTTATTACCCCACATACAGGCGTTCGCCTCCTGTACGTAGTACTTCAATACTCCCATTTGTTTGTGTTTATACCATTTTCCCATTATATATACACATATATACATACCCTCTGGTAATAGTTTTGCGAGATCATCATGTTTAATTGGTTCATCATCGAACTAGATGGGCCATGGCTTCCATAGCAACTGTTGAATTGCCGGAGGGTACCACTATTCTAATAGCGTAATCTCCCATTATCATCACATTATGTACTTAGTAATATTCCATAAAAACAAGCATTGATAGTTGTATCCCCACAAAATGTACCCATTATATCACAGCAAAATCC
Organism: Symbiodinium sp. clade C Y103; assembly: GCA_003297045.1. Lineage (NCBI taxonomy): Eukaryota > Dinophyceae > Suessiales > Symbiodiniaceae > Cladocopium > Cladocopium sp. clade C. The sequence goes on from BGPT01000760.1 coordinate 119,351, forward strand.
ATGTTCAGAATAGTTTGCCCTCCAGTGATTTAACATAGCCATGGAACATGGTCCATTTAGTTCGATGATTCAACCGTTTTTCAAAGGATGAGTTTCCATAGCAAACTGTTTGTTTGCTGAAGGGCATCCCCATTAATAGTTATACCTCCATTTTATTCCATTGTTTATATGTCCATTGTTATCCCATTATATACCTATGGATATTCCATGATTGGGTTGCCAATTCATAGTAGCTATATTCCCATTATATCAATAGTTATGATAGTTTACTGGAGGGTATATGGAGGTGTCCGAAAATAGGGGTAGCCCATTTATCATCCATTTGAAATCCGGATGTTCCATTCTCAACCATCCAGCTATTGGGGTACCCTAAAATTTATGGAAAACCACCCACCATAGTTTCTAAAAATATCGCCTGGTACAGGTCTTCGCCCTCTTCGATGAAGACGACAAGGGAAAGATCTCCTTTCGCAACCTGAAGCGCATCGCACAGGACGCAGAGATCAGTGACTGGCAGAATTTTTGGATATAGTCGGGATATCATGGATAAAAATCTGGGTAAATGTTTGATAAGGACAACTCTCCCAAAATGACCTGATTTCAGGCAGCACTTTGCTTCAGGCCTTGAGGTGTTCCTCCGAAATGGGATCAAGAACCAGCACTGGGATGTGGCTAACCATTGGGTGTTACCTTGAGGGGGACTTAAACATCACCCCGCCAAAATTTAAGTCGTTGGGAGTTCATGGTCCCTAGTTTTTGGGTGGTGGTTTTGACAGGAAATTTACGAGATAGCAACTAAAAGCTGAACCAGACAGCCATCATATGCCATCACTATCCCTGCTTGGATTCTGATTGGTGTCACTGATTTTCATCGAGACTATCTTTTCTGCATCATATGTTGTTCTCTTCAATCTGTAGTTTTGGAACCAAGCAGATTGTATAGGGCAAGATTTTACAGGACTCGTCCATTTTTTCATTCAATTGTAGATTATATTCCATGTTTTCCCGTTCGAAACAGGGATGTCCCAATTGCCAACTGGGGGTGACCAGAGGGTAGCATCCCATAATTGCGGGTCACATCTGGTCCTGTCCCGTGATAATCCCATTGTTTCTTGGTTCATCAGATTCTTGCTGCTGGTTGTCCCCTATGTTAACGGCCGCACTCGGTAACTTAAAGCGACCTCACTGTTCTCCCTCACTGGAATCATGCTTAGTAGGGGGAATTCTCCCAATATAACTATATATGTATAATCCAATATATCAGTGAATTACTATAATTGACCTAGGCCCAAGACATCCCGTTTCTTGTTGCTGGGATCCCCCCCCCAGGAGCTGGGCGAGAGCTTGACAGATGAAGAGTTGCAGGAGATGATCGAAGAGGTCGCAGCCCTAACTTTAATCATTAACCAATGGATATACCAATTGGTTTAGCCTTTGGGTTTAATGGGGATAATGATCATTTAACTTTAAATTGTATATCCATTTACTAAGGTAAATCCATTTAATGGGGATAATGATCATTAACCAATGGATTTGGAGGTACAATATTTTTAATAGGATTTTCCATTATGATCCATCCATCTATGGAAAGCCCCATATCTAAACATAGGATATAGATGGATATGGGGATGGGTCAAAACCTATGAAATTATCAATTTTCATGGGATGAACATCCATAGATCCCAGCTATGACTTGGGGTTCACAGAAGGTACCAGGCTTTTGACGAAAATAGCCTTAAATGGCTTTGTCTGAGAGTAGAGAATATCCATCTCAATAGTCATCGGATAATACGGGAAAATGATGCTGATCCATTGGAATTGGGTTTTCCCCTAAATTGTCAGACCCAAATCGGTAGAGGTTTGGTAACCACAGTAACCAACATTGGAGAACGAATTTTCTGGGAATAACATCATATGGAAAAGCCGTTCTTGACCTACTAGTGTAAAGGGACGGCAGAGGGTTTTGAACACTGCTTAGTTGGGTTTGTCGAGTTAAACAGGGTGTATGTATAGATATATAACATATATTAGTAACCCCAAAAAACAAGAAGGTGGCTAATGTTCATCACTGTTTTATGATTGTTGTAGGATTGGGTTTTACTTTCTGCGATCCAATGCCATCTGAGTTGCTCCCAAAATGGGTAATGCCCCTGACCATGAAACTTAAATGGGATGATGATGATGATGATGAGCTAGAGCATGCCATTGGGAATCAGGTATGCCCTATTTTGGGGACAAACCCATGCGGGGTGAATTATCCACTAGGTTATAACATATTGGAGCCTGTGACAAGAATGAATAGTCTCGAAATACGGAGAAAAAAGGATGATATGGGATATGATATAAGCTTTTGAAAGGGGCCTCACTGGCTGATGCGCGCAATAAATGAGGGTGGGAACACAGGGAATCATCCCAAGCTTGCACAACAAATCTGGTTTTGGAATGACATGTTTACCCAGGATGCCATTGTCTTTTTTGGCCGAAGTTGGATCTCTTTATGCTGGAAATCACCAGCAATGATGGAGTTTCACCGGAAATTGGATGGTTGAACACTAGAACTGGCCATTGGGTGTTCATAGGTGCATTCTTACTCATGCAAACTGGACAAATCACAAAGAAACTATGTGATGATGACTGTTGTGTGGGAGGTTGAGGACGAAAAGAGTGAAAAGTCACCAACAAGTCAGAATATATGTGGATGAATAGCAAAGATATAAAATTACAAGAACATCATAAATTTCAAACTGATTTAGGGATCTTAGCTGCAATGATTATGCTCATTGGTGGTCAGCTTCTGCGGACAAAACATGAATTGTCCCAAGTGTGGAGATTAGCAGAAAAGTGCTGTCCAAGAATTCCACAAAATCATTGCCAAGAAGAGAAGAGAATCATGAGGATACACTGCCATACATGCTATTTTCTGGAAGGAACTGCACAATCTAAGCAACAAGTCATTTTGTGAAAGGAATTGCGCAACTTAAGCGACACAACAGATTCAATACCAGAATCTGCCAACAAAGACTTTCCGTGTAGCAATGCAGAGCCTGATAGCAAGTGGTCAGGCGACTGACAGAAATCTGGAACTTGATGTGTCTCTGCCAAGCGGGCAGTGTGAAACTGTCTCGGTCCTGCAGCATGGCACTATTGGTGATCTGAAAATAGCTGCCCAACAGGCTTTGGGACAAAGTTTCCTAAGGCTAGCTGCGCCCAACGGGTGTCTTTTGCATCCAACGAAACTTCTCCAACTTTCTGGGCTTCAAGATGGAGACAGCATCACAGCCATTGCACAGCAACCAAAGTTAGTTGCAACCGAGGCCGCCTTTGCTTTGTGGTGTGTTGGATCTNCTTTCTGGGCTTCAAGATGGAGACAGCATCACAGCCATTGCACAGCAACCAAAGTTAGTTGCAACCGAGGCCGCCTTTGCTTTGTGGTGTGTTGGATCTGACAGGATTGCTACATGGGGCGATCCAAACAAGGGCGGTGACAGCACTCCAGTCCAAGATCAGCTNCGAGGCCGCCTTTGCTTTGTGGTGTGTTGGATCTGACAGGATTGCTACATGGGGCGATCCAAACAAGGGCGGTGACAGCACTCCAGTCCAAGATCAGCTGAAAGAGGTTCGACACATTTATGCCACATACAGTGCTTTTGCTGCCATTTTGGCTGATGGATCAGTGGTGACATGGGGCTGTCCTGACTCTGGTGGTGACAGCGCTGCAGTCCAGGATGAGCTAAGGAATGTCCAGCAGATTCATGCAACAGACTCTGCTTTCGCTGCAATTTTGGCAGATGGAAGGGTAGTGACATGGGGCGTCCCTGACTATGGTGGTGATAGCACAGCGGTCCAAGATCAGCTTAGAAATGTTCAGCAGATTCGTGACATGGGGCCATCCTCGCTCTGGTGGTGACAGCACTGCAGTCCAGGATGAGCTAAGGAATGTCCAGCAGATTCATGCAACAGAATCTGCTTTCGCTACAATTTTGGCAGATGGTACCGTGGTGACATGGGGCTCTCCTCAAACTGGTGGTGACAGCACAGCAGTCCAGGATGAGCTGAGGAATGTTCGGCATATTCATGCCACACACTATGCTTTTGCTGCCATTTTGGCAGATGGAACCGCGGTGACATGGGGCCATCCTGGCTCTGGTGGTGACAGCACTGCAGTCCAAGATCAGCTGAAAAATGTTCAGCAGATTTGTGCCACAGACTGTGCTTTTGCTGCCATTTTGGCAGATGGCAAGGTGGTGACATGGGGCCATCCTGGCTCTGGTGGTGACAGCACTGCAGTCCAAGATCGGCTGAAAAATGTTCAGCAGATTGGTGCCACACACTGTGCTTTTGCTGCCATTTTGGCAGATGGCAAGGTGGTGACTTGGGGCATGCCTGACTTTGGTGGGGACAGTACAGCAGTCCAAGATCAGCTGAAAGACGTTCGGCAGATTTATGCCACATGCAGTGCTTTTGCTGCCACGTTGGCAAATGGAAAGGTTGTAACATGGGGTGCTCAAGATCATGGGGGTGATAGCTCCAGAGTCCAAGGTCAGTTCAGTTGCATCTAGGTGCGTATCAAGGCAAAAGAAGACGTGAGCAATCATCGAGTTGGCATACGCGTAGATCGTTCCTGGCAGTAGGTCTAAATTCATGATGGTATATATGGAAAGAAACGGTTGGTCAACTTCTGGAATGGTTTTCTGCGGTTGGATTTGAATATTCAGATTCTGCTTGAAGGGCCTTGGAGTCAAGTACCTGGTTAGTAATCCTAAACCCACCAACAACAGATCGGAATCCATTGGTGGCCCATTTTTTGCAGCCCACAAACAATCCATTCACAACCCATCAATATCCAAATTGCCTTGGGGCTACTGACCACTTAGCTAGCTCCTGGCCCAGAGAATATGTGGGTCCTCCCTCGGTTTCAGCGTTACACTGGTGGCTTGAACATGATCAAAATCAGTGGGCTGAAAGGTCTCCATTCTGCTTTTGAAGGTCTCTCTCCTTCATTTTTTGGGGGCCAATTTAAGAGGGATGGGACTACACTCCCAAGACTATCCCTTTATTATTCCATTTGTCGTATGATCATGATTTCTCTATATCCGATTGTACCTATCCATCCAAAGATATAGCATATCCTACGTATTATTTTGCCCAAAAATCGCCAATTGATCTATCCCATTGTAAATCGCATTGCTGGTAATGCATTCCAATGTATGTATGTATGTATGTAATGTAATGTAATGTAATGTAATGTAATGTAATGTAATGTAATGTAATGTTATCTTATGTTATGTTATGTTATGTTATGTTATGTTATGTTATGTTATGTTATGTTATGTATGTATGTATATGTATCGAGATATGTATATAATTTTTGATATGAAGGTTCCCTAAATGGTACCCCCAAATCATGCAAAGTTAGACTATTTTTGTATTCAAACCTATGGTTTTGGGGATCCCCGTTTTAGGAAACCTCTAGATATGTATACAGACATACACACGTGCATAGATTTGTCATAGCTACACAAAGTATATTCCCAGAAATCCCAATCCAATAGCCACACAATCCTCATAATGTTGGTAAAACAATAATAAACCATCCCCAAAATCACCATAAATAGGTGGTATAAACCATTCCAAAATGGGTGGTTTATTATTGTTTTACCCACAAGGCAGACCGCGACGGGGACGGCCTCATCAACCCTGACGAGTTCTATCGGGTCATGAGAAAGTGACCTGGCGCGGTCAACGTTCCGTGGGAATTGAAAGTTGATGTTGGCGAAATTATGGTTAATGTGGGTGAAACAATAATAAACCATCACGGTTTTCACTAGGGTTTATGAAAACCGCCTAGAATTGGGTCAGCCTTGGATGGTGTGTTTTTTTGTGGTGGTATTGAATGACCAGCGAAAGGAAGCGTTTTATTGGTATCTGAATGGCTATAGAAGGTGCCCCAGTTTGTCAACAGGCTCTAACCACCAGGCATTGGGGTTCAAATCCAGCCATTTGAGTGGATTTAGCGACAACAAAGTTGACTTGCTAGGGCATTTTAACCACCAAGAATGGAATATTTTTTGTGTACATACTGTTCATATGTCTATATATATATATAATCCCCCTAGGAATTTCCCTTATAAAATTGAGTAACCCAAGATCTGTATAAAGCGCAGTTTTTAGTCCCAGTTGTGGTGTGCCAANTACATGATTTTATACAGAGGCTATTTTTGGCATGGTTCTGATTTGTTGGCTCACACATCCTGATTTTATAGAGGGGAGTTTTTTGGTGCATTTTGTTTTAAACCGATTGCCGCATCCCGTTTTCCTTTGTTTGTCAAGACCCAAGAGAATGGATTTGACAAGCTGCCAATGCAGCAGCTCACTAATTGTATTTATTGAGGTTTAAGGCAGCAGTGGACTCACATCTTAGAGATATATAGATATAA